>CM060962.1:300499700-300824700 GCA_030765045.1 Tenodera sinensis
CCGCACATTTACATAAAATTGTGTTGGTCATGTCGGCCACTTCCGCAGCTGGTAAAGGTACCTGTTACACTGCTGTTAAAAAGGTGAAGCATTTTATGTCACTCGATTGACTGCTTCTTATTATGGGTGCCTACAGCATACCTTATTCACCTTCCCTGAAGTTCTCTGAAGTTCATGCTCAGCTTCCCTGAAATTCTCTGAAGTTCACGCTCAGCATTCCTGAAATTCTCTGAAGTTCACGCCACACGTTGGAGCGCCAATTTGAAGCATTTTATGTCACTCGATTGACTGCTTCTTATTATGGGTGCCTACAGCATACCTTATTCACCTTCCCTGAAGTTCTCTGAAGTTCATGCTCAGCTTCCCTGAAATTCTCTGAAGTTCACGCTCAGCATTCCTGAAATTCTCTGAAGTTCACGCTCACCATTCCTGAAATTCTCTGAAGTTCACGCTCAGCATTCCTGAAATTCTCTGAAGTTCACGCCACACGTTGGAGCGCCAATTTGAAGCATTTTATGTCACTCGATTGACTGCTTCTTATTATGGGTACCTACGGCTGCTCACACATGAGTCTTTATCTCTGGGATCCGTAGTGGTTACAGAGAGCGATGTTGTAGTTTTGTTAGAACCCATCATTTGTTTTATTTTTACACGTTTAAGCTTTGCTGAACAATTTTCAATAGAATAAAATATGCAGTTTAACGTAACCGTTGGAACGAACTTTCACCGTATTGCTTACATGTATATCTCCCTCGTAACGATGTCTCTCTCCTACCGTCCCTCAGTCATTATATCCTTTTAGCTTCCCAAACATCCATAATGGCCCTCACTTCATTAAGTGAAGACTTTGCCCTCTGGCGAAACCCCTCGGGTTTCCGCTACTTTCTAAAATACAATAGCAGGCTCCTTTTCTTTATGTTGAAGACTTTGCCAAAACTAATTGTATCTCGTTTACCTTAATGTTTGGGACGTTCGCTAATGACCCTCGGTAGTGCCTTTCCCGACTGGCATCCCTTCACCTGTGGTACATATTCTTAACCCTTTGCTATTAATGGATTTTGTAACTTTGATATATTTTGTATATCATAAGCGCTATACAAAAAACTGATAAAAATGCCCCCCATATACATTATCATATTATGTAAGAATATGATAAGGTATATGTCTTGCCCGAAAATCATTTTCTTGTTAAAATTTCGCGATTGTTCAGCAAATCTTTCGTCAATTACATACAAATGCTTAAAAGGGTTTACACTCAAATTCTTAAAGACATAGCTTGTACATATAATACCCTTCACATATTTACATTACACAAATCAGCACTCAACACACATAGGGTTATATTTTTAATACTACATAGTGATTTAATATTATTTTACATGTTTCTTCTTTCATTGATCTTCTGATTCTATATAATTATTTTTATCAAAAGTCTTTTATGGTTATGGATTGTTCTGCTGGTTTCACTTTTTAATGTTTTTTTTTTTTTTTTTTTCACACGCACATTATCCACTTCACTGCTTTTTTTCTTCGATATATTCACTTTCCGTAATATTAATTACGTTATTCTTACAGTTATTTACAAGTTTACATAGAAACAATTAGGCCCTCATTTTCATGATCCAACCATTATTTCAACTAACTTCTCACCATTTCTTTTCTTACTTTTCGATACTATTTGAGGAATTTCTATACGGTCTTATTAGCTGCTTATGCCATCTCCCAATCGATTTGTTTGTTTTTAAGTCCACTAATTCATAAGTATGCTGTCCGAATTTCTCAGTAATCATTACCGGACCTTTATATAATAGTTCTAATCTATGACTTCTCCCCCCTAACGCATTGGATAACTTATAATCCCTGGCGAGGACTAGATCTCCTACCTGAGGATTCCATTTATTTTTACGTTTCTTGATTTTTGATTTCCTCTTTTCCGCTTTTTCTTGCAATCTGTCAAAAACGATCTTAGCCCTTTGTTCCTCTGATAATGCCTGACTTCTCTCAATCGTTCTTGAAGTATTTTTAAAAATGGGTTCAGGGTCAATTCCCTGCATTATCTGTATCGGTGCAAAACCAGTTGTAGTATTTACAGTATTATTAAGAATTTTCTCTATGATGGGACAATACTTTACCCAGTTTCGATGATTATTATGAGTGAGCACTTGAAAATAAGTCCCTATTTCTCTTATTATCCGCTCTGTCGGATTTCCTGAAGGAAAATAATAAGAACAATGATATAGTTTTATCTGGTGGCTACTTAGAGTTTCTCTGAAAATTTTGCTACGATGTACTGTAGCATTATCGGTTAATACGGCTTCTATTTGCCCATATTTTGGAATGTACTCATTTATGATCTTGCCTACACAAGTTTTGCTTGTTATATTCCTAACGGGATAAATTTTTACGAACTTTGAGAAGACATCATATAGTACAAATATGTATCTACACCCGTATTGTCCCCGGGGCATCTCCCCGTGTGCGTCGGCCGTCACTAAGGCATTCTTTCGGTCTCTAATAATTGCCTGCGGTTCTATATGATATTTTACATTGAAGTGCTTGGCCTTTTGGCATAATTCACAAGTTGAACATATTATTCTCACTTTTCGGGCAAGTTGCTTTATATAGAAATTTTCACTTATGATTAACGTTAACCGCTCACTTCCTGTGTGGGCCAGTGCTTTGTGATATGCTAGGATTAACATTTTCTGTATAGACTTTGGAATCATGATTTTCCATTTTGGCTCAAACCTACCATGCAACTTATACAATTTACCATTATATATTCCCACAGTATCGGGCATGTTTTCTACGATAGGTTTTGCATTTTTCTTTAATTTCTGAATTTCTTCATCTTCAGTTTGCAGCTCAGCTATCTTAATTAATTGTTTCGATAACTTTTGTCCTTCTGCAGTGTCCAGGTACAAAAGTGTGACGTCATGTTTACTGTCATTAAGAGTATCTGGTATGGGCCAGTTTTCCTTCATTCTGGATAATAAATCACTAAAGGTATTTTCTTTACCCGGTATATGTCTTATCTCGATCTTGTGAGATGTTATCTCGTGAATGTATCTTGAGATTCGGGTATTCGTCAGTTTGCAAGAATTTATAAAGGCTAAACTTACATGATCAGTGTATACTATTATCTGGCGGTTAAATACATATTCTCGAAATTTTATTAAGGTGAAATGAATGGCGGCTATTTCCTTTTCTGTGGTGCAAGCTTGGGATTCCGTTCTAGAGAGACCACGTGATGCAACTGTAATCAAATGCTTATTTCCTGATTGGTCTATCTGGACTAAAATAGCTCCGTATCCTTGGCTGGAAGCATCCGTAAATATAATATATGGAAGATCTTCGCGGTGTTTCTCTAATAAAATAGAGGTTGCGAACAATCTTTTAACTTTCTCAAAAGCCATTTCTTCTTCTGTTCCCCATCTCCATTTTGTTTCCTTTCTTAATAGTTCTCTTAATGGAGCTACTACCGAAGCAAAATCAATGATAAATCTAGATTGGTAGTTTAAGATACCCAAAAATCTTCTTAATTGTTTTATGTTTTTCGGTGCGGGAATCTTATTGATACTTTCGGTTCTAGCGGGATTTGGCCTGATTCCTTCTTCTGAAATAATATATCCTAAAAGTTCTGTTTTCTGGACAAAGAAAGCTGTTTTGTTAGGCTTAACTGTCATGCCTGCCTCTTTTAATTTACTTAAGACGTACCGCAAATGATCCATATGTTCTTCAATGCTTTCGGAGAATATGAGAAAATCATCAACATATTGTGCCACAAATTTCTTTATCGTCTCGCCAAAAATATTATACAGCGCTCTTAATAGTGCACTACTGCTTGTGTTCATACCGAATGCGCACACTTTGAAATTATATAATATGCCCCCGTGTAAAAACGAAGTATATTTTCTGAAGTCCTTTCTTAACGGTATTTGCCAAGAAGATGACGTCAGATCCAACGCCGAAAAGAATGTTCCTCTTCGCAATTTATTTAAAATGATCTCAACACTTTCGGGTCTGAAGCGATCTGGCTTACAATAAGCGTTTAACTTTCTAGCGTCTAACGTTACTCTCACTTTGCCATCACTTTTATAAACGATACATAATGGATTTATATACTCGGAGTTGGACACTTCAATTATATCATCTAACATGGTTTTAATGACTTGATCAACTTCCTCTCTAATTGTACATGGGATTGCTCTTGCTTTATGGGAATATGGTTTAACATTCGCTAGTTCAAACGAATGTGTGTAACAGTTACATCTTCCAGGCTTTTCCGAGAATACCTCCCTGTTTTCTATTAAAAGTTCCCGTAATTTTCCTTTTTGTTCCTCATTTAGTCTCTCAGCTTGGTTCACCTTAGATCCTATTAAATTTTCTATCTTGACACAGGTCGTCAAAAACAAGCCTGGGTACAACCAAAAATAATATTTCAATGCATTTCTGTGCGATCTCGACCTTTACCATCATTTGAAATTTTACCCTTTCTTTCCTTTTCCCTACTGCTACAGAGCAATATGTCCCATAAACTGGCAAAGATAATAATTTTACACCACTATTCACTAAATTTTCAAAAAATTTTTGGGAACACACAGTAGTATTAGCACCTGTATCAATAATAGCCTGAAATAATTTCCCGTTAATACCAATATTTATTATTGGCGGGTCAATTAAAATTTCATTCTCTGTATTTTCTTTATGTTTTTCGATCAAACATTGCCTTCTCTGTCCCTTATTTTCGAAGCACTTCCCATAATAAGAACATTCATCATTCCCAATCTTCACTGAAGGCGAAGTTGACTGGGTTTGGAGTTTTCCGAAAGCTTACTAATGGCTCCTGTCCCATTCCCATTATATGAAGGTCCCGGGTTTGAATCCTGGTGAAAATTTGTTTCTTCCAATCTTTTTACCGCGTTTATAGCGTCTACCCTTTCTTCCGGATTTGGAGAAATTCTGCTATTCCCATTTCTTTCTTCTTGCCTAGGGGAATTCGGTCTGTACCAATTATTATTATGGTGATAATTATTTCCCGAAGGAAATCGATTCCTTGTGTACCCCCTTCTATCTCCGTAATATCTATTTGCCTGTACGTAATTAATTTGAGGGTTTCTTTCCCGTGGATAATTCTCAACCCTTCTTCTATTATCCTGAGGCTCAAAATTATGTCTCCTATCCTGAGGCTCAAAATTATGTCTCCTGTCCTGAGGCTCAAAATTATTTTTCCGGTGGTAATTATTGTTTTTAGGGACTGGGCCATGATACCGTTGCCGAGCACCAAAATTTTTGACATCACCTGAACCTGCCCCCTGCCCGAAAATTTTTGTTGGAGATCGGTTATTTCCAAAATGTCTCTCATTACTTGCCTCGTTTTGGCTCTTATTTCTTTCTAGTGCGATTAACAAGTCAATCATTGCCGCTATTGTTATCGGCTTCGCAATAATCAGATAGTGTTGAATGGTTTCTGGAAAATGTGTGGTTATTAAATTAATCAATTCTATTTCTCCCATCGGAGGGTCAAGCATCTTACATTTTCTAGCTATAGCCATAAAATAATTAACCATGCATTGATCTTTATGCGGGTTATATTTCCCATTACTCAGTTCCAGTCTTATATTTGCCTGCCTGCTAGCTCCCCAATATCTATTTAAGAAAATTTCCTTAAATGTCCGATAATAATTACTTAATCCTACTGATAACTCTAACCAGTTTGAAGCGTTGCCTTTAAAACATTTTCTCACAACCGTCATCTTATATTCCTCGGGAATACCTTTTAAAAGAAAATACTCTTGCATGCTATTTATAAAAGCCTTGGGGTCATCAAATTCTTCGTTTTCAAAGGTTGGTGGTGAAATTTCATTCAAAACATGGTTGGGCCATTGCAAATGTGGACTATTGTGTGCATTAACATTGACATTGGTATTACTATTACCTGATGCACCAGCATTTAAATTTAACATCGAAATGTCCGCTGACGCATTATGCATCGCTTCGTCCCGTGCTGCTACCGTAATAGTGTTACTACTCACAGAGTCACTAACATTGTCAGACATACATATGTTATTTAATCTTTCTTTCAGTTTGTCATTTACCTCATCTACACTCACAGCTAATCTCCTAGTTTCCCTCTCTGATTGCTCTAATCTTTTCCTACAGATTTCTAATTCCTTGTTGTTAATTTCCCTTTCCTTAGCTAAATCAGTTGTTATTTCCTCCCTTAATTTTCTATTTTCTTTCTCTACATTTTTATTAACTGTTTTAATCTCTTCCCTAACCTGTTCCTGACTTTCCCTCATTTCAATTCGTACATTTTCAATTTCAACGTCTTCCTGATTATTTTTAACCTCACTTCTTACATTTTCTATTTCATTTCTAACTTCCTCCTTGAAATTTTCTAAAACCTTCTGTTATTTCTCAATCTTATTTCCTATTTTGACTAAGTCAGCTGTTAAGTTCTCCCTCGTATTTTCTACCTTTTCTGTTAACCCCGTTAGATCTTTCTGACTCTGATCTACCTTTTCTGTTAAACCCGTTAAATCTTTCTGACTCTGATCTACCTTTTCTGTTAAACCCGTTAAATCTTTCTGACTCTGATCTACCTTTTCTGTTAAACCCGTTAAATATTTCTGACTCTGATCTACCTTTTCTGTTAACCCCGCCATCATTGACATAAGTGATTTTAATATTTCATTAGTCTCCATGCTTCCCCCTGTTTCTTCTCCCTGATTTTGTATATTCGTATCAGCTACTCTGTCCCTTGCATTATCTACATTACTATATACACCTTCTCCCACTCTCTCATCACCCTCCTGCACTTCCATATTTATATCTAATTGCTCGATCATTTTCCCGTTCCTTAAATACATTGACTATATACTACAACACGTAGATAAAATTCTCACTCAGTACCTTAATCAGCTTGCTGCACTGCTATTCGATGTGGATCCTCTCGTTCCTGCTGTGTCCTGGGTCACCTTCCCTGGAGTTCACGGCCTTTGTTGTTCAGCTCCCTGAAATTCTCCGCATACCTTATTCACCTTCCCTGAAGTTCATGCTCAGCTTCCCTGAAATTCTCTGAAGTTCACGCTCAGCATTCCTGAAATTCTCTGAAGTTCACGCTCACCATTCCTGAAATTCTCTGAAGTTCACGCTCAGCATTCCTGAAATTCTCTGAAGTTCACGCCACACGTTGGAGCGCCAATTTGAAGCATTTTATGTCACTCGATTGACTGCTTCTTATTATGGGTACCTACGGCTGCTCACACATGAGTCTTTATCTCTGGGATCCGTAGTGGTTACAGAGAGCGATGTTGTAGTTTTGTTAGAACCCATCATTTGTTTTATTTTTACACGTTTAAGCTTTGCTGAACAATTTTCAATAGAATAAAATATGCAGTTTAACGTAACCGTTGGAACGAACTTTCACCGTATTGCTTACATGTATATCTCCCTCGTAACGATGTCTCTCTCCTACCGTCCCTCAGTCATTATATCCTTTTAGCTTCCCAAACATCCATAATGGCCCTCACTTCATTAAGTGAAGACTTTGCCCTCTGGCGAAACCCCTCGGGTTTCCGCTACTTTCTAAAATACAATAGCAGGCTCCTTTTCTTTATGTTGAAGACTTTGCCAAAACTAATTGTATCTCGTTTACCTTAATGTTTGGGACGTTCGCTAATGACCCTCGGTAGTGCCTTTCCCGACTGGCATCCCTTCACCTGTGGTACATATTCTTAACCCTTTGCTATTAATGGATTTTGTAACTTTGATATATTTTGTATATCATAAGCGCTATACAAAAAAACTGCTACAAAGGTTACTTTACTGGAAACTACACAAGTAACGCAGTAGGATGCGCACCAACGACTCTATGGAGGAATTTAGCGCATGCGCAGGAATGTTATGATGCTCAGGTCGTCCATCCCAGTACCTATAATGGCTAAGCGGTTACATTACATCCGTATAAAGATACCAAAACAAATGTTAACAAATTGTCACAACCATTCGTTCTCAAACTTCGACACTCTCCAGCGTCCAAACTGTACATTTCCGGACAGAGGTTCCTGTTTGAAAAGCGATCAGTTTGCCATCCCGCACAACATACTAAGCGTTGTCTATGTCATGATCAGAAAATAAAATTGCTTCTTATTATAAGATTGGCACCTGTCATTTTCAAATATTTATCTGAGCGTAATCAATGATGTTCTCAGTTCAGGCGCGTGAGATGCGTGTACCACATTCGGCAGCACTGGTAGAAGGGGCAAGTATAGGATTCGCTGGAGTCTGAGGTACGGCCCGCCTCCATATGCCTTTAACTTTTGCAAAGATTATAATCCTTCTTTGAAATACTAATACTGAAGGATGATAGAATGCGGGTATCTGAGCAATGTTTGTTTAGATCCCAAACATGTGTAAATATGCCCAAAAAACACACATAAAGACTACCCTGGTATATCCCCAGTGTAATTTGGCCATCTTCACATTTTTTAGGCAGACTGAGAACTTAATAAATGGTGAAAGGTGCACCTCTAAACATTTGTAGGATGTGAAGAGCAAATTAAATACAACTACTAGAAGAGTAACAAAACTTTAATATATTTTAATTTCATTGTCAAAGTAAATACAACTACTAGAAGAGTAACAAAACTTTAATATATTTTAATTTCATTGTTTATAGAAGGAAGCGTACTCTATCAAATCTTAGACTTAGTGGGCAACTTATGTTGCACATACAAATATATATAAAATATCTTAAAATATTAAAATTTACTACATCTAATACCATGAGCAATTCACAATGGCATATATTTAACAAAACTCTAAGCAAGAATGAGAGCTCTTATATTTAATTTAGAATTTGTCATCAGTTTTTCGAGCATCGTCGGGAGCCTGTAAAAGCTCTGGTTTTGTGTTACTTCAAGGAAGTATAACCTGAATACAGGAATGAAAACAAAAACAGCTTACTATACTACTTAATGGCAATGTTTCTTGTTAAATTCTAATATCTGCATTAATATAAAGCCAAATTCTTTCAAGACCCTCTCTTCCACGCTTGCAGTACCCAGTCCTGCAGTTTCTGCTTCAAGTGCCTGAGACAACATACTGTCACCGCGCCTGCCGTATCTAATTGCCGACAACCGCAGTGTCACCCATCGCATTATTGTCGGCACTACCGCAAAGGAGCCGAAGGAAAGAGACGGAGAATGGCCGCATTGTTGGGCGCTTGCTGAAAGAGAGAAAGTGATAGAGGCTTCTAGAACTGTCTGCTTTGTGTTTCACCGCTAAATAAGTGAACGTTCCGGAAGCTTCCAGGATAGTGCCTGGGAGATATAAATAGCGGTAAAGTGTGAGAAGGGTGAGTCAGACGTATGTGAAGCGTTGAGTAGTGCCGACGGAGAACAGTCAGACGTATGTGAAGGTTGAGTAGTCGTGCCGACGGAGACGGACAGACGATGTGGAGAGTTGTGCCGACGGAGAAGAGTTAGTTCTTTGTGTTACGAGTTCGAAGCCGTGCTGTTGGAGAATCGGAAAAGACTTTCTTGCTGTTGCAACGAGTGTACAAAGTTACTGTTTACGGAAATAAAAGTGTTTATCTCGACTACATCTGTCGTATTTACTTCACACCCACACCAAAAAAGTTACACTGGTGTCAGAAGTGGGATTCGTCGAATTGCTTCTAGTTTCGTTACATCGTCGTTAGAAGTTGCAACGTTAGAACCAAGATGGAGGGAGATTCGGAGACCAGGATGATGGCAATGATGAAAGAATTATTTGCCAAAATGGAAACGAGAAACGACAACCTAGCTGCCAAAATGGAAACGAGAAACGACATCCTCATTGCCGAGCTGAAAGAAGAAATGAAGACGAGAAACAACCTCGTTGCCGAGCTGAAAGAAGAAATGAAGACGAGAAACAACCTCGCTGCCGAGCTGAAAGAAGAAATGAAGACGAGAAACAACCTCGCTGCCGAGCTGAAAGAGATGAAGACGGAGCTATCGGCGAAAATTGACGGCGAACTGATTGGCGTGACGGAAGACGTGGAAGAACTCGGCGAAAAGGTGGAAGACCTCTGCCAGCACGTGGACGTCGTGGAGGACGACGGGGAACGTCTTGGCGCCCTGGTAGTAAGAGTTGACGAGAGCGTCAAAGTACTGGATGCCAGGGGCAGACGGAATACCGCGGAGCCGGAGAGGGAGCACCTAGTGGCCGAGGCGACAATCGCGCCCGTTTCGGATGATATGAGGGAAGACCTGGAACAACTCGGCGAACTGATTGGCGTGAGGGAAGACGTGGAACAACTCGGCGAACTGATTGGCGTGACGGAAGGCGTGGAACAACTCGGGGAACTGATTGGCGTGACGGAAGACGTGGAACAACTCGGCGAACTGATTGGCATGACGGAAGACGTGGAACAACTCGGCGAACTGATTGGCGTGACGGAAGACGTGGAAGAACTCGGCGAAAAGGTGGAAGACCTCTGCCAGCATGTGGACGTCGTGGAGGACGACGGGGAACGTCTTGGCGCCCTGGTAGTAAGAGTTGACGAGGGCGTCAAAGTACTGGATGCCAGGGGCAGACGGAATAGCGCGGACCCGGGGAGGAAGCACCTAGTGGCCGAGGCGACAGTTGCGCCCGTTTCAGATAACGAAAGTGTACGTCTCGGGGAAGACAAAGGGGCAGTTCAGGGACGTCGACGGGGATCCTCTGGAGGAGTGTGTCGGGTACGTAACCAACCAGGATACGACGTGGAGGACGATCAGCAGGGAAGCGCACAAGCAAACGAGCATCACGCGAGAACCGACTTGGCGTGTGACATGCGAGGACCGTCGGAGCCATCCAATCACCTGACGCATAGTGCCGTGAACGGAAGAATGGTGGACATCATCGTGGACGGCAGGATACAGGAGAGGCCGTGCCGAGCACGAGTGAACACGAGTGCAGCGGTGGACGCGACTCGCGCGGATGTGGTGGGGTTTGTTGCCGGACCTATCGGAAGCAAGGTGGCTGCGAAGGTGCGCCAGAGAGGTCGGCGGACACGGTACCCAATGAGCCGTTTCCAAGTGCGCAGGATGGCCCGTCAACACACCAGGAAGAAGGGCAACTGGACGAGGGCCCGCCAAGACCGGCGGTACTGTTGCAGAATTTCGAAGCAGGATGGCATACGTCGTCCTACCCGGACCAAGGGACACTATCCAACAGCGATACCTAGGATCGTGCCTCCTGGAGAAGAGGTTCGATGGGTTAGTCCACCGGGGCGCAAGGGAGATGCCGCAGTGATAGTGCTGGTCGGGACGACCAGCTCTGAGGAGGGAGCAGTGTCACCGCGCCTGCCGTATCTAATTGCCGACAACCGCAGTGTCACCCATCGCATTATTGTCGGCACTACCGCAAAGGAGCCGAAGGAAAGAGACGGAGAATGGCCGCATTGTTGGGCGCTTGCTGAAAGAGAGAAAGTGATAGAGGCTTCTAGAACTGTCTGCTTTGTGTTTCACCGCTAAATAAGTGAACGTTCCGGAAGCTTCCAGGATAGTGCCTGGGAGATATAAATAGCGGTAAAGTGTGAGAAGGGTGAGTCAGACGTATGTGAAGCGTTGAGTAGTGCCGACGGAGAACAGTCAGACGTATGTGAAGGTTGAGTAGTCGTGCCGACGGAGACGGACAGACGATGTGGAGAGTTGTGCCGACGGAGAAGAGTTAGTTCTTTGTGTTACGAGTTCGAAGCCGTGCTGTTGGAGAATCGGAAAAGACTTTCTTGCTGTTGCAACGAGTGTACAAAGTTACTGTTTACGGAAATAAAAGTGTTTATCTCGACTACATCTGTCGTATTTACTTCACACCCACACCAAAAAAGTTACAATACACAGACTCACAGTTTCAGCAATTTTATTTGATAATGAAATATTGATAGCTTTTGAACCTTTCTCAGATATAATTGACTTCTGTACTTAGAAACCTTCTTCCTTAAGCTTATTTGAGCAGTTCTCGCATTTGCAATTATCAGAACAAAAAATATTTGCACCATAACAAACACAGTGTCTTGTTTGACAAAAAGTATATTTACATCTGCAGCCTTCAGAGTGAAACTCGACAGATTTTAATGTATCCACTAAAATTTTTGGTTCAAAGGCATGTTCATTGCGCTTCAGAACATGCCGAACATGCTTCTGTCGCTCTTCCTCGTGGTTTATGTTATTAAAACATTTATTACATCTGCACAGTTCATTACAGAATTGCCCCTTGTTAAAGCAAGTGCAATATCGCTTGATACAGTATGACAGACTACATGCACAGCTAGTGGAAAAGTAAATCTTTCTAAACAGTTCTTTTCTTGAGACTGCTTTGGTTGTTTGCGCCTTTGGAGTTGCTGCAGACTGTTTCCATTCATTACTAGACATCACTCGAGGATTGCTGTTGACAGAAGTACTAGGTACTGATGTCATTTTGTTTACTTCTTCCTCTGCTGATGACATTACTGAGATAGGTATGCAATTGGTTGGCATAGTTTCCTTTTGATATATAATCCGAAATGGTAATTCTCTCAATTTAAAATTTTTTTCCCCTATGTTCCCCATTTCTCCAGGTTTCATCATTTCATTTTCAAATGCAGTCTCACTATCATTATTATGATCTTGTTGGGCAAAGCTGGCAGCTGTGATACAATCTAAGCTTTCTGGAAATACTGATACAAGCTGTTTTCCCATTGTCATACCTCTGTTACCTTGCACGAAAGTGGAATTTATCTCTGGAGATGCTGTAGATCCTGTCATCACATGTCTGTTACTTTGCATGATACTTGAATTTATCTGTGGAGATGCTGGGGATACTATCGTCACACCTCTGTTATTTTGCATGAAAGTGGAATTTATCTCTGGAGATGCTGGGGATACTATCGTCACACCTCTGTTATTTTGCATGAAAGTGGAATTTATCTGTGGAGATGCTGGGGATACTATCGTCACACCTCTGTTACCTTGCATGAAAGTGGAATTTATCTGTGGAGATGCTGGGGATACTATCGTCACACCTCTGTTACCTTGCATGAAAGTGGAATTTATCTGTGAAGATGCTGGGGATACTATCGTCACACCTCTGTTACCTTGCATGAAAGTGGAATTTATCTGTGGAGATGCTGTACACCCCGTCGTCACACCTCTGTTACTTTGCATGAAAGTGGAATTTATCTGTGGAGATGCTGTACACCCCGTCGTCACACCTCTGTTACTTTGCATGAAAGTGGAATTTATCTGTGGAGATGCTGTAGACCCTGTCGTCACACCTCTGTTACCTTGCATGAAAGTGGAATTTATCTGTGGAGATGCTGGGGATACTATCGTCACACCTCTGTTACCTTGCATGAAAGTGGAATTTATCTGTGGAGATGCTGTACACCCCGTCGTCACACCTCTGTTACTTTGCATGAAAGTGGAATTTATCTGTGGAGATGCTGTACACCCCGTCGTCACACCTCTGTTACCTTGCATGAAAGTGGAATTTATCTGTGGAGATGCTGGGGATACTATCGTCACCCCTCTGTTACCTTGCATGAAAGTGGAATTTATCTGTGGAGATGCTGGGGATACTATCGTCACCCCTCTGTTACCTTGCATGAAAGTGGAATTTATCTGTGGAGATGCTGGGGATACTATCGTCACACCTCTGTTACCTTGCATGAAAGTGGAATTTATCTGTGGAGATGCTGGGGATACTATCGTCACACCTCTGTTACCTTGCATGAAAGTGGAATTTATCTGTGGAGATGCTGGGGATACTGTCGTCATACCTCTGTTACTTTGCATGAAAGTGGAATTTATCTGTGGAGATGCTGGGGATACTATCGTCACACCTCTGTTACCTTGCATGAAAGTGGAATTTATCTGTGGAGATACTGGGGATACTATCGTCACCCCTCTGTTACCTTGCATGAAAGTGGAATTTCTCTGTGGAGATGCTGGGGATACTATCATCACACCTCTGTTACCTTGCATGAAAGTGGAATTTATCTGTGGAGATGCTGGGGATACTGTCGTCATACCTCTGTTACCTTGCATGAAAGTGGAATTTATCTGTGGAGATGCTGGGGATACTGTCGTCATACCTCTGTTACCTTGCATGAAAGTGGAATTTATCTGTGGAGATGCTGGGGATACTGTCGTCATACCTCTGTTACCTTGCATGAAAGTGGAATTTATCTGTGGAGATGCTGGGGATACTGTCGTCACACCTCTGTTACCTTGCATGAAAGTGGAATTTATCTGTGGAGATGCTGGGGATACTGTCGTCATACCTCTGTTACCTTGCATGAAAGTGGAATTTATCTGTGGAGATGCTGGGGATACTGTCGTCATACCTCTGTTACCTTGCATGAAAGTGGAATTTATCTGTGGAGATGCTGGGGATACTGTCGTCATACCTCTGTTACCTTGCATGAAAGTGGAATTTATCTGTGGAGATGCTGGGGATACTGTCGTCACACCTCTGTTACCTTGCATGAAAGTGGAATTTATCTGTGGAGATGCTGGGGATACTGTCGTCATACCTCTGTTACCTTGCATGAAAGTGGAATTTATCTGTGGAGATGCTGGGGATACTATCGTCACCCCTCTGTTACCTTGCATGAAAGTGGAATTTATCTGTGGAGATGCTGGGGATACTATTGTCACACCTCTGTTACCTTGCATGAAAGTGGAATTTATCTTTGGAGATGCTGGGGATACTATCGTCACCCCTCTGTTACCTTGCATGAAAGTGGAATTTATCTGTGGAGATGCTGTACACCCCGTCGTCACACCTCTGTTACTTTGCATGAAAGTGGAATTTATCGGTGGAGATGCTGGGAATACTATCGTCACACCTCTGTTATTTTGCATGAAAGTGGAATTTATCTGTGGAGATGCTGCACACCCCGTCGTCACACCTCTGTTACTTTGCATGAAAGTGGAATTTATCTGTGGAGATGCTGTACACCCCGTCGTCACACCTCTGTTACTTTGCATGAAAGTGGAATTTATTTGTGGAGATGCTGTACACCCTGTCGTCCCATCTCTGTTATTTTGCATGAAAGTGGAATTTATCTCCGTTGATGTTGCCTGCCTGAAGAACTCTTCAGTGTCAGGTTCTACTTTTGGTTCTAGCATTATATCAGCTTACTTTCTCTGTCAAATTAATTTCTAAGTTAGAATGTAAGGAAAATAGTTATTGTTTTAGGTGATGCGTTATACTTCAATAGTTAGATATGTTAATTACAATTTTTGTAATTTTTGTATATGTTGGACTTTATGACTCTAACATGCACTTATGTTTATTACTAGTCAAGTTTTTTACCCTACATCACTGGCATGTTTCAGAAGCTATCACTCACATCCCCAGTTCCTGTTCGACGGCCTGCATTATTCATCATGAACTCTGCATAACTATGCTGCTGGGCAGGATTTAAACACTTAAAACGTGCTTTCTATTTTTCTATGCATAAATGTTTTACCAAACGGTGAGTTCTGTTTTTCCCAAAATATTTCTCAATATTACCAGATTACTCAATTGGTATCTCCAAAAATGCCAAGCTACTGTTGATTTGTTTTCCTATGTTTGCTTTACGTTCGTGATGTATTTTTTATTTTGTCTGTGGTTTAGTTTTCCCAGTGTATACTTTCTCACAGTAATTGCAGTTGATCTGATATATTCCTGGCTTGTTCTCCTGAGGGATATCTTCTTTTAATTTAGAATTTAATATATATTTGATGGAGCAACTATTTTTGTAAACCAAAATGATTTTATGTTGAAGATAAATATTAAATACACCTACTAAATAATAAATTAAAAGATGATATACCACAGAAGAACAAACAAGAAATGCACCAGATCAACTGGAAGAGCATATGAGAAGAGCATACATCAGGAAAAATAAGAAACAAAAAATATGTGTTGCATTCACATGACTTTCTACTCTTGTATCAACTATTCTTACAAACTCTAATTCCTTTAGCTTCTTCGTATTAGTTGAGATAAACATTTGCAGAATTACCTTATTGCTCATTTTGTTATAGATAAAAGGGGAATATGGGAATACAGTAGACTTTAAGTGATAGTGTAATCTTCTAAAGCTAGTTGCTATATGAAGGCTTTGAAATTCCATTCTCTTTGCAAGACCACGACAAAAAAGTGAATAATGACCTTCCATTTGAGAAAAGTTCAAATATTGCAAAACTCACACAAATAACAAGGAATATCTCCAAAATGCGTAGATATAAGTTTTGTGTTTTAACAAGATAGTAAGATGCATAGTAAGATTTGGTCTATCTCTTACGGTTTACCAGTTATGCAAAAGTTATCAAGAGTAAACAGGAAGGTGTATAATAATGATTAGGAACCAAGGACAAATGCATTCTTCTGGTGCTGTTTACACCAGGTGACACATGCCATGTCATCAACTGTGATACACTTTGATGCAGTATTATTAGTTATGGTAGGCGTTGTGTTGGAGTGTTTTGTTTCCCACTGTTTGATTGTTTGCATTATATCGTTTGCAGTTGGCCTAGTGCGATTATCTTTTGTCTTCATTGTAAATGTTATAGATATTAACGAATAAAATTGTGATAATAAATACACTAATATTATTTCAATTGTGGCCTCCAGAGCAAAGAAGACTATCTCATTAGAAAGACTAAAAGTTAATACATCGACGTAACATATAATTTTCACGGGGGTCGCGTCTCAAGGAAAATTATCAGCTGTAAATTGTGAACATACTTCATACCCGTACCACGACCGAGATAGGAGAGAAAGAGTCATCGCAGTTCATCGAAAGAGTTAGCCGGATCTTTTATACGAGAAAAGAATTCATCATACCGACCCTTCAAAGTGACGACGAGCAGAAGATTCCCTTCATACTGGTGACGGGAGTTACCAGCCGGAAGAGACTCCTTCATACTGGCGCCCAGACGTGCGACGGCTCGAATACAGGCGTATAGAGTAAAAATATGTACCTGGACAAAGAGTGAAAAGAAGACATTTTGACGGAGTATCCTTTTTCTTGTGCTCCAGAATTCAAGTAAGACTAGTACTAATTTATGATACTACGCAATAAGAAAATTGTACAGAAGATGGAAAAAGTTGAGAAAGATAATGATAGCGTAGAGAGGGAAGTGAGTGATAAGTTATCAGTAGAAGGTAGAAAGAATGTAGTATGTAAGGAATCTGAAATAGGATTGAAAGAAATATTGGAAGCGATGAACAAAAATACAGCAGATATAAAAGCAGATGTAGCAAAACTAAGAGAGGATAGTGTTAGAAATGTAACAGAACTAAAAGCAGATGTAGCAAAACTAAGAGAGGATAGTGTTAGAAATGTAACAGAACTAAAAGCAGATGTAGCAAAACTAAGAGAGGATAGTGTTAGAAATGTAGCAGATTTGAAGGAGGATAATGCCAGAAATATAAATAAATTGTCACAAGAAATTGAATTATGTAAGAAGGAATGTACAGAAAGAATTGAATCAAGTAACAATGATATAGCTAAATTAGGTGAGTTAGTAAGCGTGATAAAATTAGGACAGGAATCAAACACAGTAGAAATAGCTAGGCTAGGAGAATTGATAAATGAAGTTAAGTTAGGACAGGAGAAGACAGTGGTAGAAATGAAAGCTGAATTAAGTAAAGAATTTGATGAAAAACTAGCAGAACAGAATGCAAAAATTGCAAAGGTAGGAGATGAATTGAGAACAGAGATAGTCGTGGTAGAACAGAGTTGTAAAATGTATCAAGATGGAATTAGGTCAAAACAAAATGACATTGATGTAAAAATTGATAGTTTAGAAAATGTTGTAAAGGGTATAAGCGCTGAGATGCAGTCACAGCGAGAAGAATTGAATAAAGTAAAGGAGGAAGCCAATGTAAATGTAAATAGAATAAATGAAACGGTTACAAAGGAAAAAGAATTTACAGGAAGGCTTTCCCAAGTTGTGATTGCTCTACAGGCTGATAGAGTTAATGACAATCATGATCAATTTGTGAGTGAATGCAAAAATATGACCAATACTGATGCACTTGACAATAACAGTAATATGGCGGACTTTCAGGAGAATGATTTAGCTATGCCAATGCACTCCCCTAGTCAAAACCATAATTGTCACGCTAGTCACTTGTTCCATGATCTAACCCCTCCGTCATTTGACGAAGAAGCCGGTGACAATCCAAAAATTTTCATAAAAGAACTGGAGGATTATTTTAGGATCAAACGAATTCCGAACGAGATACGAATGATGGTGGTTAAACGCTGTCTTAAGAAAAACGCATTGGAATGGTTAAGACTAACTTTGGCGTCTCACGAAACATATAGTATGTTTCGAAACCTTTTTATAAATAGATTTTGGGGACCGGGACGTCAAAACCAGATTAAAGTCGAACTGGCTACCGGACATTATGACAGTAAACGTGGTATTTCAATGATGGAGTATTTTTTTAAACTGGCGAACAAATCGAAACTACTCCAACCTCAGTTGAGTGAACAGGAGGTTATTGAGGCACTTATTCGCCATTATCCACCGCACATAAGAAAAATCATAAAACAAATTTTAGTGGGGAGGGGCATAGAACCCCTGAAAGTTGCAAAAAAAAAAAAAAAAAAAAAAAATCGAAACATTGTCAAGAGAAAATATTTTTGTATTCAACGATGACATGTTTTTCAACACAGTTGTTATATTGTTGTACAATTACATTGTTGTGGGGAGATCATCACAGTACATGCAACATTGTATGGCTGAAAACAATTTTCCCAAAATAGAATTAGTTGCATATACTGTGATGAGGGGCATTTGATGCAGTATTATTAGTTATGGTAGGCGTTGTGTTGGAGTGTTTTGTTTCCCATTGTTTGATTGTTTGCATTATATCGTTTGCAGTTGGCCTAGTGCGATTATCTTTTGTCTTCATTGTAAATGTTATAGATATTAACGAATAAAATTGTGATAATAAATACACTAATATTATTTCAATTGTGGCCTCCAGAGCAAAGAAGACTATCTCATTAGAAAGACTAAAAGTTAATACATCGACGTAACATATAATTTTCACGGGGGTCGCGTCTCAAGGAAAATTATCAGCTGTAAATTGTGAACATACTTCATACCCGTACCACGACCGAGATAGGAGAGAAAGAGTCATCGCAGTTCATCGAAAGAGTTAGCCGGATCTTTTATACGAGAAAAGAATTCATCATACCGACCCTTCAAAGTGACGACGAGCAGAAGATTCCCTTCATAATGGTGACGGGAGATACCTGCCGGAAGAGACTCCTTCAACTTCTAAATCTTTCTTAAATTCAACAGGTAGCTTTTTACAGTGCAGAATGTATTACAATAATTTATTGTACAATTTATGCAGGAACCTTACATTGAACCAGACTGAAAAGCCAGCATTTGGTGCAGTTACATTCTTAATATCATAGTTAAATTTATTATCTAACGTGAACATTTAATTTTAGAAAATGTACAAATCTGATCTGAATAATCCAGAGATATGGATGAATGAGCAGCAAATACCTTTCAATTCTGTTATTTCCTAAAAATATACATGAAAAATATTAATGAAGCCCCAATATGAGTATAATGCGTGTAAAATAATAGGAATAAGATAACTATATTACATAATTATACGTCAATATTAATGAAAGTAACGCATTCAATAAAATGAATATGAATACATGCCTTACAAAGCATATAATTCTGGGTGTGTTCCATAATGACACTCTTTACTGCATACACTAATGGGGACAATTTTGTTTTGAAAAATTCACAGTACACTCAGAATCTTTGAACGCTACAAAATATTTAAGGGCCCATTCCTCCTTAAATCTCCGACCCACTTTTGTGGAAAGTATTTCATATAGAATATTCTGCTACTGGATTGATGACTGCTTATATCTTGTAAACAGCAAATGAGAGGGGAGGGGAATATGACATGCATGGTCAAGTTTGCCCATACCTGGTCTAGAAGGCATAGAAAATACAGATGTTTCGCCAACTTGGCATCATGAGGGTAAGGTGATCTATTGTCTGTCGTTTGAGCTCTGACCACTGCAGACAACAGATCACCTTGCCCTGAAGATGCCAAGCGCAGTACTTGGTGAAACGTCGGTATCTTTTATACCTTCTAGACCACAGCCTACAAACCTGGAAGAGCTAAACTTAGCTAATAGTCTTATCTACATAGTCCTAAGAAGTCTGTCCAAAGAGATAGCCAAATGTTATACATTCCTTGATCTAGTGTTTATAGTCAGCTAGAACTAACTCTGCACTTGTCAGCTACGGGATTCATTTATCTGCGAATGAGGCTAGTCCTATCTCATCCAATCATGTTACAAACACATCATGCAACAATTAGTCAATTGCACAAGATAGGCTGGCCTCGTTCACAGGTGAGTAAGTCAACTACAGTCGGCGAGAAATAACCTGGCACTTGACAACTAGCTGATTCACTCACCTGCGAACGAGGCTAGTCCTATCTTGTCCAATTGTGTTACAAACACATCGCACAACGGTTAGTCGATTGCATGAGATAGGACTAGCCTCGTTAACAGGTGAGTAAATCAGCTAGCTGTCAAGTGCCAGGTTAGTTCTCGCCAACTGTAGTTCAAGTGCTAAGTTAGCTCTCGCCGACTAAGACCCTGCATGCACAGCTGCAACTTTTCCCTTACAAACTGCGAAATGATTAGACCTCTGTGAACATTTATTGGTACTAATGAAAGATAATGAAAATCTGTCAGGAAAACTAATTTTGAGTCTTCTACAAGTGGCCGCCAAGGTTGGCTGAGTTGATGGTCTGTGACTTCTTTTTATGGGGTTACATAAAATATTGTGTCTAACCCCAATGCTTGAAAGCATGCAAGAACTGTGTCACATCGCTGCTGCCATCTAGTCCAATTCATCAGATATGTTGGAGCATGTGTGGCTTGAATGGGAACATCACCTTGGTGTATGCAGCATCACTCATGGGGACCATAATCAGTGTCTATGAGGTGTAGTAAAAAATATTAAATAATAATTTTGAATATCACCAATTTCATTTCAATACAAAAATCCAAAGCTACATTTGAAATCTGGCAGTGTTTTTATGGACACCCTGCATTTCAAGAAAAACAGAACTCACAGTTATGGAAAAATAGAAAACATGTTTTTGATTTTGAAAACTCTCCAAGTGACATACAGGTTCATCCAACCACAGAATTGAACAAAGCAAGCAGTTAAATAAGAACTGATGATTGGAGTGACAGCTCCTGAAACAGGTCTTTCTTAATAAACAAGGGAAGTAGTGTTAAAAAATCTGACATGTTACACTCACATGACTTTCTCCACTCTTGTACTAACCATTCTTACAAACTCTTATTCTTTTTCGTGTTAGTTGAGATAAGCATTTGCAGAAATTATCTTATTGCTTGTTTTCTTGCATGTGCAATGGGAATATGGAAATACAGTAGGCTTTGTGCGATAGTTAAAGCTTTTAAAGCTTTCAAATTCTGTTCTCTTTGCACGGTTAACATATAAAAAAATTAATAGCAATGTTCCATTTGGCTTAAGTTCTCCAAAACTTACACAAATAACAAGGAATATCTCTGAAATAATTCACTCTACAAAAAATTTATTTAGACATAAATTATGTGCTTTAGCAAGATCTACAGTTTTTGTACAGTAAGATTTGGTCTATCTGTTACGGTTTACCAGTTATGCAAAAGTTATCCAAAGTAAATAGGACTTCATGGACTATAGCCAGGAAATTCAAGATATACATTTAATTTGTCATAAAAATATCTCAAATATATGGCATTTTAATCAAAATTTTAGAAAAATTTTCCCTGTAAAGGGTAGCTTAGGGTGGGGCAATTTTCTTCAAAATCTTTGTGTCGCATCCTTGAAAGACATTAAACTTAAATACCAACTATGGTTTTTAACCGAATTTTCATTTTTGAGCTATGCTGTCCACAGACACACGAACCTTTTTCTAAAAATGCTTCTTTTTTTGGGGGGGGGATTCAGGGGGCCTCAAAATATATATTTCTGGTGAAATCTCGACATTGAATTTTTGGGTGGAATACGATACTTCCTCTGCTTTACTAAATGTAGTAGAGAAGGTAATTAGATATGTACGTATGCATAAACATATGAAGCAGGAACATGCACCCTACTACAGTGGAATCCTGATAACTCGACCTAATGTAGACTGAGAGGTTGCCGAATTATCGAAATGCCGAGTTTTATGGACTAAGGGGTCTGTTATTCACAACCCATAACATAACACTGCAGATTACATAAGTACGAGGGCGAATAAAAAGTAACTTACACTTTCAAGTTATGGCCATTTATTAAACCACCTACACATAGGCAACACAGCTATGGCAACATACAATGTAAGTTCACTTTTCCACATAGTCCCCATGAGACTGTAAACATTTATCGGATTGGGTAACCAACTTTTCGATTCCGAATGTGTGGAGATCAAGTGCAGTGCTGTGTAACCACCTGCTGGATACAGCTGCTTTCACCTCCTCATCGTTTCAGAATTGTCGTCCACCAAGATCACCTTACTAAACACATAGTAATCCCATGGCACTAAGTCTGAAATGTAATGTAACTGAAATGTTCTCTTACCTCCCACTTGAATCGCTGTAGGAGTTCCGACATTTGGTGGGATGTGTGAGGTGTTGCGGTGAAAAATTGCACGCCTACAAAAAAGAGCAATGATTGCAAAATGAATGTCCTTGTAACTGAGCTGTTTAGCCCACAGAAATCTGATTGTTGCACGCACCTCCAATTTGGAGTGAGTATCCAGTTGGCATGCCATTGAGCCAGGCCTGCTCTGCTCACACAACACGATGGGATACCACACCACCCTACCTATCGGATGTGTCAGCAGTTACTGTAGCTTACTACATGTTGGTCACCGTCACGACACACAGCGTGCTGTTGTGTGCGTCTGAAAGTTATAATAAAACCCACCTACAACTAGAAAATCACTACCGTAGCCAGCACAACAATGCCCCGTCCACCCCCACCCATATAAATAACCGTAACGGACGTTAACAGTCATTTCTTCCACTACTTCTCTACTTCCACATTCAAACTTTGACCAGTGCAAATGGAAGATCGTGTCACCCTGATGATGTCAAGTGCAGTACTTGGCAAAATGTTGGTATATACCATGCCTTCTAGACCACGGCCTACAAGCCCGGAAGAACTAAACATTTCGAATGTCAGCTGATAGATCAGATGTTCCATAGTTTTATTCCTATTGATTGAGGATTTTATTAAATCATCATTTTGCTTACATCTTGTAGCTCTTATTAAGACCTAAACTGTTTTTTGTTTCTCTTATGTAGTAGTTTTGCAGACTGCCAGCCAGAACTTATGTAAACATCATAAAACCAGTTACACATTTCTTTTATGTAATTTAGTTCTGGACTGAATACCTTGTTTTGTTTCGGCAACGTACTCTTACTCTTAATTGCCTTATAAGGAAAGGAGCTATTTACCATAACACCAAAATTTTTGAAAAAACAATCAACCTTAAAATCTATATCTTCATTCAAGTAAATGGGGCTCCAGTCAACCGCACTAATTAAATTAAGAAACATATCAATGTTTTCCCGAACTACAACTTATCGTACAAACATTAGACATCACATATTATTTAGACCTGACAGAAGAAGTTAAGAAAAGTGATACTCCAACTAGTGTTCTAAAATTATTGGCATTAGAGACAATCCATACTAGATTTCCAGAACATGAATGGCTCCATATTTATACTGATGGATCATTGATATCAAACCGAGATGGAGCAGGTGCTGGTGTCACTTGTCACCTCTTTTCGTGTTACAAATCTTTAAGTTATGGAACTACAAATTTCAATGGAGAAATTGAAGCAATTCGAATGGCCCTACAAAATCTTTTGTACAGAATTTCACATTTTCATCAAGCAGTTATTCTCTCAGATTCCAGGGCAGCAATTATAGCAATTACTTCCAAGTTGTCACCAAAAAACCAAACTATTATAGAATGTTGGTAAATCCTTACCCATCTAACAGCACTTCAAAAACACCTAGTCTTGCAATGGATACCAGCTCACTGTGGACTAAGTGGTAATGAGAAAGCTGATTTTCTTGCAAAAAAGGGTACCAGCAGTGTACAAAAATCTATAGTTAATCTACCATTTTATGCAGCTAAAAGATTAGTCAACTGTGAATTCAAAAAAGTTATTGCAGAATATTACTATGAAAAATCAAAGAATAAAAGATGGGAACTACCAAACGTTCAAACAGTAATTCCTGAGTATCCTCGAAAAACGGCAGTTGCAACCTTCAAGTTGATTACAGGACATGATTGTTTGGCAAAACATTTGAACAGAATTGGGATATATTCTTCACCACTCTGTCCTCTATGTGATCTGCAAGAGGAAATGGACCGAGACCACCTTCAAATATGCCTGGCAATTTCTAACACCCCACCCATCAGTGAAAAATATAGGAGAGCAAGAGGATTAAGGACTTCATTGTCAAAAATCTAGCATTAGCTAACAACACAACGTAACGTACCTTTCTGTTGATTCGAGACAAGTTGTTTCATATTAGATTTACTAATATCCAAATTCTTTACAGTAAAAAGCAGTTCCCAATGATCTGAAATCCATGTTTTGATAACTTTACGACAAGACTCATTAGAATCTATATTAGTAGCAATATTATCTAAGCAACTACCAAGAAGCAAATCATTATATTTGTCACTGGGTCTTATTTGATCTACTACAACATATAGACCAAAAGCATACAGTTGCCTTGTTGCAACTTGTCCTGCAGTATCAAAAATATTTGAAAAACTACTGAATAACCAAATTGTTTCTTATTTTGAAAATAATAATTTGCTTAGTGAGAGTCAATATGGTTATAGAATGGGCATGGGGACTATAGAAGCAACATTGTCTCTTTACACTACATGTTTAGAATCTTTAGAGTGTAAAAATAATATAGATTCAAGATTCATCTAAAGCTTTTGACACTGTCTCCCACGATATTTTATTGGACAAATTAAGTATTATGGTTTTCAAGAGTCAGCATGTAAGCTTATAAGGTCTTATTTAAATAATAGGTTACAGGTTGTTTTTAATAATAGAGAGTCTGAGCTTTTGTCTGTAACATATGGTGTACTCCGGAATGTTTATCTTTAGGACTCATACTCATGTATGTGGCTTTCATGTAACTGTTTTCTTAACGGGCACCAGTTTTACAATGTGGCAGTTACATCAACCACCTTAAACCCCATTTTGCAAGGAGGAGCACACCTATCGTTGGTCAACGGGTCCATCGGACCTAGCCGGGAGGACTAAATAGGTGGTATTTAGATCCACCGACCTTCCCCTCATGTGCCTCTGAGGGACGCTGTTGTGCTGTAATAGGCCAGCACATATGTAAATGGCATTTCCTCCATTTTAGATGAAACAGTTATACCGCTGTGTACGTAACACAGATTAAATCCAAATTGAACATTCCTAACACCAGAGAAAATCTACTTATAAGAGAAAATCCATTAGAATTATTGCAACCTACCTTCAGTTTGGAATTAATAGAGGAAATAAGTAAATCAGACACACCAAAAGAATTACAAAAGCTTCTAGCTCTGGAAACAATCAATACTAGATATCCCACAGAAGAATGGCTGCACATGGATCTTCCACGGAAAACCTTACTGGAGCTGGAGTTACGTGTTCACATTTTTCCTTTTATCATTCTGTTGGCAGAGACACAACAAATTATGATGGAGAAATAGAGGCTATATACATTGCTCTCCAACTTACATGGACCAAACAAATAGAAAATGTAATACAAAGAGCAGAGGGGCTCCTTTCACTGTTAAAACGTCTAACAGGAATGAAGTGGGGATGTTCCAGAGCAACTCTTAATACAACATACAATGTGTATATAAAGCCATTATTTACTTACTGCAGTGAAGTTCTTGTAACAGCAAACACAAAAAAGATTCAAATCTTTCAAAACCAAAGTCTGAGATTAATTACAGGTGCTATCAAAACCACACCAATAGTAGCTATGGAAATACTAACCAATGCCCCATTGAATATGAAATAGAAAAAGCGACTCTTATTCAACACGAAAAGTTGATCAGATTCCCATTCAATACATGGCACAAGAGAAATTTTACACATACACTAAAGACTCAGGAGAGCTTTCTTTCCAAAATTCAAGACATCAAGAAGAATGTATACCTTCCTAATTCAAAGGAAAACTTCATATCTAAAGTCAATCCGACACAAACATTAGACATCACACATTATTTACATGACAGAAGAAGTTAAGAAAAGTGATACTCCAACTAGTGTTCTAAAATTATTGGCATTAGAGACAATCCATACTAGATTTCCAGAACACGAATGGCTCCATATTTATACTGATGGATCATGAATATCAAACCAAGATGGAGCAGGTGCTGGAGTCACATGTCACCTCTTTTCCTACTACAAATCTTTAAGTTATGGAACTACAAACTTTGATGGAGAAATTGAGGCAATTCGAATGGCCCTTCAAAATCTTTTGTACAGAATTTCACATTTTCAGCAAGCAGTTATTCTCTCAGGTTACAGGGCAGCAATTATAGCAATTACTTCCAAGTTGTCACCAAAAAACCAAACAATTATAGAATGTTGGAAAATCCTTACCCATTTAACAGCACTTCAAAAACACCTAGTCTTCCAATGGATACCAGCTCACTGTGGACTGAGTGGTAATGAGAGAGCTGATTTTCTTGCAAAAAAGGGTACCGGCAATGTGCAGAAATCAATAGTTAATCTACCATTTTATGCAGCTAAAAGATTAGTCAACTCTGAATTCAAAAAAAATATTGAAAAATATTACTATGAAAAATCAAAAAATAAAAGATGGGAACTACCAAACATTCAAACAGTAATTCCTGAGTATCCTCGAAAAACAGCAGTTGCAACCTTCAAGTTCATTACAGGACATGATTGTCTGGCAAAACATTTAAACAGAATTGGGATATATTCTTCACCACTCTGTCCTCTATGTGATCTGCAAGAGGAATTGGATCGAGACGATCTTCAAATATGCCCGGCCACTTCTAATGCCCCATCCATCAGTGAAAAATATTGGAGAGCGAGAGGATTAATGACTTCATTGTCAGAAATCCAGCATTAGCTAACAACAACAACAACATTGCTCTCCAAGAATTATTAAATCTTCCTTTAAATAAATTTAACAAGGCAGTAATTCTTTCAGATTCTAAAGCTGCAATTCAGGGAATATGTTCAAATACTACAAAGAAGTCAACAAAAATTAGAGAATGCTACAAAATGTTAACACAACTCCAAAAAGTTAATAAGACTGTTCATCTCCAATGGATTCCAGCACACTGTGGAGTCATGGGGAATGAAGCTGCAGACTCACTTGCAAAGAAAGGCACAACAATAAAACAAAAGTCTAAATTCAATTTCTCATATTCCTCAATAAAACGCTTGATCCTTAAAAAAATTTTTAATTCATACCTACAAAAAATAGAAACAAATGCCAAAGATAAAAAATGGATTACACTACTTTCCAACCCAGATATAATCCCCCAGAGACCAAGGAAAACAGCAGTTGCAGCCTTCCGACTACTGACAAATCACGACTGCTTAGCAAGTCATCTCTACAGAATAGGTATCTCAGCTTCACCAATATGTGTCCTGTGTAACGATCCAGCAGAAATGAATGAAGACCACTTGAAGACCTGTGAAGCATTAAGATCAGAAGAAACTATAGTTCAAAAGTATTGGAAAGCACGAATGCTAATGGCTTCATTGCCAGATGCAAGGCACTAGAAAACAACAACATATGGTGTACTGCAGGTTTCAATTTTAGGCCCTGTATTATTTGTTATTTATGCCAATGACCTACCTAAAATACTTGAGCCTGCTGCCAAAGGATTGTGGCGGCCACTACAAGAGAAATCCAGAAACATTTTAGTTGATATCCTATGTTGCTATTTTTTGTTTTTCCTTTGTTTTTAAAATCAAAAAAATGTTTTAGTAACACGCATCATAAAAGGTTATTCAATAAACCACATCTTAAAAACCAAACTGGTTACCTCCGACATGATGATTACCAAACCAGATATTTCGGAGTGACTAATAATAAAAAGAAATGCATATTTAAACGAGAAAGTGAAATAATAAAAACAAAGGAAAAACAAAAGATAGCAACATAGAATATCAACTAGAATGTTTCTGGATTTCTCCACTATTGGCCGCCACAGGATACTTATTTGCTGATGACCTTGCAATCTGCGTTAGTATATCTAAGTCACTTGCAGAACATTATGATCTTACCAAAGTTAAAAATATTACATACATGCAAGATAGAAGATTGGTGTAAAGTAAATTTGTTTTGTCTTAACTTAGATAAAACTCAGCATCTCAAGGTAATATAATACAATAGATTGTGAAGGTGAAAAGGAAGTAACATTTTTAGGTTTTTATCTGGATTCAAAATTTAACTGGGTTTGTTATATTGATAAGTTAGCTTGTAAACTGAGTAAAGGCATTTTTATGATAAGAAAATTAAGAAAAGTTGTTAGTTTAGATGTGCTAAAATTGTATATTTTGCACATATTCACAGTCATTTGTCTTATGGTGCAACAATGTGGGGTTCTCAAACTTAAAGTGTAAAACTTTTTATGATACAGAAGAAAGTGACAAGAGTGATGTGTGGACTTCCTTCGATGGGTTACTGTAGGGAAAGTTTTAGGTCCCTGAGAATTAAGACTGTGCCAGCACTGTTTGTTTATCAGTGTTTAAATTATGTGAAAGAAAATTATGGTAGATTTGTTGAACATAATATGTGTCATACTTATAATACTAGAGGTAACAGTAATCTCTTGATAAGTAGTTACTGCTATGCTAGAACTCAAAAGACTTTCCTGTATCTGTCTAGCTGTTTAACTATTTACCCACAAATTTAAAATCTCTTGATTCTAAGAGCTTTAAGATCAAAGTAAAAGGTTTTTGACTGATAATCCAATTTATAATGTAAATGAATTTTATGATATTGTACACATTTTAGTTTAATGATCATGTGATTGTTATATTTATTGTATTGTTGTAGCACAGAATTAAATTAGGGTTAAGGTAGAGTGACTTGACGTTTGTAATGCCTCTGATATACCTACTCGGAAGTTTCTGCAATAAATAATTCTATTCTATTCATACGTCATTTTCTGTTCTTCAGGCAATATTGTCCTATAAAGGAAAGGATCCTAAATTGAGAGGTTGGATAGTCCAAATGACTTCACTGAGTTAACAACTACTTCTTAAGCACTTCACAAGAAATTTACCAAGTACTCTGTTAGTGTTATCATATATCTTTTGCCATTTCAAATTGAACCAACATACTATAATGAATGTCTACATCTGGTAACCCTAAGAACAGAAAAATGCAAAAATTACAATTAACCTAATATAGCCAACAGAACATTTTTATCAATCGGTATAAAATCAGTGTACGACTTTCAATGAAGGGGCTAAAAAGCATATATCAATTCACCGATTACTTATAGCAAATTTACCATAGTTATAAGTCATAACGCAACTGGATTCTCGATTTACAAAACCTGTACCTTGGAATAATTCATGCAATCGTTCATTTCAATGCTTACACATATTCAAATTTGCACCCAACCTTTAGCAATATTATTGCACGCAACTTAAATCGAAATAGATAGGTACCATATCCACATTATTTATAACCTCTCTCCATGCAACAAATTCACACACGAAAAATGCATGACGTTTAATTTTCCAAAGCACTGCACTAATACTGTGGCTTAGACATTATATCACAACACCCCTACAATTTTATAATCAAAGGATACTTTTACAGTATGAGCTGCTTTAATGGCGTCTTTTTGACTAATCTTTGTCGGAAAATTTCTCATAGAACAAGAAAGTGCCGGGCTATACTTCAGCATCAGTAGTGCCAACATTTCGTGACACAACACACCTAATAAGCATTCTGACTTTCTGAGTATTTCATAACCGATGGTCAATATGACGAGCAGTAAATAATGAGACGTCGAGGCCTTTTCCGTTTTATACAATAATTTTCCTGTATCGTCAAAGGAAAAGTCTTGAACCCTTTGCTTGCAGGAATACCTTTCTTAGCTTTCTGTCACAAAATTTTATGCGCATTGCGGTTGAACCGAAAGAAACACAAGAAAAGTGATACAAGGATTCACCGCATACCCGTTTTTTTAATGTTACATATGAGTCAGTCCATCTCAAAACGACCAGTAAACAGAAATTAATTACGTGCCTCATATTTTTTTTTTTAAACCAGCTATATTTTGTATCTGAAGCATATGATCCAACAATATGGTATAATCTGTGGTCCGTCTGTTGCCGGCAATGCATGTTTGCCGCAGAGCGTCTCTGTCGGAGGAAAAACAAATGCAAGTTTGTGTCGTGGTATCTGATGAATAAATGCAGACTCCACAGATGCCCACGAGTGGAAACTTGCAGAAGCTTGTAAACAGATATCCCGAGGAGATTCACGCGAGCCTCGCAGATATGCAGTATTACGTCACCATTTCCGGTGCATGGCCTGTACCAACAGTTCCACAATACAGTGCTACCTGGCAAAGCTTTGAGGCGTATTGACCTTGGCTGTCGAGCGCTTCTTATCTTGTTTATTAGAACAGCGAAATAATAGTAACTTGGCGTATATTCAGTGATAAAACACAAATACTGTCTGTTTACCACCTCATGTCTAAGGGGTATAAGGAGCAGGGGACATACATACCACGCGGCGTAACTTTAGTTTTGTAAACATCCGCGCAATCGTTCAGCTGGTCATGTTACCAACTTAACTCCAATATTCTTCGCGCTATGTTTACTCGTTGCTAATTTATCTTAATTTCAGTTGTAAAGTCGTACTGGTCACTAGTTTTGTATGGAAGTAATGGTAAAAGTAATGTAGAAGCAGATAATCCTCCACCTAGGGGAGCTGTGAAATCTATTATATTGTGTTGCAGAAGAAAGGGATTCAGAGTGACAGTTCTACATGTAAAACAAATCTTTATACGAGAGGATGCCAGAATCAAACAAACCTAATGGGGCTCTCAAAGCTATTACTGCCTTTCTTCTATTACTTCCATTACCCATGGGCGTCGCGAAGGGGGGGGGGGGGTAAGGGAGGGCCGCGGCCCCCCCTTGGAAATTAATGAACTTATTGTGCTGACTATTAAACTATTATTTTAATTTTTATGTGAAGAACAATTTCTGTTTAACGCAAATTTATACGGTTATCCGCAACACATACCATAACTTTTGACAACAAAATAATGAATTAATATTATCTGATTGCAAAATTCTAACATTTGCCCCCCCCCCCTGGAAAAAAGTCTGCCGACGTTCATGTTATTATTGTATCTTGCAAGTTAAGCTTTAAGTGGAGGGGATAGCAGTGTTATAAATAATTAAATAAGCTATCAAACTATGTATGTTGTGTCGTATGTGCGTTGTTATTCTTTGTACTGATATCGATATTCATTTGACATGTAGGTAAATGTTAGGTTATGTTGTCCCATTGAGATCGTATGTTTAAATTGGTATAGTTCCATGTATAACGTTGTAGTAATAGTAATGTTTTATATCACCGAATACAGTATTTTAGGCGATTATAAAAACAGTATATCAACCTAACTTATTTAATGTAAAGAAAGCTGAAAATCTGGGAGCAACTGACTGCATTTTCTCAATGTACTATGGTCTACTGTCATTTGATTTTAATCAAAATCGTCAGAGCCATTTTTGAAAAAATTAAAACTTTCTATGTAAAGAATAGTCTGGACCCTCTAGAGGGTCCTGGATTAGTCTGGGTGGAGTTATGTGTTCACAGACAGACACTTTTCTAAAACAGCTGCTTTTTTTATTCATGGAGTCACAAAACATGTATTTCCGGTGAAATCTCGATATAAATTTTTGGATGGAATGCAATAGATACCATACTAACTTTACTATGCATACGTGACAGAGAAAGGAAAAAGTAAATGCGATAGAAGCACTTGACTATCGGTAGCGTAACTGCACAAACTCTTGGTTTTTCATCACAATTAAGCGACAGCTTTCCGAGAAAAATTAAACTAATTTTCCTGTAGGTTGCAAAGCAATACTTAACAATAAAGCATTGATCATTATCTGTTTGTAAAAGTGAATGTGGTCGAATTTGAAATATTTGTTGTTTATTAACTAGTAGGGTAGGCTACTGTTTATTCCACTGAAGTTCGAAGGAGATATTCATTACAAAAATTAAATGCATCTTATTTGTGTAGTGAATATTACAGATGCAATGCGATCATTCTATTATGTTACAGTACCTGGGTGACCGGGCTTCGCTCGGATTTTCTTTTCTTTTCCTTTTGATTAATCGTTTATCTACTTATTTAGATAAACTTGAAAAGCAAAATGTTAGCTAAATATAACTTTTTATCCTAATTGTTGGAGCTGTTTCCATGACGAGACCTTTAATATCCTGGCTTGTTTGTTGAAACTGGCCCATTAAAAGAGAAATTATGGCCAAAATAAGGTTTAGAGTAATTGTGACTGTTACTCGTAAAATTGCGTTTTTTTTTTTTTTTTTTTTTTTTTTGTATTTTTTTTTGTTTTTTTTTTTTCAGGAATGATGCCTATATAGATAAACTTAATAAGCAAAACCCTGTCTGAATACAAAATTTGATTGAAATCGTAAGAATTACTCATTTAACTATATAGGAATATAAATATAGTAGGTACTTTAGCTTTTGTACATTGGCACGGTGGGGCTTTTGTTTTCGGTATGTTTCACTTGCTTTTGTTCAACTGAAATACACGTTGCCATAGAATTTCAACTTCAAAATGTGGTTTTCAAGGGAAAGCAAAATTCTTCCAGCCTTGTGCGTTAGATAGCGCGGTGAAAAATATATATATTTTCTTTTAATTAAAAAAGAAATAAGGATATCACTTTCCTCTCAGGCTTGGTAGAGCTCAGTCGACAGCTGGCTACATTAACTAGCAGGAGGACATTACTTTTTTTTTATTTCATAGCGTTCAAGTTTGTGTGTGTTCTTTTTGAGTCCCCATTTGTGACGACTATTTAGAAGGGGTTCCAAAAATGGAGAAGGATCGCCCGCAACCTACGAAGGACCCACCAGGGCCCACGCTGAGTACAGATAGGTATCTGGACACCGATTTGGGTCCATATGAAGTCCATCTTGTTCCCTTACAGGAAGAACGTAAGTCATTAAATTTCGTTGCAATAGGTAAACTATTACATACAAATGACTTTCGGGGAATACACTCTATCCGGCCAAGTGGTAACCGAAAGGTTATATTTACTTTTAATACTGCCGATCAGGCAAACAATTTGTTACAATCCCCTTTATTAGTGAAACACCACTTGAAGGGCTTTATTCCCTTCAATCTACTTTATAAGCAGGGCATTGTCCGCCAGGTAGATAAGGATTGCCCGGAATCTGAAATTTTGACTGAATTACAGGCCAATGGGCGTTTTCCGGTTAGCCGAGTCCGACGGTTAAACAGGAAAGTTGTGATTGACGGCATAGTACAATACCTACCGACCGCATCAATTGTAATTGCTTGGCGTGCTTCCTCCCTTCCAGACAAAATATATTTATACTATTGTTCTCTTCCTGTGGAACCTTATCTACCGGCATTACGGTTCTGTACAAATTGTGTGCGTTATGGACATACTTCAACGGTTTGCCGCAGCAAAGCCCGATGTGTGCGTTGTGGTGAAGCCTATTTGCTCTCCGCATGCTCATCTGAAATGGCTCGTTGTATTCATTGCGGGGGTCCGCATGAGGCCAATGAGTCAAACTGTTCGGAACGAATACGCCAACTACAAATACAACGCCTGATGCTCTCTGAAAATTGTACCTTTTTACAGGCGGCTAAACAGATACCACGGATTACACAGAACAAACCCATTTTCCACAAAGAGTTTTTGAGCACACCGGAAAGAGTGGCCGTCTCTGCTTTGAGTAGTTTGTGCTCAGTGACGCCCCCGACTGGTCATATTTACTCTTCTAATGCTCCATCTCACCTCTCTTCAACCACATCAAAAAAGCGCAAAGTTAAAGAATTGCAGAAAGATAACATACAGCATGGCTCTCCAAAACTCTTAAAATCTTACACTGATGCTTTATACGCTCCGTCGGGTAGATGCCCCTCGGTTTCTCATTCAGCTATATATTCCCCTACTGGAGGCGACGGCAACCCTATGTTACCGAGAGACCGATCCTCCACTTCTCCTAGGGATATTCAGCCACTACCCGTGGCCCCTGCCATGCAACTCTCAGAATGTTTCAGTCGTGACTTTGGGCTCCATTTGTCGGTAACCCAAATGCATCAAATTCTAGATTACGCTCGGAAGCTTATTACCGATTATTCTTGTGACATTCCTCATATCTCCGATTCCTTAGAAACTCTAGTTTCCGACAATGCTTAATTTATTGCAGTGGAATGCCTGAAGTTTACATTCTAAGCTTCCAGAACTCACATTTCACCTATGTAACTATAATATACATGTGGCAGCCTTTTGCGAAACGTGGCTGAAACCGGGTGTACCCTTTTCTCTACCTTCCTTTCGTATTGTCCGTTCAGACCGCGCGGATGGTTACGGTGGTGTAGCACTCATGGTGCATCAATCACTTTCTTTTACGGAGTACATGTGCCCGTACACTCCACCCAACGTACAATCAGTAGGAATACTACTCGGCTCCCTCACAATTATTGCAATATATAATCCCCCTACTTCTCGCCCTACTGAGGCTCAATGGGATCGATTCTTCCAACATTTGCGGCCACCATTTATTATCTTAGGCGATTTTAATCTCCGACACTCCTTTTGGGGCAATTCTCTAGATACGAGGGAAGCTGTTTCCCTAGCACACTGTCTACTTCATCGCCAGATTAGCTGCTTAAATCATCCTTTACCTACACGCACTCCTGCACCAGGTACTGTTCCAACAGTACTTGATTTGGCCTTGTGCAGCCCTGGTCACTCTACTCTTTGGAATTGGTCCATTTTACCCGATTCGTGGGGAAGTGACCATTTCCCTATATTGCTGCATTATCGCTCCGCTTCACAATATGTAACACCTCCTCCTATGCCCCGTCGTAGACTGTCCCATATCAATTGGGATAACTTCCGAAATTTCCTTAAGGAGCGCTTAGGATTATTGTCAAATTCTCGTGGGATACATAAGTATACCGAATTCATGGAGATTCTACATGCCTACTTGGATACATTTCATCCCTACTACGTACCTCGTGCAAGGAGACGACGATTTCCAATTTGGTGGACCCCAGAATGTTCCAGTTATATAACTCGACGCAGACAAGCAATGGCTACTTACCGGCGCTCGCTATCCCTCGCGGACTATCTACACTATAAAAAACAGGTAGCGGTGACAAGAAGGTATCTCCGCTCAGTAAAGAGACTTGCTTGGCTAAGGAAGGTCAGTTCCTTTTCCTCCGAAACTCCTATGCAGGAACTGTGGACATTATATCGTTCCTTTAGAGGTGAATTACCTTCACCTAGCTTACAAAATCCCTTAGAACCTGAGGTCCTCACTAGTTTTTTGTATATGTGTACGCCTGATTCAATATCACCTCCTCCACCTTGTATGCTTTCGCTTGTTTCCATACCTGATGATCCCTTACTGGATCCTTTCACCCAGTCGGAGTTTGTAGTTGCTCTGTCGGGTACTAAATCCACCTCCCCTGGTCCTGATGAGATCTCCTATGCGATGCTCCGGCAGCTGCCACATTCCTGGAAGGAGCAACTTTTACTTTGCTTTAATTATTTTCTGAGTTATGGTATTCTGCCTGTTACCTGGAAGCACTTCACAGTGCTCCCCTTCTTGAAACCAGGAAGAACTCCCACTTCTCCATCTAACTTTCGACCCATTGCTTTATCCTCTTGCCCCCGCCAAATATTTGAACGCCTCCTCGCCACCCGGCAGTATCATTGGCTGGAACATCGACATTTTTTCCCTAAATGGTACAACGGCTTCCGCAGAGGCCGCTCTACTCTCGATAGCTTATCCCTTCTGGTAACAGATATCTACTTATCCTATAAAGATAATACTACTCTAGATGCACTTTTTCTAGATATTGCACGAGGTTTTGATTGTGTTTCTCTGATCATACTTTTTAAACGGCTGACACAACTCGGTGTACCAACGCGATTTTGTAACTTATTATATCAGCTATTTGTGGAACGCCGCATTACAGTGCGTTCTGGGGGTACTTTGGTGGGACCCCGGACTACAAGTGAGGGTTTGCCACAGGGTTCATGCCTTAGTCCACTCCTATTTCTGGTTTATATCACAGGAATGGCGGAGGTGGTTCTACCTCATGCTCGACTACTGGTATACGCGGATGACATCGTACTATACGTGCCTGGTGGCAATGTAGCACAACCTCGTGTTTCCTTAAATAACGCCGTGAAATCCTTGAGAGAGTGGACCGACTCTAACGGACTAACAGTGAATAAAGAGAAAGCTGCTCTGGTACATTTTACCCGCAATCGTCGACACATTTGCCTTCCCCCAATTTACTGGGAATCCCAACCTGTACGTGAGGTTAATACATACACCTTCTTGGGTATCACACTTGATCATCGACTAAACTGGCGGGCACATATTTCTTGCTTACGTAACAGGTTGGACAGTAAGCTCCACTTCTTTCGTGCGTTATTATGGAAAAACTGGGGTTCCCACCCCAAGGTACTTTTGCACCTGTACAAGGCTGTGGTGCAGGGTATGATCACCTATGGAATCTTTCTCTGGGGTATAGCTGCTACAGGTGCATTAATGCCCTTACAAGTCAGCCTCAATCGATTCCTTCGACTTATAGTGGGCTATGCCCACTCGACACCAATAATGGTAAAGCACAGAGAACTAGGCCTCACCCCTTTGAAACATCTTGCCCCAGTGGTGGCTTTACGTTATCTTCTCGCCCGCTGGGGCAGTATAACTTTTCCACTATTCCCTAAGTTACAATTGTTACTGGAACGCTGTCCAGAAGGGCGGCTTCATACGGAAGTCATGACCTTGCCACTCATGCTAGCCTACCGCTTTCTGACAAATCACGCCCGGTTTTTACAACGTGCAGAAACTTACCCATGCTATTGTTTTGACTTTGTCACAGGCTTACATACCATTACGTATGTTACGGCCTGTGTGCGCATTTTAGATTATCCTGTAGACTTCCGAGCACGACTATTATTCCAGGCTCCTATTCCTGTGGCAGGAGATGGCCGCCTAACTGTTTTTACCGATGGATCACGTCAGGGGGACCCTCCGAGGGTAGGATCAGCTTTTTTCTCACCAGAGTTGGAAATACGACGTACCTTTCGGCTACCGGATTTTTGCTCTAATTATTTTGCAGAGCTTTTCGCCATCTACAAGGTGCTAGACTTTCTTGGAAATACGGAATTCATAACAGCAAATATTTATACTGATTCCTTGAGTGTGTTGCAGACACTACATAGCCCTTCGTTATCACCCAGTACTTGTTGGTATGTACAGGCACTCAAATCACTCCATCTTACCCTAGGGATCACAAGGGTGCTCTTTGCTTGGATACCTAGTCATTCTGGTATCTATGGTAACGAGATCGCCGATAAATTAGCCAAATCTGCTTGCTTTTCCGATGAAATTTTTCCAATCACTGTACCCCCACGGGAATTATTTAGATCTGGCAGACATTCTCTTCTTTCTCAATGGATTCAGGAGTGGGAAGCCTTTACTAATACAAAACATGTTTTTTGTCCCTGTCTTCCACTCTTGCAGCCCCTCAATCGTCCATGGTTTGCTTCTTTACGTTACCCGCGTCACTTCATCTCACTGTTCTCGCGGATGCGTGTGGGTCACTGTTACACTCCGGCGTATTTGTTCCGCTATGGTTCTGGGAGCACACCTTATTGCAACTGTGGTCAAGAGGCCACCTTAGGCCATCTTTTATTAGGATGTCCGAACCTTGCACACAAGGTAGAACGATTTTATTCAGACCTATACTCCCAAATTATAGTTTTTCCGGTGTCAATCAATTATTTATTGACTATAAAAAATGAGCGCGTTTTACAGGCGATTTTTCGTCATATACAACGTTGTGGTTTTCGATTTTGATATTTTCTTACTCTTTATTTTACTCCGATCTTCTCCTCTGAATTTTTATATCATATACTAAATCACGTTTTGCTTACTTTTAGCATCTAGTAGTTAACCTGCATTTATGAATGTGCCCGCAATATCATTCGGTTAATGATATCTTCAATATCGTACTGTTGGTACGACAAATTACTACCTCTATAGTTAGTGTGGCCGTATAGCTTCCGATAGAGCTCTTGGCCAAGGGAAAAAAAATTCTTCCAGTAATCTAATTCGCAACGAAAATCTAAATTCTTCACTACGAAAATGGGGAAGCCCGCAGCACCCGAAAGCAGAACAAGTGTTAAAAACAGAACTATCCATAAAAAGCAGTGTATGTTAAGAGCGTTCGATGATGTGTCGAGAACTCTTATGAGCTGTCCAACTGGCACGAACGAAGAGAAATTGTTTACTATGGATGAAAACCAAAGGAAAAAGTTTCTAAAGGCATTAAAAGATGGGATCTCTATAGAAGTTGTCGGTTCTGTCTTCAGAGCCTGTATGTAATACTTCTGAAGCAGCACATTAAAAAGTAGCTATTCTTAGAAGAACAGTTCAGTAAATAAAACACTGTCTTAATAGGGAAAGAATGCCAGTATCACATTCTGTTTTCGTTTATTACATTATTAAAAGGCCTTTTAATAAGGGCTACGTTGCAATTATAACCTAAATCCTAAAGAAAGTGAAAAAAGCGCGTTGAAAGCTCTTAACAAAGTAATAATTGCACGATTATGTGGCACACTGTTGTTCCTTCCTCCTACAGATAATTTTCATTTCTGTTTTATGAAATATTACACAGTGAGAGCTTTGTTTTTGTTCAATTAAAACGCCTGCGTTAACATTTCATGTCAGAAAACAAGGAAACAAGAGTAGAGATACTTAGATAGTACGATGGGATTTGAATTATATCGTAAAACACACTGCACGTGTGAGTATCGGTACTACGTGACTCCCAGTGGGTGCCGAGTGGAATAGGCACTTCCGGTTCTACATCGTTCTGTCAAGGTCACCGTGGTGAAACATACATTTCGAGCGCTGCATGCAACCTTTACTTTCAAATTCACACGCTAGATGACACAGCGTACTTCCTGCGACAAACATAAAAAGGTGCCAACACAATTGTTATACACCTCTGTATTGTGTTCTAAATAATTTTACAAAATAACACACATTTAGTAAAACAAATTGGTGCATTTATGTGAGTTTCTACTGATAAAGGCCTTTGCGTAATATTATATTGGATAACTTGCACAGTATTTTAGTCAATGTAAGATGTGAATATAACAGTACAGTTGGCTACCTGTATCTTATTTAATTCGAAATTTGTAAGCTGTGAGCGTTGTGGTTAACCTGGTTAACGTTCTGTGAAATCGTAACGACAGCAGAGCGAAAGTAAATCTCGTAAGCCTTCAAATAATATTCTTGTATTTGTAAAACCCGCAAGATTTGAAAGACATGCAAGAGCATATGAGCAATAAGAAGAAAGTAAATCTATTGTCACAGGGCCATTGGTAAGTACCTATAATGTATGTATTAAATAAACCATGACATAACCTGATTTGTAATGTACCTGCATTACTTAATCATTTATTTTCAATATAGACCTGACTAATACTACTTTTTGCAAATCAACTGTAGTTCGAATCTAGTCTGCTTGTGTATGCTAATAATAATAAACAGTTTGTAACCAGATAGTTCGTTAATACTAGTGAACAACAAAAGTGCATTTGGAGTAAGTTCACTTTTTGCATTCTCTGAATTTCAGAACTGTATACATTGTAAACTGGACCACTGCAGTGCTCAACACCTACAGAAGTGCATCTTCAGGACTATGGTACAGATTTCCTTCATTTATCATGTGAAGTAAGTTACTTTTAATAAATTTTCCATTTTACTGTCTCATAACCCAATGGCAGACTCTTTGCTACATCTTTCGTAAATTATCTTTTCTTCAATTTTGTCACTGAGAGATTACTTACACAATCTGAATATTGTTGGTACAGCATTAAGAAATGGACTAGGATCACATGCTAAGGTTAAGCTTCTTTACTAGCTGTACAAAATAATACTGTCATTTTATCAAGGAAGTCATTTAAATTTACAAACTTCAGTAAAGAAGGATGTGATAAAATCTCCAGTGAAATAAAGAAGTAAGTTTATGGTAAACAGGTGAAACTAGAATTTTGCGTTTATAAAATTAGAGGAGTTTAGATTTGCTGAGTAATGAACATAAAGTAGTTGCTGAGGATGAAGGAACAATCTATTAAAAGTAATTGGATATTTTGTATTTAGTAATGGGGTATAATGTAGCGTATTGACCAAAATTCTTCAAATAGATTTTCTCACACTTTTAATACTATTGCACTGTTTTGTTGTACAAATATTAAGAATACATCTTCGCGAATAATAATTGACACACATAATATGTCATTTATTTCGGTAAATGTCTTTGACTTGCATTTTATTGAGATAAGGTGCAGAAAGTGAAGCAGTGAAATTAAATTATCTGCAGGTACTTCCCGCAAGGCATCATGGGAACCTTCCTCTCTGCTGCATCCCTCCCCTCTCCTGTCCAGATGTTGCCAACATCAGCACTTCACAAAGAACACATGCCATTTCCTTAATGTTGCTCACATCGTTCCTGCGTTTCATATGTTGGCAACACCACTTTCCCCACCTTCCCATACCTGACTCAACTCCCCTCTACGTGCCATCACTATAGGTTGTGTTGCTTTCTAACGAGGTAGGGAAAAAGGTTATTTGCATGTTCTTTAGAGTTTTAGGAGGCAATATAATGATCTTAAACTAATAATATACTGATGTTATTTATCAAGGTATCCAACATTCCCTAATGTAAATAATTGTGATGAAAATTGGGTATTGGTCAATATGCTACACTATCCATGATGGGCCAACCGAATGTTTTGCACCATGAATTGTTAAGCAATAGTATCCCGTGAAAACCAAATGCTTTCATTTGATTGGGTCATAATAAATATGTTAAAGTATAATTGGAGCAGTGAAAGCAGTTTTCTTACAAGTCATACAGTTGATGGTACAATTTGTATTTCGTTCTGTGTTGCATTAAAATTATATTTGCAGCACAAATGTCAACACAAAGTTTTCACATGGTCCCAAAACTTAATTTTAGCTGTACAACTGTAATTGATAAGGAATCATAGACCTTAAATATACCTGTTTCACAATTATTAATTGATAGATTTATTCAGAATGTTTCTTATTGTACTGCGATAGGCTATGTTCATTTAATGTAAATATACATTTTGAAATTTCATTAGGTGAAGTATAATAGGTGTTTGACAATTTGGTTTAGTCCAAATCATTAGTAGTATGGGGTTTAATTACAACAATGGTATTTTACTCTTAGAGATGTATACAGGAAAAATTAAGTTTTTATTTATGGACACGCTTTAAGTGATATAGTTCTTAGTGTCCCATTTTATATTGGGCATGACAAATTGCTTAATTTTTCTCAGAGGCTTCTTAACTAAGCTCAAGTTCGTTTTCGCACTGCAAATCTACAACACAGGACCAGCACACGCTTTCCTTCTGAAGAACACCATGCTCCATATGTTTACATCGCTGCCCATCAGGTTCAAACACCCAGGGCACATACACATACCATTACAACACAATAAATCAACAATTACAAGTCACACTAACAGTTGGGAAACAAATCTGCGCAGTATTACGCAGGCTTAGAAAGTTCAGAAATTTATGCTGGATTTTAATACGTTTTGAGCTGATCACTTTTGTGAAAAGAATACGATTCACTCCGATATTCCAACTCCAACCAGCAAACAAGATAGGAAAAGATGTAAGATGTGTCAGTAGAACTATAGAATACCCACTAGGAGTAGAAAATTGAACCAAACTAAATTTCGAATGGGAGGGACTTGATAATGTTTTGAATTGAACTATATGAAACACTGATGAATTACTTGCACTATTTCCTGTTGTTTGTTTCAGGGAAGCCTAATTGATTTCGGCAGCACCTACTTTGGACAGTGTTATACGTATTGCTTGATTAGTGACACTGTCTCATGTACTAATTTTAAATGTTTTGTTAAATTATGAATGCCATATGAGACAATCTCAAATTTCATATCTTTCTCTTAATACATTCTTTTGTGAACTTGTGCAGAAAGTAATGTACATATATATTAAAGTGTAATTGCTCTTCAGAATCTTATTAAACATAAGCATTAATATGACTTGTTTGTTTATCTGTTTGAGACAGATGGTGCTGTTTTTTTGTACATAGTTGTTCGTATAGTTATCTTCATTTAGAATTTACATGTATCTGTTTAGTTTTTCATTTCTTGGTCACTAAGGTTATCTTTCACAGTTTTTTTAACATGATTACTAATTCACTGTGTACAAGAAAACTGCATTACAGATAACCTTGTGGTATCCTTTCCTGCTTTCCTCTGCCATTAATTCAATGTGTAGTTATAATTGCTATAGCCATTATTTGAAATTCTTGAGGGAAAGGCAATAAAAATGTATTGAATAATCTCAACAATATGTGATCTGACACTGTCCATCTGGTTACTAAAGTTATTATGATTGATTGAAGACAACTATTACTTGTAGGGGGAAAAATGTCAAGTTTAGAAGTGGGTTGTTCTTGCCGAACTTCTTTCGAAGTCGCATCTCGCACACTCATGAACAGTTTACGGCACATTTCCAGTATTCACATATTAGCGTAATATGCGATACATCAGCTACGTGGATAAGAATCGCTTCCATGTAGTTCTTGTAACGCGTATTACGCTAATATGTGAAATTTTGAAATGTGCGGTGAACTATTCGTGAGTGCGCGAGTTGATTTCGAAAGAAATTCGGCATTTAATTCTGGCGAGGAATATGGACGAAGGAGGGGTGGGGAGAAGCGGAAGTAACGCTGCTCGGTCGATATAGAGGCGTAATGCATTATCGGCGGAATCGTTAGTTCGTACCGGCCCCGTGGTGAAACAGGGACATCAGCGCCATTTGTGACATCATCGTCTAACACAGAGTCGATCATCTGGTATAATCTGTGGTGACTCCCGTGTGACGTCATCAGCAAACAGCTCTAGGAAGAGCAAATGCGCGGGAAAGGGAAGAGGCTTCATTGTCGATTGGCTTCATTGTCGACTACCTTAGTTGAACTAATGTTTTAAAGGAACTAAAGGTAGATTTGTAATTTTCAAGAAAACTACGTTATTTATACGAATAACGAAGGATTTAATATAAAAATATAAAAAACATATCCTAATCAACGGTATTTTATTTTTACTGGCAATGATAATAAAAAGTTTTAAAAACAAACCTAAAATAACTAAGGTAGTCAATCAGAGTAATTTTGGCGGAATACAAAGACCGATAAGTGGGTTTCTGTTGTTGCCGGGTAGTTAACAAAATAACTCGTGAGGTGTAACAAGCGAAAAATTTTATATAATCCACTCGACATTTATTGTAAAGATGTTTATTAGAATAAAAACTGTTGACGGTCTGAAAGGTCTCATTATCAGTTTCTAAAACTGCACCTGTGAGTGAATTGAGAGGAAAATTAGAAAATCTTTTCCATGTGAGTGCCGAAAATCAGCGCCTGTTTTATAAAGGCAAGCAGCTAGAGGACTCTTGCACCATATATGATTATGATATCAGACATAACGACGTAGTGCAGCTTCTAATAAACAGCCAAGCTAATCCAGTGGACATGGAAAATGCATTAGACCAACCATGTTCGTCCTCCACCCCTTGCTGCTCAAAAGATAGGACAAAGGAAGATGTTATGCCTGCTGTTAGTAATTACTTTAAGGTAGGCGACAATGTAGACGTAAGGGATACAGTGTATGGGGCTTGGTTTGAAGGCAGAATTGTAGCAATACACCACAAGCCACCAGAACAGGAGTCCAGTGGTAAGAAAACGGAAGGGACAAGTGAAGAGCAAGAAAGGAAACCCACTTTATTGAACGAGGAAGATAGTCTTGTTTATAAAATTGTGATAGATGAAGTTAATGATATTTCTATTGATGGTTCAATCAAGGATGTGCGACCAAGAGCCAGAAATGCAATAAAAGTAAGTAATTTACACAAGGATGATGTTGTTTTAGTAAATTATAATATTGAAGAACCAAAAAAGCTTGGCCACTGGTATGACTTCTGTGTTGTTGAAGTCAAGGTGAAAAGGGGAAGAGCAGAATTGAAAGGAACTTTATTGTTAGGGAGAAATGATATTCCTTTACATGACATAAAAATCTGGTATTCAGATGAAATTTATAAAATAGAGAAACCATACTTATTGAAGAGCAGAAGTTTAGCTGATGAACAAATCATGGAATCATCATTACCTATAAAGAAACAGAGTTTTAACCGGTGTGACAAATGTAATGATGATCCAAATAAAAAGTGTAAAGAATGTTCCTGCTGTGTATGTGGTGGAAAGAACGAACCTGAAAAGCAAATACTCTGTGATGAATGTGATGAAGCCTATCACCTAGGTTGTCTCAAACCGCCCTTAGATCAGCTACCTGATGATGAGTGGTATTGTCCCAGTTGCAAAAATGACGAGAATGAAATTGTGAAAGCAGGAGAAAGACTAAAAGAAAGCAAGAAAAAGGCTAAAATGCCCTCTAAAAGGTCTGACAAAAAGCATGATTGGGGCTCCGGTATGGAATGTATTGGTCGTACTAAGGAATGCACATTGGTACCTCCTAATCATTATGGACCGATTCCTGGAGTTGAGGTCGGCCAGGCATGGATGTATAGAATTCAGGTGTCTGAAGCTGGCATTCACAGACCCCATGTAGCAGGCATTCACGGTCGTGAAACAGATGGGGCATACAGCCTTGTTCTCAGTGGAGGATATGAAGATGATGAGGACAATGGAGACGAATTTTGCTATACAGGATCTGGAGGACGGGACCTTTCAGGTAATAAACCTACTGCGAGCCAAAGCAGTGATCAAAAATTGACACGAGTGAATAAGGCTTTGGCATTAAATTGCGATGCGGAATTGAATGAAAAAGGAGCAGAAGCTAAGGACTGGAAGAAAGGGAAACCTGTCAGGGTTGTTCGTAATTACAAGTTGGGTAAACACTCCAAATATGCTCCAAAATGGGGAAATCGATATGATGGAATTTATAAGGTGGTTAGGTACTTTCCGGAGAAGGGTAAATCAGGGTTTATAATTTGGCGTTATGTACTTCGACGTGATGATCCAGATCCTGCTCCTTGGACTCCAGAAGGAAAGAAACATATTGAAAACCTGGGATTACAAATTCCGGAGGCACCTGAAGGATATAAACCAGAAGATCAAGAAGATGACAGAGAAAATAGTGTTACTAAATCAAAGAAACGAAAACGTTCGACCCAGGATGGTGTTGATGAACTTCCAAAAGAAAAGAAGAAAAAGGTGGAGGCCTACAGGCTCAGTGATAGAGAAGCAAAACTAATCGAGATGGACAAATTAAATAAAAAGAGATGGGAAGACTGCTGTAGTGCATTACGAGAGGGAAAAGTAAAATTTCTCTCCGTGTTACAAGAAGCGTTTGAATGTGTAATTTGCCTCGACTTGGTGAGAAATCCTGTCACTACCCCATGCAAACACAACATATGCAGCTCGTGTCTGAACAGAGTGAGATCAGCAGATATACTGACCTGTCCATGTTGTCGAGCTGACCTTGGTAGTGACTTCATTGCCAATATTAATGAGAACTTGAAGGATTTTCTCTGCGAGATGTTCCCAGGCTATGCTGACAAGTGATTATACAGGTAATGTCATAATAGTAAGAATATATCTAAATGTATTGCATAAATTAATGTTTGATTCTATATTGTTATTTTTTTTATTCTGTTTTTCATACTGTGTAATTGATATTTTTTACACCCAATTCTTCAACTGTCAGGTAAAATAATAGATGTTTCATATTTACCAAAACACTTGAAATGGATTTTTGCAAACTTTTAACCTATATTGCATTGTTTTAATGTACAAGTAAATACACCTTTAGGAACAATAATTGACACACATGTTATTTATTTGTGTAAATGTCTGTAAACTGCACTTTATTTGAGGCAAGGTGCACAAAGTTGAGCAATTGAATGAAATTATGGCGACGTACTTTACCCAAGGCATCATGGGAATGTTCCTGTTCTGTTCATTCCTTCCCTCTCGTCGAGATGTGCCAACATTGGCACTTGAAACACAAGCATGTTCACGCCATTTCCTGTATATGTTGCTGACATAGTTCCTGCTTTTCCTATGGTGGCAATACCACTTTCTCCACCTTCCCCTACCTCGCTTTTGCCCCTTCTACATGCCTTTTATGTATAGCATCTGCTTTCTAGCGAGGTTTAAAAAAGTTATTTGTGTGTTTTTAAGAGTTTCAAGAGGCAATATGTCCTTAAAACACTAATAACACTGTACAATATGAAAAATGTCCTTTAGATGAAAATATGTGTTTCTTGTACAAGTATGACTGAAAATAACGAATCTTTAATTAGTTTTTGTCTACCATGCGCCATTTTCCCAAAAATCCACATTTAGTTTTTTACGTATTTTCGCAATTAATTTGCTTCTTTGTTCATTTAAATGAATTTTTTAATAACCTACTTATTCTATTCAACATTTACATGGCAGGTATATATGTACACATATTAAACAATGGATATCTATATCATTCGCTGCCAGCTTGATCTTTTGACTATGTCAGCATTTTAACTGTAAAATTTTGTTTATTTTCAAATGTTTCCTCTCTGAAGTAATGCTGGTAGGAATATTTTAGTGATGATCAGTTTTAAGTGTTTTAAGAACAAAATTATATTACATTCAGTGCATTATAATTTCTCGTCACCGTAAAAATAAGCCGGACGTATTTTGTTATGTGTGTGGCGAATTTACATTGAAGACCCAGCAATGCAGCTTGTCGCCATTGGTAAAAAAGGCTTATGAACTATACTTCGGATGTAGAGTTGGGGACCAGGATAAGTACTGGGCTACACATATCTGCTGCAGTTCATGTTCCAGGAATCTGAGAAACTGGTCACAAGGAAAACGTAGTACAATGAAATTAGGAATACGTATGGTTTGGCGTGTGCCGAGAGACCACGTAACAGATTGTTACTTTTGTTTGACAGATGTCAAGGGATTCTCTTCAAAGTCTAAACATGTATTCAGCGACCAGTTCCTCATTCTGACAATCTTCCTATACCTACAGCTTCAGGTTCGTATACCGTTGATTCAGAGGAAGGCATCACAGACGACACAAACCATCCAGATCCTGACTTTCAACCATCTACATCTATGACTTGTGTACATCATGAAATCACATAGAGAGAGTATAACGATCTTGTATGGGACTTGAAACTCTCAAACAGACTCAGAACTATTGGGTTTCAGGCTTCAAGGGTGTTCATTTAGAAGACGACTAAGCCAGTTTGCAGACTATTTTGCAGAGAAAGAAGACATTGTATATTGCTGTGATGTGAATGGCCTATTTCAGGCATTAGGACATAAAAATAATCAGACAGACTGCCGCTTATTTATTGACTCATCAAAATGTAGTCTTAAAGCAGTGCTCCTCCATATAAGCAATGTTTTTACATCTGTTCCTGTGACATTCTACAAATACAAAGGAGACACATGAGGTTATGTGTACTATACTGAATTTAATTGAATATACACTACATTCAAATGGCACATTTCTGACGATTTGAAAGTCATTGGGATATTAACAGGCATGCAACAAGGATACACTAAATTCTGCTGTTTCCTATGCGAATGGGATAGCCGTAACCAAAAAAATCACTACACCTGTAAACAGTGGCCTCCAAGACAAAGCGTCGTTCCTGGCGCCAAAAATATAGCACATGAACACTTGTGAATCCACAATGTGTCTTTCTTCCACCACTGCACATTAAACTCGGTTTAATGAACATTTTTGTAAAAGCTCTGGACAGAGAAGGAGTGGCTTTCTTGCATCTCAGGAACAAATTCGACAAATTAAGTGAGGCAAAGGTAAAAGAAGGGGTTTTTATTGGTACCCAAATTAAAGCAATCATTCATGATGAAGAGTTTGAAAATAAACTGTCAGAGGGAAAAAAAGCAGCCTGGTTGGCATTTAAATCAGTGTGCTCACATTTCCTTGGAAATGAGAAAGCTGAAAACTATGAAGATCTTGTCAGTGACATGGTAGAATGCTTTCATGCTACAGCCTGCAATATGTCATTAAAACTACACTTTTTGGACTCACATTTGGACTTCTTTCCTCAAACCTTGGCACAATAAGCGACGAGCATGGGGAAAAGTTCCACCAGGACATTTCTGTGTTTGAAAAACGTTTCAGTGGACGATGAAATGGAATTATGCTAGCTGAGTATTGTTGGTCTATTGTCAGGGACACACCATCAGATACCAATAAGAAGAAATGATCAAAAAATCATTTTAATGTATGTGTTTTCTGTACTCAAGCCTACTGTTTCATTTCTCTGTAATGGATAGAAAGTGTCCCGTGAGAATTTCATTGAAGTCCCACTCGGCAGTGTGCACGAATTCTTACGAAAGTTATTGCAGTGTTAATTCAGTGCTGCCAACAGCACTATTTCTCCATTAATTTGTTGCCAATCTGAAATTTGAATGTTTTAGTGGGACCCAGCAGTATGCTAGTGAACTTGCTAGAAGCAAGTTGTGAGAGTGCCATGACTGGCTTCATTAGTATAGTAGATTTAGCACCTTTGTGCTATAATGAGGAAGAATGTGTGCAATTCCTCTACGACGAGGGCCTGCTGAGAACCCGAATGCTATGCAGGGAATGTAATGCCGTGCTGCACCCCATTACAAATGGCTTCAACAGGTTTTATTGCTCCCTTACAAAAAGGGGTAAAAAATTCCAGCTGTTTTCCTGCAGGTGGGGTCATCCTGAGCAGTTTTCGGAGTCATGCTCTAAGGTTTCAGGCAGGGGCCAAGAAAAAGGGGTAGGTATGGGGAAAAAAAAATTCTCTTGTGCAATATGCTAAAACACGCTCAACCCCATGAAGAAATAATTTCACATAAATTTGGGAGCTTCATATTTAATATGCATGTGACGTCCCTTGTGCTAAAGGTTACTGGTGAAAATGTATATTGGATAGGGATACCCACAACTAGTCTTATCATACTGGCATTCTATATTATCCAAAATCTAATTATAATTGTAAAGATATGGCTGGCGGTATGATGTGAAAAATAATTAGCCAACGTGCGAGTGCATTTGTGTTTAGTGTGTTGGCAACAAAAACTAGTGTGGTTGAAAAAGCAATGTTGGCAGATGTTGAAATCATCTGCTAGTGACAGCTAGCACATACAGTGCAACCTAGTGGTGATTCTGCTAATGACTGTCAGTGCATGTGCGGTAAGCAAGCACCTTCGGACTTAGAATTTGGCCGGCAAGTGCTAAGGGACACTTTCTATATATGAGCCCTCTGTAATCAATCTGTATAAATATCAAAAGTGGGTCTCCTACAAAAATGGTACGTGATGGACACATTATTAGCAATGTGTGTTAAGCCGGTGCATCTGTGAAAATACAAAAATCTGCTGTTTTCTTCTGCTTGCTTTGATTTGTTTACCATATGCCCAGAAGATGGAAGAGTACCGAGCTAGCAATGAGAGAATGCCGAGAATGTGAGTAAGAGGAAGAAGAATGCAAAGGACATGGCCGGCAAAGATACTATAGATGAAGTGAGGGCATAGCTGGAGAAAATAGGAAAAATACTAGCAATGGAGAAGAGTACAGAGGGTAGCAAAAGAAGAGAACTAGTCACTAAAGAGGAGGAAGTACTTAAAAACATAGAAATGATAAAAGAAGAATTGTAAAATATTAAAGGAAAAATGGGAGGGCAAAAATAGAAATATAACTTGGTGTTTGTCGGAATAGAAGAAAGGACAGGCTTTGATCCAAAGCAAGAGGTAAAGGAAGTTCTGGAGAAGAGGCTACAGATGACCACTAGTAACTACAAAATACGAGAAGCATTTAGATTCGGAAGAAGAAACATTCTAGCAAAATTTACAAGTACATTACGATTTACAACATACTGAAACAGGCAAAAATATTGAAATCTTTACCAACAAGGATTTGTCATATGACCAGAGGCAACAAATTAAGAAATTAATAGAACAGAGAAGGCGAGCTAAAAGTGAGGGAAAGTAGGCATATATCCAAGATTTAAAATTATGGGTGGATGGGCAAATTACAGAAGAAAAGAATGAACTAACGGACACAGTAGCAGAAATTCATGAAGAGGCAAGGCAGGAAACACAGAAAATCGACAGGACAGTTGTATCATATTTCGAAGAATCACTGAGCTGGAGAAAGCATGTGACCTCAAGGACAGATGCGAGAGAGAAAAAAGAGGGGAAATTAGCAAATGACAGGGTGACAGAAAAGGAGATAAAAGAAGATAAGGTTGGTTACAGCAATTCGACAGAGAAGGAAGATGGCGGTGAGAAACGAACAGACAACAAAGGGGTAGTTTCAAAGTTAAGTGGAAATAAACCTAGTAAACAAGATGTGGAGTATGACCATGTGGAATGGGAAGACAGTGAAACAGTTTTTCCATGTGGGGGTAGATTGGAATGGGAAAAGGATGACCAGAAAAGGCCAGTACATATTTGGAAATATATTAACTCAAATAATTGGGTATCAGATAATGAACAAATAAGGAAATAATGAAGCTATTAACAGTGAAGCAACAAGAATCTAAAGTAAGAACATATGTTAATATATAGGGTGCTGAAAAAGAAAGAGAGGAAAATGGTGATTCACGCCATGTGACAAGGAAGAGTAAGTGATTAAGTGAAATGTGTTCAGGGTTGGTAGGAAGGAGAGAAGGAAAAGTTAAGGGATAAAGTGAATCTGTGGGGTGTAAGAAATTATTACTAAATAATCATGAGACATAAGAACAATAGAGGTGGGGGGGGAGAATAAATTTTAGATTGGAATGGTTAATTTAAAATAGCAATGAGCTAGGAAAATGGAAAGTATAGGAGAATATGGTGAAAATAAGTGAATTTAAAGACGAAGGAGAAAAAGACAGGTTTGAGCAAGGTTAATTAACTGTAGTTGAATAATAAACAGCACATGTCAAATGGAGAGAACCTCAGAGGGCTGTCCAATGACAGAAAGGTTAGGGCGACCAAGTTCATGGGCAGCCCAAGAGTATATACTTTAGTATTCAATAAATGCAATTCATACTCAGAAGATAAAATGGCTAATGTTCCATGTGCTTAAGAGTCCCGCACATTTGGAACTGGGGTATTTCATGTGCATCTTAATGTATTTACATATTTTTCTTTTTAAATAAAGGAATGATATGAAATATGTAGTCGAGAGTCACTTATACCACTTTACCACAGAGGCTACTGAGGTTACATTCGTGTAGTTTAACTGCAGTCAAGGAATTAGATGGTTCCTGTACCTTGCTTCATATTTCCCGTCCTTGCAAGCAACATAGTAAGATCTCCCACCACACCTCAGTATACTTACTCGTGACTGCCCCCTGGAATGACGTAATTGTCCCCACTACCTTTTAGTGGGAAATACGAAGTGATGGAATGGGGAATGAACATAGTGATTAAGGGATGGTGTGGGCAATGTTGCCAGGTTGAGGGGCATTTTTAACTCAAAAGGGAATGAGGAAATTCTTAGAAATTAACGGATTTTTCAAGTAAACCTTTGAAATTCAAGAATTCAAATTCATTTACCTATGCACTTCTACTTTTAACTAAGAATTATTCCTCATTAGATGTTTCACTATTAAAAGTATTACTTCATTAATATTTTCTGCAGTATATGTAATGAAACAGCATTAATCATTGAGAAGAAAATGCTACCATTTCATAGAATGCCACATCTACAAATTATCGCAAAGTAATAAATAGTAAGTCGTCAGTTTGTTGTTCACTTCTGCGTAGACTATTGAGTAACATGTGTGTATGCATGTGCTAGTTAATCGCAAACTCTGTGTGTACAGTTGAAAACATTGTTGGTTACTGTGGCGATAACGCCAGTGTCATGATGGGTGGACACAATTCTTTAGTATTTCGTTTTCTAAAGGGAAATGATGAAATTATTGTTTTAGTTCTATTTTCTATTGTCTTAATTTACATCAGAATGTCCTTCCAAAAATGTTGAGTCCTACCACATCTAATTTTTTCGTACTTTTCAAGAAGCCCAAAATGACAAAATTTTCTAGATGAATTACAGTCTTATATGAGAACAAATCAACAAAAGTTAGGTCTTATGAACAGAAGGGGAATTATTTTGATTTTGAGGGATTTTAAAGGCCTATAGGGGGATTTTTTCTACCAAAAACCTGGCAACACTGTCGAAGCAGCACCTTCCACCAGGTATACATATATACAGCATAACCTCATTAGCGTGAACTCGTTTAAGACGAACTTGCAGTTAACAGGAAAAAATATTGGACCAGCGGGAATACATTAGTTCTTATGAAAAATTTTATCAGTTAACACAAATTTCAGCTAAGGCGAATTACAAACTGTTTTTCAGTCCCTAGCATAAATTTAATCGCAATGCAAACTTCCAATGTTACAGTGCTTTTAAGTGTTAATTTTACTCCAAAGTGAATGCCAGAAATGTAACTACAAAGCTAACTACCCATTACTGACTCGTTTCCAACATATTGTAGGTCGGCAGCCACAATCATCACCTCAACCAATCAGCGTGTATTGTACATTTAAATAAACCCAATAATCTGTGCATTAACATATACAACACGAGATTAGAGGTAAAGACATACCAAATACAAAAGTAGAAAAATTTGAACAACCAGAAAATCTGCTACATTACGCAAAAGTATCTTTCAATTTAGAATTATTCAAAAAAGTAAAGAAAGATACACTGTTGTATGTAATTTGTCCATAAGTCACCTTCTTTCACTCTGCTACTAAGCAATCAAACAATATATTGTTGTGAGCAAGCAGCGAAACACGCGGAAGGCAAAGTCAGGAATATACGCACATATTGCAACATGGGTGAGTACACACCTCTGGTCACGTGATAGTCACGTGGCGTATTTGTAATGCGATTGGATATGATAAGCCAAGCCCCCTTACCAGCCCCTCATGAGCTGCGTGGGCAATGTGGCTGTCAAGTGCCAGGTTAGCTCTCAGCTAGTATAGATGATGCCACTTCACCTGATGAATGGACGTGTTGCCGTAGCTGCTTCTGTGAAATCTGATCTGCCAAAAGCTGGGACCGAGGTGCAAGAAGGGTCATCAGAAGAAAGTGAGGAGGAGGAGAAGACAGATACTATCCGTCAGGAGATGTTTTTAGCCTTGGACACTTTAGAACGATTTGCTTCCACATCTGACATCAACATCACTGCTGGATTTACCAATGCTAAAGTTACAATTGGTTGTGAAATTACAAGATATTTTCGTTTCTGTAAATGTCAGCAAACCATGCTTGAATTTTTTCTAAGAAAATAGTGTAGTTTGTGAGTACTTCTACTTTTACAGTCAGTTTATAGTGTTATGAGTCACAGTAAGGTAAAGTGATTGATAATGTAATGCACATTACTGTACTACTGCACATGCATACGTATTATATATTATATATCACAGTGTTTATGAGGAGAGTGAACACTTAGAGAGTGTGGCAAAATCGATAAACCCCCATATGGAGGAATCACTAGGACTCGCATATAGATGATTCTTTTATTGTATAATTATGATAAATACAGATAAGAACACAAATTAACAGTGTAGATTTATGGCAACTATGCACACTTTAGTTCCTTTAAGCAAGCAACACGACAGCCATCACGTGCATCCTACCTGAGGCATTATGGGAGCATTGCTTCTGCTGCCAGCTTTGACATGGAACATTGCTGCTGATTTAGGGATCTAAGCCACAAAGCATAGCTGAGGGATGGTTTTACTTTCTCTGCTACGTATAAGAAGTAGAGAAAGTTATTGTATTCCACCCAAAAATTTGATGTCAAGATTTCACCAGAAATATATGTTTTGAGGCCTCCTGAATCCCCCCCCCCCCCCACCAAAAAAAATCATTTTTAGAAAAAAGTATGTATGAACAGCATAACTCAAGAATGAAAAGTTGGTTAGAAACCAAAGTTGGTGTAAGTTTAATATATTTCAAGGATGGGGCATGAAGATTTTGAAGAAAATTCCTCCATCTTAAACTACCCTTTACATGGAAAATTTTTCAAAAGTTTTGAGTTTCTTGAAAATGGCACTAACGATTTTGATTAAAATGCCATGTTTAAGATATTTTTATGGCAAATGAAATGTCTATTTTGAATTTTCTGGCTATATCCCACATAGTCCTGTTTACTCTTGATGACTTTTGCATAACTGGTAAACCGTAAGAGATAGACCAAATCTTACTATACAAAAAACTGGAGATCTCGTTAAAAAAACAATTTATGTCCAAATGAATTTTTTTGTGGAATGAACCATTTTGGAAATATTCCTTGTTATTTGTGTGAGTGTTGTAATACTTATACTTTCCACAAATGGAAGATCGTTGTTCAGTTTTTTTATATGTTAACCGTGCAAAGAGAAGGGAATTTGAAAGTTTTAAAATATCAAAGCCTACTGTGTTCCCATATCCCCCTTGCATCTACAAGAAAATCAATAATACGATAATTTTTACAAATGTTTACCTCAGCTAACATGAAGATAGAGTAGGTGGGTTAAATGACTGTTCGGGTAACCTCTTGTGCTTAAACCACTCTTTATTTTACTCACAATTATTTCTCTGATTCCCCAATATGGGAGCCAAACTAGCAAAACTTGAGTGTGTGGGTACTGTATTAAAACTGAATAAGAAGTAATATAATGTGAATAAAACTTACCAGAAGAACTTAAGAGCTACCTTTAGGGCTTATGCAACCACATTCAGAGTGTGTAAACCTTTTTGCAACACTTTCTTTTATAAGAATATTTTAGCTAATGACAACAGAAACATGCCATCATGCCACTATAGTGCATGAGCGGAGGCAAGTGCCAATGTACGAATAACTGAGGGATTGAAATCCACTAGATATAGATGTTTTAACTTCTTTTTTGCCCATTTGTTTTGCAATATATGTTGTTAGCTAATGCTGGATTTCTGACAATGAAGTCATTGATCTTCTTGCTCTACAATATATAACTTAAGTTCTTATATTGTTTTGCCTCATTTACACCACAATTTGTTATATATTACCAGTTGTTTGAAACCATTTTTCCCCCCTCTATCCTGGATCATTGGGTTTGGCTTCACAGATCCTAAGGCTGTTTTATCATTGCTCCACAGTTGCCACCTTTGGTTGCAACTGTTTCACTCTTCTAAATCCTTTGGTTACACTTTATGGCATAGGACCCTTAACTATGGGCGACACTGTGGCAGTGGTTGTTATGTTAGCAGCTATGCAATTGGTGAGCCACATAAATACAAGATCACATGGTCACCCTTACACATATTTTCTTATTAAAGAAGGTGTTGTGAAAAGGGTCAGTGGCTGGGTCACAGACTCTAAAAGTGTTCACATCAGCTCTAAAAGCAACTCCTAAGGTAAGTAATATTCACATTTTAGATTTTACAGTTTTAAGTTGGGATCCCACTCAGAAGTTTGTCGACCTATAGCCCTCCCTTTTTAAGACACTTTCTTATTAGACAAAAATGTTGCTAAAATGCCAACATACTACTCCATTTTATTAATACTACATATCTCCAGAAGGTGCCATCCCAATTATAGTAGCACAATCCACAAAAATAGCAATATTTGAAACCTAATCTTAATCTAGTCTTGGGTAAATCAGAAAGCAGGGGATCTTGTTACTTTAGTGTGGCTTGCTATGATCTTACAAGCTCTGTTTGTCTCATACACATTTTTTCCCTTGCAGTGTTTTCCGATCAGATGTTAGCGGTGGCTATTCCATATGAACAGCAAAACCATAAACTGCCTGCTACCAACCAAAGCGTGAACTGGCCAGCAACTTGATGTGCCCATCAGGTGTTAACACACTACATAAATGTGTAGTCAACAGATAACTTCTCAACAACAGTGGATAAAACTAATATAACAGCACTTTTTTAGATATTTCAAGTGAATGGAACCAGCTGTCAACACTTGGTTTAATTCCCTTGAACTGAATACAGTGGAAATGAGAAAACCACATTCATCATTTCATATACAAACATATACTGTGCTTCGTATTTGCTTCGCTACATTTTTAATTTTGTTGTTGTTGTATTTGTTAGACTTTTAACAACAAAGTGTATTCACAGTTATCAGACTTTTATGCTTGTGAATGTTAAATTTATTCATGAAGCACTTTATTATTCTTTGTGTTATATATGTTAATGTTATATTAGTTTTTGAAGTGATAATGTTCACAATCACTTTGACATTGGGAATTGTTTAACAATAAATTCAGTATAGTTTCCCAGATAACTGTGTTGACATTTCCTAAACATGATAGTATAGTTGCCAAATATTTTACATTTGTTTTTCAATTTATGTACATATTTGCCAACTTTTACTATGTGCCCAAAAAATGTATGGGAGTGAAGGGCTTTTTACAGGTTTCTGGGTAGATTCAAGGTGTTACAGACTTTTGCCACAATCATGATCAAGCATTGAGTTGTTACGTTATATTGTAATATCAAAATTCTTTACACTTTTATATTGTGCAGTGGCTCCATCAGAAAAGTAAATAATTTTTTAAAGTCTGCTATTTCCTATTTTGCAAGTTTTATTAAGTCTGTTTGGAATAGATGGACAGCCGTTGTGTCATGCTTTAGGCATTGATATTACTATATAATGAATGTGATTCACAATATCATTATCTTTGTAATATATAGCAAAAGGGTGGATCATGGCCTGTCTATGATTCCAATGAACCCCCTGAACAGACTGTTGTGTCACAAAAGCGTAATTTTCGAAAAATCACAGTATACAATGCATTCTTGTGATTCCAATTGCTCTTTCCATTGCTTCAGGAAAATAGATTGCTGTTGAAATATAAACGTATGTGGCAATAAGGCTAATAATTTAGAAGAAAATTTGTCCAAAAGTCCTCGACTGACGATGCAATATTTCCAAGTTTGTACAATCTACTGTTACCTATTGTTTATAAGTAATGTGTTCAACTTTTTCTGCATAAAATATTTCCTCAACAAGGTGTTTAATTAATTTATTTATTCCTGGACACGCAGCACATTTCATTTAACAATCCAAAGATGGAGGATTACAGACTATTTGTACCAGACAATCGCTGTAATTACTGAGTGCTATATTTGAATTTGCAGAGAGTTTATTAATATTAGCACCATTAATTATTGACATAACATTTTCAAGGTAAAGACAAATGCAAACAGTATGTGCACCATGGGCTCCAGGAAGTATGCACTGTCTGTCTTAACTGTGCAAACTTTGAGAAACTTACTTTGAAATTAGGGTGTTGTTCTTTATAATTTAAACGGTAAGTTCCTCTTACGTTATTCAACATTAATTATTTCTGTTTATGAATTTTGTTTCCATCTTCTTTAACTGTTACATAATTCATTCTCCCTGGAAAAATTCTATTGTCATCAAAATTGTAAAACTCTATTACCTTTTTCATTACAGAAATGTCTAAACTCTTCCCCAATTTTATTTGTGGCATTGCCAATATTTCCTTTTCCATGGCTAATTGTTGAGTAACTCTTAACATCTGTGTGGACACTAGAAAATGCTTTTAAATTTCACTAAAGGACCGATTTTCCAAAATGGTTAAGGTCTGGATTTTTGGATTTCTATCCTGAGTAGCAAGAAATGAGTCAATTAATTTCTTTACTATATCTGAGCTACCATGAACTTTACTTTCCTTCTCCTCCGAATTAGAGTTGTGTTCTAAATTATGAAATACTTTTGCTCTAAGATTACTTTCTATTTTTTGTAATTTCTGACGTGGATAACGTTTCTGACTGTTTCCTTTTCTTAATTGGAGATTCACATGACACCAAACTTCTATTTAAAGTAGATATTTGAGCTTCTTTGTCAAATTCTGGAGGAACAGTATCAGACGGGCTTGTATCACCACTTTGTACACTTTCACTGAAGTTTGATTCAGGGAAATTTTGAGTACTCCCTGGTACGCTTTGCCCACTAATGATTTGTTCAGGGTTAATGAATGTTTATATGCAGATTCTGCCAATATGACTTAAAAAATTTATCATAAATTAATATAACTAGTAAAACAGAGAATATTAAAAGTACAATTTTCACAGCTATCATATTAAATACGTCTTAGTAACCTTCCTCCTCAGTGCCGCGGGATGTGGCCTAATACTGAGTGTGGGCGATTGGCACATGGCTGCAAAGATTAATTTTTTTGTCGTGCTGTTAAGAGGAATTCCATTCTGAAGACTTCTGGATTACTGAAATGATTAACAACTCATCCGAGGATATATTTGTATAAAAAATTAATTGCTGGGTTAAGTTCTGAAAACCATTTTGAAGAAAATAATCAATAATAATTTTAATAAGAAAACACGGTAAAGAGTATTTTAACTAATGAAGATAAAGAATGTTTCTTTATCTTTAACTTGCAACAAAGATCATGTAATTTGGACAATTAGAACCAAAACTATTGTCAATCAAATTATGTGGCACATGTTACTTTTCAATAAATTTGGTATTTAATGTCAGCCAAAATGTTTTTTTTTTTTTTTTTTTCAGGGCAAACAAAAAATACAGGTCTAATGGAATGCCAAGTAGAACATGCAAAATAAATTTCATATAAATTGAAGAGGTAGAGGTAAATTTGTTGTGCGACTTGACCTGGAATGACTCATATGTATTTCAGTATTCTCATTCTGGTTACCATTACCGATGGTTGTGAACCAGCCTTCATAGTATTTATTCTAATTTATTTAGCTTTCACTTTTAATGTACATTTTACATTTACTTCAGTTATTAAAACATTGCCAGAAGTTCAAATCTGTGTATAGTGATGCATATGTAGGTACTTACTTTATATCTTCATAAAAGCTATCAAGGTATAAAAAATACTTTCTCTTCATCTTTAGTTCTATAAATGCATCTAATTTTTTTTTAATTTTTTTCAAAAAATAAATTATTTAAAAGCAATGATTGGTAATATTTAATTAACCTATTTCTCAAAATTTCTGGGTCTCCAAATATTAAAGGGAGAGGCTTAGATCTTAACTTGAGTTGAAAAGTTGTTTGGGGGAGAGTATTTTCACTCTAATTATCTTGAGGAAACTGTACACATTGGCTCAAGAGACAGGTGACAATGTTTTTGCAGACAGTATTATTAAGCTGGTGCATAGGTGTGACAGAAGTTTCGTCTTCAAGAGATGATGTTGAAAAGTAGCTTAAGGCGTAGTGAACTTTTGTCGATAAACCATTTTGTTATTTGCATTTGGTTTGGTTTCATGTCGTATTGGAGGTTGACAAAAAATTAACCCTCGTAGTATGCTTGCATTTATACATTCAGACAGAGGAGCACCATTCTTGTTTTGAACTGAGATCACAAGGCATTGCAGCTAGCTGAACTGCACCAGCATTATAATCCACAAGGGAATGGCACAGCAGAATGGTGCCGTGGTATTACAATATATTGTTATAACATCAGAACTTATCAGATGTTAAATCAACTCTTCAGGGTAGAATCATCTCATTTGTTAATTAATTCATGTTTAAGACCTAATCTTTTGTACAGGGTGGAAGGGAAGTCATTACATTAATTTAAACTAGTGATAGATCTCAGTATTTGGAACACATTTTGTGTCTTACATTTTTGTCTCTGACCATTTCCTATGGAGATATTGTAATTTAGTTGAAAACAAGCTAGCAACACTGCAGATTGTGTGGGTGTCACTTTCACCACGTCAGTACATAAACACTGTAGCATGTTGTCTTGTGAACATAAACAAATACCATTCTGTGTTTACTGTACGAGTGTAGACCAATCAGAATCGTTATCTCCTAAAGCATTACACCGCTCTGTAAGCGACCGACCTCTTTACAGCCAGAAGTTGGTTCAATTCCCTGACCAGACTCAATGCAACGTTGCCGAGGTACTTTAAATCTGAAAAAGCTATTTGGAATATTCCTTTAATTCTTTTAAGTGATTAATTATTGCGAAACCCTGTGTGATGACCCATAATTACTACCGAAGCTATGTCAGAAATAAAATGCTCTATGAATCTTACAAGTAACAAACTACTATCTTCCTACATTTTTGTGAAATTAGGCATCCAATTTGGAACAAAAACCATTTATTTTTTCGAAATCAACTGATCAAAGAACAAAATGCCATTAGACTATTTTGTTTGTAATGCTTCTATGAAGCACACGTTAAAAGGAATTAGATAAGTTCCCTTCCACCTGGTATGTATTCCCAAAAAATACAAATTATAAGTCAATTGCCATATTATTGCACTTGGCCCCCTATAAGCATTATCGGGAACATTGGTGACACCACAGTAACTGTCCATCCTTCCCTCCCCAACTCCCGACTACCTGCTAACTCATGATGGACAAAGTGCCTTCACTCCCAGATGCAATAATACTGTGGTGGACTTAATACACTGTTGCATGTCATTACCAACAATCCCATGATTTCTACTTGAGAAAGATGTTCTTTCTACCAGCTGTTCTGTATACTTTTAAACCTAAACTATGATCTAAAATATAAACTAAGTTTTGGTAATCATGTCAATGTGCTGAGAGCTTCCCAGGGCTGCCAGGCTTGTGCTTCTTATTGTATGGTGAACACTACTTCCACAATCTCTATGCTAGCCGAGAACAAATGTTATGGAGAGCCTTGCTATAGGGTCAGAAATCGAATATGAGTAAGAGTTTCCATCTTGCTAAGGCAAAGCTACAGCAGTTATTCTGACATCTATATGGCCCATTTCAGACCACAGTGACACAACCCACATTTCCAGGGTATCAGTCCATCCAGAAAGTGTTAAATCTTTATGATTTTGTATCTACCCATTTGCTGGAAAAAATTATTTATTTATGCCCATGGCCGGCATTGAATTTTTCAGATCTGATTCTACCTTTCAAAGTTTGCTCACACAGTTTGTGTGTGTTAGAATAATCAATTATCACTAATTGGCCTGATATTTGGAAATCCTTATGAAATTCTTACTTTTATGTAAAATAATCTGACAGCACACCATATTGGTTGCTATTCTTGGATCTACCGTGGAAAGTTGTTCTTAAATGGAGTATTTCACAAAACGATCAAGATTAGAACCCTTTAAGTTTAAGACCTTTCACAGGTACTAAACTCCATAATCATCTTCCCATTTTTGCCAGGCTGATAGCTAAGACTTACATGCAACCCAACTTAAGGAACTGGGCCCTCACATCACTCCCTTCTCCTTCTCCTTACTCTCCCTGTATGGAAGGCTTAAACCCTCTAGGACTTACATGCCTGTTGTCGGGGAGCAGACGAACCTATGGACTAGACAGAGTGAAGGAGAGGATATGAAAGGCAGGCAAACTGGGTGATTGGAAAGGTGATGATGGAGCAGTTGGTGGAATCAGTGGCAGGGGGAACCTGGAGAAAACCCACCCAAATGCTGCTTCATCTACCATGAATACCACATGTGGGTCCCTGGGATCAAATCTGGCCATTTTGGTGATAGACAAATGGTCTAACCGCTTGGCCATGGCACCATCTATCATTCCCTTAAGGCAAAACATTGGTGAAATCTGACAAAAGATTAAGAAAATTTAGATTTATCGTGTACTTTCATCCTACACTACTGTTTTCTTAATATTAAATATTTTTGAAGCTCAAACATCCATTCAAATGAACTTCATGCCATTTAGATAAGCATAATGTTAAAATCCAAGTCCATTTGTCGCAGCTGCTTTTCCAGCATTTTTACTTACTCTACTCTGTACTTACAGTAAGCAGAGGAAATATTAAATTCCATCCAAAATTTGATGATGAGATTTCAGTGGAAATGGATATTTTGAGGTGCCCAAAAAAACATTTTTAGGAAAATGTCCATGTGCATGTCTGTTAACAGTGTAACTTAAAAACCAAAGGTTGGTTCAATACAAAACTGGCTATTCAATTTCAGTATGTTCCAAGATCGATAAAAAGATTTTTTAAGAAAATCTCCCTGCCCCCAGACTACCCATCACATGGAACATTCTTCAATAATTTTGATTTTCTCAAAAGTAGCTCTAATGATTTTTATTAAAATACCATACATATAAGATATTTTTATGGCAAATGAAATGTATATATTGAATTTTTTGGAAATATCCTCAGGAGCCCTCGCAGCCAGAGTGATTTTTGTATATATGGTAAACCGTAAGAGAGAGATAAAATCTTACTACACAAAAAATGTCCATCACATTAAAACTCCAATTTATGTTAATGCAGTTTTTCTTTTTTTTTTTTTTTTGTGGAGTGAACCACTTTGGAGATATTCCTTGTCATGGGTCTGAATTTTGCAATACTGATATTTTTCTCAAATGCGAGGTCGTTATTCATTTTTGTATCTCTTGGCCATTCAAAGAGAATGGAATTTCAAAGCCATCACAAAGCAACCAGCTCTTAAAGATTTGACTACCACTCAAAGCCTACTGTAGTTCCATACTCCCCTTGCACCTACAAAAAATTAGCAATTAGATAATTTCTGCAAATTTTTAGCTCCATTAACAAGTGGAAGATATAGGAATAAGTATTTATAAGAATAATTTGTATAAGAGTAAAGTCATGTGAATGCAACACATCAGATTTTTTAATATAAAACGGTTTTTAATGTACATGTTTGGAATGTTAAGTAGGGCTTCAAATAATACACATTTAAAAACTATTGTGCATTTTTAAAAAAATTAATGATGTAGTTTTTGTGCACCTCAATATCTTCCATAACAAAAGTTGGTAAAAATTAAAATAAAAAATCAGTAATGCTTATACAAAGCTACTTTTTGGCTACTACACTACTACAAATACCTGCACAACAATTTCTTTATATTCATAAGTTCAAAATAACATTTCAGGGCAAATACACTGCCATGTTTTTCCGCAGCGCAAATAAAAGAACGATAATGTAGCTGCTGTACACAAGGTCTTGCGGCTGATGCTCTGAAAGTGCAGTATTGGGCTGAGTATGGTTGAGTTATTACCAGTGTGCTTTATTATTTTGTCCTGTATTAAGTCACAAAGTGTATTATGGCTCAGCTTTTGTTTTCTCATGCACAGCATGTATTTATTTATTTATTGCCAAGCTATATACATGTGAATATGACCAGTGTTCAGCCCTGGCTCATTGCCAGTCATATTCATATTCTACAATAATTCCTTAATTCTAACTTATTCCAGCACTTATATCTTATTATTCACTCTATTTACAGTCCAAATACATTTATTTTTCGCATTATGTAAAAATCTTCCTACCCTCTTACTGTCTTTATAATGCATTTCAACTATAGATCTATTTCTATTCATATTCAACCATTTCTTATTAATATAGTCTTTTCTCCAACCTTCAGTCCCAATACATTTAATTAAATATTATATGTTCTGTCTTCATTTCCACCACATATAGGACATTGGTTTTGTGGAATGCCCTTCCTTAGATCCTTTAATCTCCATACTCCTGCTTTCATCCATGCAATGCCTTCTCGCTCCTCTTTATCTGTCACGTCTATATACTTTTCCCTACCCCATGAATTTTTCATTTGTACATAAAAAATTAAGGATCTCTTTTCAGCTATCTCACTAAATATGTTTTGTATTTCTATATCGTCAAATCTTTTTCGTGCCAGTTTCCAAAAATTGTGTGTATTATTTTCTCTTTTCCTCCATACTTCCCCTAAACCATACTTTCCAAGTTATTTCTGAGTCTGCCCAACCCTTATTCTTTAAGCTTTTTTCTTGATATAGTAGGCACTGTTTCAACAGGTTCCTTTCTTCCAAATTCAATATTCTAAACCAGTTTTTCAGTGCCCTCTCTATAATCTTTCCCTTACTTGTTACCCTACCCAGTTCTATTTATTTATTTATGATTCATATGTGTTAACTCGGTCAGCTTGCCAAGTGAAAGTGCAATTTGCAGAAAGACTTCCAGGCGATCTGCGATTTCTATCTCTGGGATAACTTAAAGCATTAACTGTACAAGACAAACTCACACACCTTGGAAGAATTAAAATAAAATATCTGCCAGGAAATTGCCAGCATTTCTCAACGTGAACTATAGCGAGTGATGGATAGTTTCCTAAAGAGGTGCCAAAAATGTATGGATAATGACGGTGGCCAGTTTCAGCATCTCCTTTAATAACCTTGGTAAGTAAAACCTCTAAGGTAGATTTGAAAATGTTGCATGGTTTCATCTGCACATTTTGTTTTAGTGTATAAAAGTAATTACCTACAAATAAAAAAATTAATGTCTCAAAAATGGAATATATGTATTTAGGCTTTCACGGCCGGTGACTTGACTATTCAAAATGCTTAGTTCTTCTGGGCTTGTAGGCCGTGGTCTAGAAGGCATGGTAGATACCAACGTTTTGCCAACTACTGTGCTTGGCATCATCAGGGTAATACGATCCTCCATCTGCACTGGTCAGAGCTCTAATGTGCAAGCAGAGAAGTACTGTATTTCTTTGCTTCCAATTCAAACTCTGACCAGTGCAGATGGAGGATCATGTTACCCTGTTGATGCCAAGCGCAGTTCTTGGCAAAACGTTGGTATCTACCATGCCTTCTAGACCACGCCTACAAGCCCAGAAGAACTAAGCATTTTGAATAGTCTCAAAAATGGCTTGACAGTTCTCAAATTTTGTATATTTCATTTGCTTAATATTCTGCACATTGTTAAAAGTTTTAAATAAATGATAAGAAAATAGTGGATTTTTAGTTTTTTACAAATGCACCATTTTTAAGGCCTTCAAATCCCATGGATGATGCAGTGGTGGTGGTGGCGGTGATGAAATAGAGGAAATAAAAACGAGGAGCATCTTCTTAGCACCGTCTAGTTTTCACCAAGACTTAATAGTAATGGTTATTTTCTTTCACATTTTTACCAAACTGTTTCTAGTGAATTCATCACTGGGTTCTGGGATTTTATAATACAAAGAAAATGCATTTAAAAAATCTTTTATTTATTTTCAGTATCAGTTACATAAAAATACATGCATATTATGCTGCCAATGTCATCATGACATTTTTTATTTGTAATTACATGCACTGTATTTGAGGCTTAAAATTTATTTAGCATAAACTATCAGAGAAGAAAGTTTCAACAAAAACTTATAATTTGAACTTACTAGTATACATATATTAACTTAATGTGCTGATCAGCCCATGAAACTATAAAGAATTTCATATGGTAAATAAACATATAAATATTGATGTATTGCACATTTTAGCAACTAAGCGTATTGCATTTTAAATCTTTTGTTGAAAGGAATGGTTGCTTACCGTATTTTAATACTGTCTTCAGAGCCTGTATGTAATACTTCTGAAGCAGCACATTAAAAAGTAGCTTATTGGGAGATACACTGTTTGCTTTTATAAATTTAACAAAATTCAGTATTTTATGATTCAGCTTCCCTAAGTGCATCCAGGTTTGTATATACACTGCCATTTGTGAAAATTGCAACACCACAAAAGAATTTCCTGAATAACTCCAAACTTGGTGGAAGTGTAGAAGAGTGTGCAAGCAATAAGTGATTAGGTTTGTAGAGAGATGGGGTTCACATAGGCTGAGTAGAGCCTTATCATGTCGGTCTGACAAGGTCAGTGTTGCACCCAGTGTAGGTGGAAACAATAAAGTGAGTGCCAGTATCCTTGTCGACATCAAAGGGAGCCATATCGGCATGAGAGTGAGTTTGAACAGTGCAGAATGATGGGTCTCCAGAAAGCAGGTTTGTCATAACCTAATATTTCAACTCATAAAGGCATGCTGTTACGACAGTGATATGATGCAGAATTAAATAGTCCCTTGTTGAGTCGCCAACTTGATGCTGTATTACTCGACACCTATTTGATGCTGCTATTTTCTTCAACGTTTCTTGAAAACTCTGTTCTGCTTTCCTGTGTTGGTTGACTATTGGAGTTCTTTCTGCATCTTTACGACGGCTGCTAAAATGGAGAGCTAATGAGCTTTATCCTCAATGTATGGATGGGCCGGTAATAAGAAGACACAGGAGCTGATAATTTTATGAGTTTTAATACTTATATAACTTAATGACATCAATGGAGATATGCCGACCATTGGTTAACACAGAAACTGTAGCTTTTACGCAGCACACACTAATTGTTGACCTGGTCTTCCCTCGAGCCAACCGCCAAGTTAGTTTAAAAGAAGTCGTTGGTCAAGAAGTGTCAGACTACCAAAGTCAAACGAGTGTGAGTTGACCACCGGTGTCAAATGAATTTCCGTATCAGATGCATGTGTGGAAGCAATGGATAGATGAAGGTCATATGCAGCGAAGAGCAGGTACTGGACCATGGAAGATGACCACCATCTTATCTGCATGGCCATAACTGACCATATAGCTTCATCCAGTGTTGGCTCGACACTGGAGCACCGCAACAGGTGTGAAACTGTCTGCATCAATGGTTTGTCACTGCTGCAGGTTGGACCGGTTGTATGCATGCCATTACATCGGCTTCCATTGTCCAGAAACCACAAACTGCTCTGACTGCAATGGGCACATGAACACTGTCACTGGGGTGCTGAGTGGCAAAATGTACTTTTTTCAGATGAGTCCCGCATCAATGTGTCCTAAAGTGATGGCTGCATACATGCCTGGCAGCAGTGAACACAACCTGGAGGACTGCATTGTTGAGTGGCATAGTGGACAAACACCAGGTGTGATGGTTTGGGGCACCATTGCTTACAACAGCCTATCTCGCCTCCTACGAATTGAGGGCACTTTGAGCAGTAACTGGTACCTAATGGTTGTAGAGTCCGAGGTACTCCCCCTGCTTCAGGTATCTCCATAGGCCACATTTCAGCAGGACAATGCCCGGCCACCTATTGCGAGGAATGTACAAGCCTTTTCCAAAGAGCAACAGGTGCCATTGCTTCCCTGGCCTGCACGCTTGTCTGACATGTCACCCATCGAACATGTCTGGTATATGGTTGGTCGGCACCTGGTGTGTCACGGTCCTCCAGTAGCCAGTGACACAGATTTGTGGGCTCAAATACAATCTGTATGGAGGGAAATCTCTCAGGAACTTATTCATAACCTTTTTGATCCAATGCCACGGTGCATAGCAGCTCTAATTGCAGTGCATGGAGCCACACCAAATACTGAATATTAGGACTCAAAGGTCACATATAGATTTGAAAAGTTTATCCTTTGTTGCTTGTCATATACCTAATCTGTGGCATTAAATTCATTGCATTCATGCTTTTCCTTCTTGGTGATGCAGTTCTCACAAATGGCAGTGTATATTCCTTTTCAAGTTGGACTATTTACAAACTACATTCCACAAATAATTAAAAGCCTGTACTTAAGCATTAGGAGTCAAAAGAGCAAGGACATACATTTAATCTCAACTAGAACCACAATGTGTAAGAATGGAGTGCTTCACTCTAGCATAATAATCTGTAATTCACTTCCAAATGACATTAAATTTACAGGTAACTAAAGTTTTTAAAAGCAAAAAAACGCTTTCTTGCATGAGCACTGCTTCTACACTATAAAGGAAAATTTGGAACATAATAAATATTGAGACAGGATATTATAAGACCCCAAAAGAAAATCATTTATGTAAATATTTATTGAAAATGTAATTTATTTTTGGTGTTGATACGAGTTAGTTGAGTAATGAAAACGTGTTGCTATTGTTCATTGTTACAAAAAAAAATTAAGTTTGTTTAAAGACGTCATAAATATTTCCATATTTAAATTTAATATATATCTATAAATAAAAGAATTATATGTGTTCAATATTAAAAGCGAAGGGAGAATAGCTAAAGATCGCTTCCCTAACAATACAGGAACTATTTGATGAACGCATACGCGGATGTACCTACACAAAAAGAAGGTAGCATCATGTGATGCAGTGCTGAAATCATTAATAGCATCTGTGTGCTTGATATGAGAAGACATGTTTTTGTAGTGCTCTTGGATGTGAGTAGAAAATTGACTACACTTTCATTAAGCTTTTGTTCTAAAGTTGTTAAAAAACTGGAAAGACTATCTATATAATATAAATTGGTGCGACGAAAGTGTAAAGACGAGAAAAAGTGTTAATGAAGTAATATATCATAGTGAAGTAACTTTGAGTGTTTGTTCATTCCATCTAGTACCACGACCTGGGGTAGAAAAAGAATCTCATAGCTCAGCGCGTACAAAACAACATACTATAAAAACAGCACCAATATGCATTGCATAAAAATGCTGTTTATGAGGATGATCCCAAAAGTAAGGTCTCCAATTGTTTTAAAAATATGAAGAAACGTTTATTTGCAACAAATGCTGCATAGTTTTGAAGCTTAAACATTTTTCTATTTTTCCACATAATTCCCATTTCGATTGATGCATTTTTGTAAATGCTGTGGCAGTTTTTGTATGCCCATGTCATACTAGCACACCGCCATGCTATTGAAGAAGTGTTTGACCTCATCTTTCACTTTGTCGTCATCACTGGAGCGTCTTCCAAATAATTGAAGGTATGTGCGTAAAAACGGTCTAACCCACACTTTTTTAAAACTGAGAAAAATAGAGTTTTGTATATGTTGGAAAAAAAATATTAGTTGACACATGTGGCAAACTTTATTGGAGTCAGGGTTAAAGGACACACCTCTAACTATTTTTAATGCAGTTGTAAGAATATTAAATTATTTTTATTAAACTTATAAAATAAAACAGTAATAAAAAAGAAACACTCATTCTAAATAAAGCATAACTTTGACTACATACATTTTAATTCTTAACAAAAAAGCATCCTTGCACATTAAAATAATCTACATTTATTACATTACTACCTATTATAAAAATTAGCCCTTGAAAACATATAGGCCTATATGGGCCTATTTCAGATTTATTTAACAAAATCAGGTATGTCAAAGAACTGCTCATCTTCATGAACATCATTACTTTCACTAGACACAGATGTAAGACTTCTGTAATATTCATGATGTATTGGAGGCACATAATTGAGCAAGTCAAGCACATCTTTGAGTTCTGGCGGAGCTATGGGCCTTGGATTTACATACTTAGGGGGTAAGGACACATTCTTAAGGGAAGGTCTACCTGACACTTTTTTCCTTAGATCTACACAATCATACTCTTCAATATCTGAATAGGTATACTTCAAAAACATCTGAAAGGGCTTGTCCTTTGTCACTTTATAGGACACTATAAAGATAGAAATATATAGATAGAAATGCTCTTTTACAAATTTGTGTATCTACCTCATCCACAATAACTCTGTAAACTAATGACGTTTGCCTCCTACTATTCTCAGGCTCATCAGTATATCTGCGCTTAACACCCCTGATTTCTACACACCCAAATATGTACGTGTTTTGTAAATCGTGATTTCCCAAATTCCATAAAAAGTTTTTCCCGGTCATTGCAAGGAACTACTTCAAAAAACTTTCTTCGACAAACACAGTCTGGGCCGATTTTTTTCTTTAGCTTCATATCCCCTTATTTTGTAGTGGATACTTCACCATTATTTAATTTCTTCTTTATTATTTCGCGCTTCCACCTATCACGGTTGCTTTTCCTCTTTGAATAGTTACCACCACAATTTTTTTCACTCATTTCATGTCTATCGTCTTCACATACCACGCTGCATGACGCCATTTTCCTTGTTTACCACTTTTGCCAGACTGATCAACATGATGCATTCATTTCTCCCTAAGATGAAGGTCATAAAGGCTGTATAAAATACATATTTGCTATTTAATAAAGTAGTGTTTGTAATAATTATCAACAAAATATAACAGAATAATGAATTGAAACTCATAAGGAAGCAGTATATTAAATGAGAATCTGCATAATAACTAACTGACAAAATTAAAAGGTTGGCAATTTTACCCTAGTTCCTTTCTCCTGTTTTTAGACCATTTATGCGCTTCAAAAGATGAGCTAAACCAGATCGCAAGAAATAGAAGTCATTATATATACTTCAAATCAAACTTTTGGATGTTAGACCTCCCATAAACTGTTAGTGCTTGTTCCAAACAAGAGATTGCAGCACTAATCAGATTTTTTTTTTATTTTGAGGGTTAGACCGTTTTTACGCACATACCTTCAATTGTTCTTTCAACTTGGGGAAACAAGTGATAATCACTGGGTGCGAAGTCAGGACTATAGGGTGGATGGGTGATGATGTCCCATCCGAACTGTTGTAGAAGATCCACGGTTTGAGGGGTGGTGTGGAGGCGAGCATTGTCATGGAGAAGCCTTTTGCCCTTGTTCAACGTTCCTCTTCTTTGGTTCTGAATTGCCCCTCTGAGTTTTTTTTAATGTCTGACAGTACCTATCATCATTTATTGTTGTCCCAGGACCCATAAGGTCGATTAACAATATCCCCTTTCGATCCCAAAACACAGTTGCCATGACTTTACCGGCAGACTGTGTTCTTTTGAACTTTCACGGCTTGGGTGAATTGGAATGCTGCCACTCGCATGATCGTTGTTTGGTCTCAGGTGGGAAGTGGAAAGACCAGGTTTCATCACCTATGACTATTGAATACAAAGGGTTGTCCTTTTCATCTGCATGACATTGAAGAAACTGGCGGGAAGTTTCAGCACACTGCCTTTTGTGGTCTTCTGTCAGCACTCTTGGGACCCATCTTGTGCACACCTTCTGAAATTTCAACTCTTCAAAGTCCAATGAATGGTGCTTCGAGAAATCTCAAGATCAACAATGCAGAGCTCGTCGAGAATGACTCGCCAATCGTGAAGCACAATTTGTTCAACCATGCAATTTTCTCATCAGGAATTGACAGTCTGTTGCTTCTCTCCTTGTCATGAATTTCCGTACATCATCTGCAAACTCTCTACACCACTTGCAGACATTTTTGACATCTGTACAAGACTCTCCATATATTTCCATCAACTTGATAAATTTTGATTGGTGTAACCCCTTCTGCACTAAAAAGGCGAATAACTGCGTGAACTTCACACCTGGTGGCAGGGGCTAACAGGAGCTCCATTATAATTGGCTGCTAAGCAAGGTAACTAGAGAATTATTGCTATTGTTGCTGCATATATATATATATATATATATATATATATATATATATATATAAACTACGAGGGCCGTTCAGAAAGTAACCTCCGGTTGATTGCAAAAAATTCACCAAGTTAAATAAAAACATTTTAATATATACATCTTACAACTACATCTTTGCACTATTTTTCTACATAGTCTCCATAACGATTGAGGCATTTATCGTATCTGTTCACAAGCTTTGAAATTCCTTCTGCATAAAAATCACCCGCTTGTGCCTGGAGCCAGCCTGTGACCACATCTTTGAGCTCTTCGTCGCCATCAAACCGCTAAGACCCGAGCCATTTCTTCATATGCATGAAGAGGTGATAATCGCTTGGCGCCAGATCTGGGCTGTAAGGTGGATGGTTGACAACGTCCCACTTGAAGGACTCAAGAAGGGCTCTTATTCTGCGAGTAGAGTGAGGACGGGCGTTATCGTGCAAAAAAAACGATACCGGAAGTCAGCATACCACGGCGTTTGTTCTGTATAGCCCGTCGTAATTTTTTTAGTGTTTCACAGTACACGTCTTGATTAATGGTCGTCCCACGTTCCATGAATTCAACCAACAACACCCCTTTTGCATCCCAAAACACCGTTGCCATACATTTTCGGGCAGAAAAATCTTGCCGGGGGTTTATTGGTTTCTTAGGCGAATTTGAATGTGCCCACATCTTTGATTGTTCTTTTGTCTCAGGGTTCATGTACTTATTCCAGGTTTCGTCCCCGGTCACGATTCTGTTTAACAATGGTTCACCTTCGTCCTCATAATGTGACAGAAAGTCTAATGCAGAGGCCATTATTTGAGTTTTGTGGTGGTCGGTAAGAATTTTGGGCACCCATCGTGCACAGAACTTACGGTAACCCAATCTTGCTGTCACTATCTCGTACAAGAGAGTCTTAGAAACCTGTGGAAAATCAGTAGACAACTCCGACATTGTGAAACGTCGGTTTTCGCGAACTTTTGCATCAACTGTCTGAACGAGTTCGTCCGTCACCAATGATGGTCTACCACTCCTCTCTTCATCATGAACGTTTTCTCGTCCACTTTTAAATAAACGTACCCATTCACGGACCACTCCTTCACTCATAACTCTTGGTCCGTACACGGCACAAAGCTCACGATGAATAGCTGCTGCAGAATATCCTTTGGCTTTAAAAAACCTTATAACAGCACGCACTTCACATTTGGCGGGGTTTTCTATTGCAGCACACATTTCAAACAGCCATAAACACTAAACTAGCGCAGGTACGATGTTCACTCGACCACGGCTTGATGCCGACCAATGCCGACTGACCTGCTGAGTGCGTGAATGCACAGATGGCGTTGCTACTCCCCCCACTACCCGCACTGTGACCGATCGGAGGTTACTTTCTGAACGGCCCTCTTATATATATGGTGTGGGGGGGGGATTAGTTCATTTGTTCTGAGGTAAGGTGGCCTACCTCTGGTATAAATTATATTGCCTGGTTCCGTTTCAGAGCATTGTTACAGCATTGTTGCCATTATTAAAAAATCAACCCATGTAAAATGCAAAAACTGCAATCTGATTTATATATGAGAAACAAGAGAAACTTGGAAACAAGGGTCGAGGAGTACTTTACAAACATTTAGAAAACATCAGCAGCTGCCACCCATTTTTGGACCAAAATAAAATGATCACATAAATCTGGAACCAAAACTATTAAAAACATAGCAGGAAAACAATTGGTTATGTGAGAACAGATTTTCATCTGGAAAAATAAAAACTGAATCTTCAATTTTGATACCTCCACAGTGATTCTTTATACAAGTATCTAGAATTGCTGCTAGAGTAGACTATGGATAGGACAATGTCACCTTCACTACTCTGGATCAGTTAATGGAAGTAGCCTCCAATACTTGTTCCAAGGAGCTCAAAAGTGAGTGCTGTTTTGTATCATTGAATGAATCAGTTTTTAACTTGGTAAATGAATTTCAAAACTGTATTTAATATACACACCTGGAGCTATTAATAGCAAATACAATCCACCAGTATCACAAATAATGTGGAAACCACAGCTCATAGAGAGGTTGACCAAGGTCAGTCACCTTGAGGTGGTCAGGAAGACCTGATGAAACAGTCTCGGTTTCTATGACTTGTAGCAGGAATTATGCATCTGAGTGAACTAATGAGAAAATTCATGCTAATATTTCACATTTCAAGTTATATCCATTTAATAAGTGTAAATTTCTTGTGTAATATGAATATTGAGGTTATATTTTGTAAATGCCAGTATCAAATCCAAAGCTACTCAATGGAAGTACAGAAGTATTTTTTAGAGGTGGCGCGTGACCTTGTCACTCGCGCATATCCGAGCATCATGCAAAGCGATGGTGGGGGTAAGTTTCCACCAGCAGCCTGCTGGCTAGTGGGCTAGTGGGCTGGAAGTCGAAGAGATACTAACCAGACACCCCTTTTATCTTGCAATAGATAAGTGGACTCGACCATGAACTACTGCGCAACATTACGACACACGCCACCTCTAAAAAATACCTCTGTAAACATGGTCAAGAAAAAGTTACGACTGATAATGGAAGATAAACAATGGCTGTTGGTCATGTAACTAGGACAAGTAGGACCCTATAGACACTATTAATTAAAAAGTTGTATACAATAGATGTGTATTTGAGCAATTACACATAATAGACTATGTATCGGCAATTCATAATCGTGGTTATTATTGCCGAGAGATATTCCGTGAAGCATTGCACAATAGTATTTGCCACGCATGTGTACCTACAACATTGAATAAGAGAAGCTGGGAAAGCCTGAGGAATCGAGACACTATAGTGAGTTTAGTGTATCCTTGAAATACAAAGAATATCTAACAACATTAAACCAAATAGCTTCGGAAATTTACAATTATATTTATGAAGAATAAAGCGATTTGTTACAATATTGTTACTTCATTATAATAAAGTTAATTTCAGCGGAAACATGAGTATTCGATAGTATAGTGAGTGAGTGGGGTTTAAGGATCCTTCGACAGCTAGGTCATTAGAGCCCCTCGATAGTATATAAGCCCTTGTCTTCTTTTATCTGCAAACCCAACAACTACCCAAGATAAGAGTCCTATTGTGAACTCAATGATAAGTTGGTTGTTAAAACAAACCACCACAAACTTACACATTATATTTAAGGCAAGTGAAGCCCGTGGTCCCTACATTATTTGTGATATTGGTGGATTCAACAACTGTCATAGATTTCTACTATATGAAGATACTGTTGCTGTAATTTCCTTGCTGACTATGTGAGCTTTGCTATTTTAGGAGCACACTCCTTTTCCAAATCATACTTTGCCATTTTATCTTGGGAGCTGAATGATACACTGAGCTTTCAGTTCCAGTAACAATGCATTCTATCAGTAGATCTCCCTCTATTTGGTACAAATCCATAAAGGTAGAGTTTACACAGTTGGTTTTGGGCGCTGGTAAGCAAATGCAGCACCCATTTTGCACAAACTCTGATATTTCAGCTGGTCAGAGAGAACCTTTCCTATGGATGAATGTTTAAATTCAATTCCAGGAGATAGACACAAATGAATTTTGTAAACTATAGGACAATTTTCTTCAGCAATGATGCAGATTGAAAAGTCGCTACAACCAGTCCTCAACTGCTTTATTTGTCATGTATATTTTACAACCTGCCCGAACCATTCAAGCCAAAATCGAGATATCTGAATATGCCATTTACAAAAGTTATCTTATAATGGCTATTCACAGCAGTTTTTTTTTCGTTTTTCTGTGGAAAAAATATATGATTGCTTGTAATTCACAATTGTCCACGCTTCATGGTGCCATCCTCCAGCCCCTCAGCCTAGGCAGGGGAATTAGGGTAAGGGCTGCTCATTAAAATATTCTTGGGGTCTCCTTTATACTAAAGTAAACAAAATAATTATATCGTACAATTTAAGTATAAATTTCATAGTTACTGCTAGATGTAATGGTCTTGTTTTAAAACATGTCTTAAGAATATAGCGAAGTGGTGCGTCTTCTAGTTAATATACAGAATGGCTGTTGGTAACACTGTTAAAAACAGCTGTAATGGTAGTTGCCCAATTCCTCCCCCCCCCCCCCCCATGACATTTTATTCAATTTGATTGCAATTTCATTTACATTATTGTTTGCAATATTATCCTTTCACTTATTGCTTTTAAAGAGGAACATTTTTCCCCTGTAAAATGGTTCATTGTTAAAATTAGTCAAATTACAATGAGTTGAGTGAAGTTTTTAAATAGTTTATTTACAGAATACACATAGTTTCAAATATTTGCTTATTTACATACCCTTCAATCTTACATCTTAATCTGTTCAAGGAGTTCTTCAAAGTAAAATGCCCTGTCCTTACTGAAAACTTTATTTATACCTTTTGGTGCATGAAGCCTTTTAATATGTTTTGATGCTCCGGTTCAGTTGCCTTGCCCCCAAACATAAGGAACTAACTCGGACCTAACACCTGCATGGTGTCCACACCAAAGTAATTTGTCCCATTTAATCAAACTAATTCAATTAATTTGTAAAAGTGAATGTGGTCGAATTTGACCACATTTGAAATATTTGTTGTTTATTAATTAGTAGGGTAGGCTACTGTTTATTCCATTGAAGTTCGAAGGAGATATTCATTACAAAAATTAAACGCGTCTTATTTGTGTAGTGAATATTACAGATGCAATGAGATCATTCTATTATGTTACAGTACCTGGGTGACCGAGCTTCGCTCGGATTTTCTTTTCTTTTCCTTTTGATTAATCGTTTATCTACTTTTTAGATAAACTTGAAAAGCAAAATGTTAGCTAAATATAAATTTTTATCCTAATTGTTGGAGCTGTTTCCATGACGAGATCTTTAATATCCTGGCTTGTTTGTTGTAACTGGCCCATTAAAAGAGAAAGAATGGCCAAAATAAGGTTTAGAGTAATTGTGACTGTTGCTCGTAAAATTGCGTTTTCTTTTCTTTTTTTCAGGAATGATGCCTATATAGATAAACTTAATAAGCAAAACCCTGTATGAATACAAAATTTGATCGAAATCGTAAGAATTACTCATTTAACTATATAGGAATATAAATATAGTAGGTACTTTAGCTTTTGTACATTGGCACGGTGGGACTTTTGTTTTCGGTATGTTTCACTCGCTTTTGTTCAACTGAAATACACGTTGCCATAGAATTTCAACATCAAAATGTGGTTTTCAAGGGAAAGCAAAATTCTTCTGGTAATCTGATTCGCAACGAAAATCTAAATTCTGCAGTGCGAAAATGGGGAAGCGCGCAGCACTCGAAAGCAGAAGAAGTGTTAAAAACAAAACTGTCCATGAAAAGCAGTGTATGTTAAGAGCGTTCGATGATGTGTCGAGAACTCTTATGAGCTGTCCAACTGACACGAACGAAGACAAATTATTGTTTACTATGGATGAAAACCAAAGGAAAAAGTTTCTAAAAGCATTAAAAGATGGGATCTCTATTGAAGTGGTCGGTTCCGTTTGTCGGAGAAGATCGTGGCCCCGAAGGAGAAGTTGTTCACGAAGGAGAAGGAGGAAGAGTTGTTCAAGAAGAAAGAGGAGGAGTTGTTCAAGAAGAAGGAGGAGGAGAAGTCGTTCAAGAAGAAGGAGAAGGAGAAGTTGTTCGAGAAGGAGGCGTAGAAGTTGCTCAAGAAGAAGACGACGTAGGTCCCGTTGCCGAAGACGAAGTGGAGATAGAGATATGTGATGGAACTTAACAGTTACAAATCAAAGCCGGTATCATTAAGCATCAGCTATAAACCTTGCAAAATGAATTAGTGTATAAAAATAATCGTTGTGATACTACTGCATTTAGGCTTCTAAATTATACAAGTAAATGATTACTCAACTCCAGTAAATATATTTTGACCAAGCAATTATACCTGCATTAATTTGTCAAAGTGGAGAAAGCGTTGAGACATTGTTTACACATATCTGGTTATTGATGGTAGGAGTACATAGAGTCTCTAACACAGGTCCCTGTCATCCTGTTCATATACTCACACTAACCTAGGTGTGCTTACCTAATATGGCCTGCACGTGAACGGCACGGGGCCGTTTCACATACACATAAGCATATACACATTCTCAACTCTGTGTGCAAGAACAAAATCGTATGCAAGATCGTGTGGCAAACTATTGTATTTCCTTTGATTAATGTCCAATATTTCTCTGCTCAAATATACATACTACCCAATTTTTTGACAGGAAAAATACAAAGATGCACATACTCACTTGTTAAATCCAATTCATAAAAGAAATACAGATCGAAAGTCAGGCATATGTTGAGTATAAGAACAGGAACCTATTTATTGAAAAAATCTAACACTTGGTTTAAAACCTTGCCAATCTAGCGGATTTCAATCTCTCCATTAGGTTTATACTCGCGTCCGCGCATGCGCTATAGCAGCAAGATGTCGTGAGGATCATAGGCTCCAGAATTAAGGTAGTTAGTCTAGTTGTTATTTATTTATTATTATTATCATTATTACTATTACTCTTCCTCTTCGTCTTCTTCTTCGTCTTCTTCTTCTTCTTCTTCTTCTTCTTCTTCTTCTTCTTCTTCTTATTATTATTATTATTATTATTATTATTATTATTATTATTATTATTATTATTATTATTATTATTATTATTATTATTATTATTATTATTATTATTATTATTATTATTATTATTATTATTATTATTATTATTATTATTATTATTATTATTATTATTATTATTATTATTATTATTATTATTATTATTATTATTATTATTATTATTATTATTATTATTATTATTATTATTATTATTATTATTATTATTATTATTATTATTATTATTATTATTATTATTATTATTATTATTATTATTATTACTACTACTACTACTACTACTACTACTACTACTACTACTACTACTACTACTACTACTAGTATTATTATTATTATTATTATTATTATTATTATTATTATTATTATTATTATTATTATTATTATTATTATTATTATTATTATTATTATTATTATTATTATTATTATTATTATTATTATTATTATTATTATTATTATTATTATTATTATTATTATTATTATTATTATTATTATTATTATTATTATTATTATTATTATTATTATTATTATTATTATTATTATTATTATTATTATTATTATTATTATTATTATTATTATTATTATTATTATTATTATTATTATTATTATTATTATTATTATTATTATTATTATTATTATTATTATTATTATATTCACCTTGAAGACATGGGCGTCGCGAAGGGGGAGAAAGGGGGACCGCGGCCCCCCTTGGGAATTAGTGAACTTAATGGGCTAACTCTTAAACTATTATTTTAATTTTAATGTAAAGAACAATTTTAATGAGCACAAATTAATACGGTTATACGCAACAAATACTATAACTTTTGCCAACAAAATAATGAATTAATATTATCTTGATTGCAAAATTCCAACATTTGGCCCTCCCCTGGAAAAAAGTCTGCCGACGTTCTTGCTGGAATTACCTTGCAATTATACAATACTTTGATATTTCACAAATAAACGTAATTTGCAATTAATCACATTATTTTACAACCTCAAATCAGATTTTCTCTAGTTTTGATCATTGAGGTCATCTATGAAAACGCGCAATATGTATAACTAAACTTATTTATAGTTGTTTAATGTATTAAAATATGCACAGCATATATTTCAATGATAAAAATCTGATGTGCTATATACAAATGATTTTCTTTGCTCACTCTTGCGCAAAGTATTCTTACCAAGGCTTATCCTTCTATATATTCATGTTAACAGAGATAAATTTTCGTTACACATTATAAAGGATTCATATGTGAAAGCGATAGACAAACCTTCTCCCCCACCCCTCTCTCTTTCTTTCTTTCTCTCTCTCTCTCTCTCTCTCTCTCTCTCTCTCTCTCTCTCTCTCTCTCTTTTAATGCAGCGCACAGAATATACAACTAGAAGTGCAGCCATAGAAGTGCAACTTTGATATTCTGTGTTCCTATTTTCGTCGTTGGAACAATCTGATTTAACGTTACAGTACACACCACGTCCCTGTGGCGAAAAAACCGAAGTGCCGGAGTCACCTAATAAGTACCACGTGGCTATTTAGAAAATTGAGCGAGAAAGGAAAGTAAATACGCGCGAGTAGTGCTTTGCAAGTAGTATGCGATATGGATACGAGCCAAAATAAAAAATTAATTTGCCCTGAGTGTGGGAGTGCGTATAAGCAGACACCATTTGCGGCGTCACATTTCCAAGCCTCACCCGGGGAGAGTGAATGCCGTTGCGCTTCTCCAAAAACCATTTAAGTGCAACTTTTGCCATTATGAAGGAGCAACGGAAAATAGTTTATACGAACACTCGGAAGTGATACACGATAGACGAGTAAAATTGGAAGAACTGGAATTCACATCATTTGGAGACTTAAAGAGTTGGAAAGAAAAAACTGGGGTGGCAACACGGTCATCGTTTGTGAAAATCCTTAGTTCTAAAATTACCTCTCAAAATGTAAAATTATTATGCGTGTCATCGTTCAGAGAATTTTCTCCAAAACATGGGCGTCGTGAAGGGCCCCCTCCTCCAGGGAGCTAATGCACTCAATGTGCAATCAGTTACTGATTATTAGACTATTATTGGACTATTTTAATTTTGATGTAAAGAACAATTTTTATTTAGTATAAATTAATACAGTTATCCTCAACAAATACTATAACTTTTGACAACAAAATAATTAATATTGTTTGATTACAAGCTTCCAACATGCGCCCCCCCCCTGGAAAAGGATCTACCGACGTCCATGCTCCAAAAGCAATGGTATTAAGACATTTAAAACTGCAAGGGAGCAATATAATTGGTGAAACATGGCCTGCAAAGATGAGGGTTGTTGAAGATCAACAAGGAGTATGCAAAGTCAAATTTGTTTGGAGTCATATTGGTCACCGACATGAATTAGCTCATTTGGGATTGACAGAAAAAGAAAGAAACAGTATGTTTACGTTGTTCTATAGATTTATTAGCAGACAGCGTCTTTATAACAGTCCTAAAACACGATGCTATCCAACTACTGTACTTTTACTTTCTCTACCGGAAGTAGAAGGAAGTATTGTATTCCACCCAAAACTTCGATGACCAGATTTCACCGGAAATATATGTTTTGAGACCCCCTGATTCCAGAAAAAGCATTTTTAGAAAAAGGTGTGTGTTTGTGTGTGTCTCAACCTGTGGACAGCATATCTCAAAAACGAAAAGTCTGTTAAAAACCAAAGTTGGTATTTAAGTTTAATGTCTTTCAAGAATGCGACACGAAGATTTTGAAGAAAATAGCCCCGCCCTAAACCAGTGACGCCAACCTCTGAAGCTCAGAAGTCCCATGTGAGTGCTCAAAATGTCCCTTTTCTGCATAAAGTGTCCCACGTTAAGAAAAACATGTTTCCGTAGCTTCAAACTAAGGAGGGAAAAGAAAGCACATGCAGAGCGATAGAGTGCACATCTACAATGTTTCCTAGCGTCCTTGCTAGGTTAGATACATATACTGTAAAATCAGGGCTAACGTTATTGAAGTGCTCCTCCTATTAGTAGATACAGCTTTCCCTTTTAGAAGCATTACTCACCAAACACACAGTCCTCCCACGTTTAGTCCCCACTGCACACTTAAATTTTCAGTTAATATAAGTTTTTCTTATTGTGAAGATTGAGATGCTTTTGTTCCACTTTAAAAGTTGTGCAGTCTATGCCATTTTCTTGAAATGAAGATCTTACAACACACACAGAGTTTAAATTATCACTTCCAATTCTGTTCCGTTTTCTGGCTTTTACATCGCTTACAATAGAAAATGTTCTTTCGGCTTCTGCGTTAGAATGTGGAAGTGAAACAACCAGCTTAGCAAGTTTACTAATGTTTTGAAAAAACAGCTGATCTTGGAAATCTTTCAACTTTCAGATTTCACTTCACATACAGTCCAAGTCCATATTTGAAAGTTCCTTCTTGTTATCCTCAGGCACAAGTGGAAGACTTCTCCATTCAAGGTATTGAGATCAAATCCTCCAAACTTTATTGCAACGCACGATATGTCTTTTATCTGGGACCTTCCGTCAACTGATAGAGCAATATTTGGCTCTATGAGTTCTAAGTTTCCAAAAATTTCATCCTGCATAGTTAGACATTTCTTCGGTTGCTGTGATATAGAAATCAAGGCATTTAAGTTTTAGTTGATGAATTTCCTTTTCACATTTTCTAGGAAGAATTTGCAATAGCTGTTCACATTCCGGACCAAGGTACACGGTTTCTAATGGGAGATAATGGCATGGTTGAAGTGTATTAATCTTGTGCATTCCTGTGAGGACACCTGCTTTCAGAAAGCTCTGGCCAATGTTTTGAAACAGACGCAAAATCTTCTGAAAGCTTGTGAATTAATATTTTCCTCGACTGGAAAAGGTCGTTAAAACTGTTGAAGTAAACAAATACATATTTCAGAAAGAACATGTAAGCTTTAGTATACGAATTTTCTAATCGCGAAGAATCATTTCTGACGATTTTAATCTATCTTCAACAGTTGCTAACTGGAAGTAGTGCAAAAAGATATCCCATTTTTCCAGCAGACGAACAACAATGCATATAAAGCAATCAATCGTGTACCCGATAATTTAAGCGCTTTTTTACGTTTGACTCCAAGAAATTCTTGAAATTCTTGAAATTCTTGTAAAATAGCGCAGCGCTTTGCACTACCAGATATGTAGCTTGCCACGGACCTTACTAAGTCTTCACAGGAAGTTTCTCACATGCCTCGCTTGCAACTAAAGCAGATGAATGGCATAATCAAGAGATATCAATCAGATTTGGCACAACATTTCTACGTCTTGTTATGACGGAATTACGGCTTTCCACCATTACAGACGCGTTGTCACAAACCATGCCAACGATGGTTTGTAGTTGGAATGTCCTCTTTCAACATGCTCTCCAGAGCTGTGAATAGTTTTTCTGCTGAACAGTCCTTGGCATCCAAAGGGATAAATAAAATTGCAGAAGTTGTGTTTTGACAAGCCCGCCAATTGGTGACACATATTTCCCTAAAACACACATCTGTTTGCTATCTGGTATGTCCGTACCTTCGTCCACCAGGATAGAAAATTTAATGTATTTTAGTAACTGAGCCATTTTGTCAGTTTCCACCTTTGCAACATTTTTCACCATATTGGTACACTTGTACGACCTAAAGTAACCTATGAAGCAGTTTTGGAGTCAGGGAAAACGTCTTTCAACACCGGAACAAGATGGTCCACTGTTGAAAACGCAATATTATGTTCCAGGAAAAAAGTTGCGAATCTTATTTCAGCTGTCTTCAGCTTTTCCACGTGTATGCTTTCATCACTCTTTTTCGAAAAACAATCAAGAACAGTCCTATTACTTTGCACAGTTTTAACATTTTAATGTGTTTAACCCGAGAAGCATGTTTTTCGAGTTCGCTTTTACCGCAATTAACAATCACGTTACACACTTTACACCTACCCTTTCTGTTGTCACCTTCAACGCGCTCTAACCACCCTTTAAAATTGTCAATTTGAAGCCAAGAGTCGTGGAAAGTTTTAGTATGTTTTTCCAGATCTAATCCACTGCACCCGGATTTCGACTTCTTTGCACTCGAAGGACCGCAATCTGACATTGTTGAGTTGTACTAAACGAACCACTCAGAAACAATTATTATTTAACAAAATGAAGATTCGTACACAGGAAGCCACAACCGACGGGATAGAACTTTCGAGTGACACTGAACTGAGAAAATTCAATCACTTCAAACATTATCGTATAAGTTGCGTAAATGATTTTAAACACTTAAATATTTATGATTAGACTCTGTTCATCAAGAGATTAGAGGAGACGTAAACAAAGCCACGTGCGTTTTGAACACAGCGCGCCCTGTTGACGCTTTCACCGTGCAAATAGTCCCTTGAAGAAATACTGTTACTAAGGTCTGAAATGTCACTTAATGTTTGCTAAAGCATGAAGTAAGTGTACTAAGCATGGTTAAAGTGTAAGAATACGCAGTTAAGCGAATCTGTAACCAGTCTAACTCATTCTGTGCGCGCATTATTCAGTATGAAAGTAACATGGCGGAACAAGTGAGTTTGAAACAAGTGCGGCAAACCGTTGCGAAGTGGTGAAAAGACAACAATATTGAACGTGTTTAACAAGTTCTGCGAGAAATATCCTGAACTTGCTATCGAAGACGTGGTGAAATTAACATCCGAGTTTACCGGTGTGTCAGTTGCAAGTATTTACAGCACACGCAAAGAAAAATCGTCAGTTGGTGAAGATCCCGGCAAAAAGCGACCACGTGCGAGATAAATGGTGGATGTAGTTTGCGACGACGAATTTGTGAGATCTGCAATCCGTCGAAAAGTTCACCAGTTCTTTGTTAACATGAACCCCCACCTTAAACAAAGTGCTGTTGGCAGTTAATTCTGATTCCGATCTTCCAGATTTAAAACGAACTTCCCTCCATAAGCTGCTTCTGGAGATTGGTTTCGAGTTTGTGGGCAGGAAATGAAAAAAGTGTTATTGTGGACACAGGTGATGTAAATAGCAGTTAATTTCCATGTGCTACATGTTATTCGGATCAAGTAAACATATCCTTTTAATAGTGTAAAATGCATATTATACCTACGCGTAGCGGTAGGTAACTGTGTTGCTTCATTTTGAATGTACGTGGCCACGGAGTGATACAAACCGTGCTTTGTTTACATCTCCTCTAATCTCTTGATGAACAGAGTAAGGATGCGGTCACTTCCCTGCTTTCAGTAGCAGAGATATTGCATTGTGATGATGTCGCCCGCTGTATCTCTGTAGATATCGCTGTAATGTTTATTTCACATGTCTGTACACAGAGTTCGTACAGTCACTAACAAATTAAATGCCATACTTTCAATAACCATTTCAGTTCACAATGAATAAAACACTTATCACATTTTAATTATTTTATGCCTGCATATTTTCTTCCTCTGTGGAGTCACCATCATTATCAAGCGCCGAATTTGTAATGTTCTTTTATTAACATAGATTCTATCTATCAGTATACTAGGATTTTATAGGATCTTATATGTTAAATTTGTGAATTTATACGACTTTTGGAATATTGGATGTTTGTTCGTATAAATCACTGAGTATGCCATTACATTTATAACACTAATTTCAAATTGGAAAAAGTTAAATCAACTGTAGCTTTAGTGTATTTGAAAGGATTAACTCCTATACTTCTACGATTAGTATGACACTGAAAACAAAATTAATCTGAGTATATTCATTTGCACTAGTATGACATTGAAAAACTCGTAATTTGATGTCGAACACCACTTGTGCAAAAGTTCTCAGTATATTTACTCATTTTGCTCTAGTATAACAAGGAAAAACTCACAATTAATTCTAAACACTATTTGCCCGAGAACTTTCAGTTCTCATTTATACTCCTAGTATGACACTGCACATGTTTGTAAATATTCACAGGTGTAAACCCTCTTTTGTCTTTCGTTAAAATGCCCTTGAAAGTGAAGAAACTGCGCTGCACTTCAAATACGATAGGAGGAGCGAACTACATTTCGGCTATTTTTTTGTTTCCAAATAAAGCTTCTTGCATTTTTTCTTCACAGAGAACGCGACCGATTATTGATTTGGCGTTGAATTATTAGAACTTTCTATTATGAAAGATACAATAATACGTATATACTACCCAACAGCGCTATCAAATGCCTACCTCAAGTTTGACAACTACATTCAACAATAGCGCAAGTTGTAAAATGATACAACCTCTTATTCAAAATATGCTATTGTAGTATTATGTCTGAATATTACACAAGGTTCTATAAGATCATGATTATTTAATACTTTCCTTATTAAAATGGTCTCATTTGAAAATGTAATATAAGTATATGTACTTTATTTACTTAACCTAATTAGGCATTAAGGCTAAATCGAAAAATTCGTCTTGTAAAACTAGGTCGATTTAGACTCTATAAAATGTATGTTATTCGTTGGTGAGTAGAAGCTTTTATGTTTTTTTATCTGCGAGCCCCAGTGATGCTCTTTTCTCATGTTTTCACCCATCTTGGAAAGTTACGGAACAGACGCAATAACGGCTGCAGCAACTCTTTGTTGCAACCTTTTTATTTTTAAAATTTTTTTATTTGTTATTTTAAAATATTAATAGAGTACCGATCTTTATGCTTGGTCTCTTCCTTCATGTATTCATAATCGTGAGCAACCACCTCCCAGGTTTGGCTATGAATTGAGTTTCCTCTTAACTTTGAAATTATTTGAGCGATTATCACAAGCTTAACTCATTAACATCCGTACGACGATACAGTCAACCCTGCTCAGTAAAGATAAATAAATTATTGTGTTGTTTAACGACGCTGACAATTGTCAGGATCACATCAACGTCGCCGGTGTGCCGGAATTTCGTCCCACAGGAGTTCTTTTACATGCCAGTAAATCTACTGACATGGAGCTGTCGTTTTTAAGCACACTTAAAAACCATTGGCCTGTGCCGGGTTAGAACCCGTGACCTTGGGATCAGTAGGCCAGAACTCTGCTCAGGAGCAGATGATTCACACAGTGTTGCCAACACATGATTTATTTTTTCCATTGGATCAACTCCCTTTCTTTCAAAAATAAAAATTAAGTTAAAACTTATATTAAACACGACACCCGTTAATCTGACTTTGTTTGCGCATCGGACAAACATTTTAAAATCAGCAAAACTCCGTTAAAATAGAATATTTATTTATATTGGTTTTAAGTCTACTCGTAAGGGAGGTTTTCACATTATTTAGCATACTAAATGCTCTTTCGACCTCAGCATTTGACCAGGGTAAGACCAATTGCTCCACTATCATCTTTCCAATGGTCGATTTCACCTGCATTTCATATCATTCTCTTCCTTACTATCACACCTGATGCTTGACTGACCACCCGCTTCCAGGTCTTCACTCTGTCCGGTTCATAGGTTCCTGTGCTCTCCGACAAGCGTCTGACCCTAGGCATTGGCTTGTAAGTCCTACATAAGGGGAGGGTAATCAAGCAAATAAAAAAAATGTAAAAAAAGGGGGGAATCCTAGGAAATACTTACTACAGAAGAGCTACAGGTCTTATTGAAGTAGAATTATGCGTTTCGGAGGCCACGTGTTAATGCGGCAGTTTGAAGAATGGGCATTGCGAAGGAGGGGGCATGGGGGTCGTGGCCCTTCCTTGGAAGTTAATGCATTTAATGTGCAGCCAACTATTAGGTTATTGTTTTAATGTAAAGGATAATTTTTATTTAGCATAAATTAATACTATAATTTCTAATAACGGACTAATGAATTACTATTGTTTAATTGCAAACTTCCAACATTGGGCACCCCCGGCTCCCCTGAAAAAAAAAGTCTGTCAAAGCCCGTGAGTGGCGTTGTGAATTCAAATTATATTTATTGTTAAGCTATGCTAAAATGTTGCTGAATTGTTAGTGCACCAAGAGAAGAGAGAAAGAAATAAGGACGGACCAGTGTAACCGAGTGTAACCGATTGCAATCTACACTACAAAGCCACAGTAATGAACCAAAATGGCGGACGCGTATAACTGCTATCACAGAGTATACCTGGTTTTCAAATTGCCCTAGTTTTCGCTGCCCTGCTCACTGCTACGGCAATAGTTCTTCGGCTTTCTCCGCTGACGTTCGGCGACTCAAGCCACAGCAAGCAACAGGTTGGAACACGGTCGTGGTGGGTAACGCTTTGCGGGAAGGTAACTGATAGGCGACGGTGGAACAAGGTGGAACTTGTACTGCTGCAAGGATAAGGAAGTGTTGTTCTTGTGGAAAGGGAATTTCTGTGAGTTTCTCTCTAGAAAGCGTCTCAACGTACAGCAATGGGCGAACCTCAAGCAAAAAAGAAAATGTCTAGCTCTTTGGCACAACTGAAGGATTTCACCACAGTGGTAGCCGACACCGGCGATTTTGAAGGTAATATGTTATGATTTGAAACACATAAATCGAACTGATTTACACCAAATGGGAATCGTGTTTATCATTGTACAACTGCTATAAGGGTAAATGAATTAATTTGAATGAAAATCAATACTAGCCCTCCAAATAAGGTCTTAAATCGACCTCAATGCTGTCACGCCCTTTGAACGTGATCTAGGCCTATATGTACTAGATTCTTTAGTTTTCTATCAGTACATTTTATTAGTTATGCAATCATTAGTTTCGACACACTTTCATAGTCTCAGTAAATGAGTCTGCATAGCCCTTTCGAAACTTAGAGCGGGTTTGTGTTCTTTCGCAGCTCTACAGTGTTAAAATACGTTTGTGATGATTGTGCAGAAATGCATACTTACAAGTGAAAGGCCTAGGAATCAAAAGAAAGTACAAAAAATTGGAAGTAGTCAGGATGACCTGCTTATATTCTGCTGAGTTCTAGTGAAGTCTGAATTAACATGACGTAACCTGATTGATTTAACACAATCTAACATGGGAGTTGGTCAGTGTCACCGGCACGTTACGTGAAGTTTTATGTCCCATCGTAATAAGAAACAATGGTCTGAAGCAATAGCGTAGTAATAAAAGAGCTCTACATTTGTCTTGTCACATCGTAATAAACAATCGGTCTGAAGTAATAGCATAGTAATAAAAGGACTCTACATTTGTTTTGTGTCACATCGTAATAAGAAACAATCGGTCTGAAGTAATAAAAGAACTCGACATTTTTTCAAGTCCAACGGAAAAAAACATTTATTATATCACAAGTCATTGAAGTGCCTTTATAGTGTTTTAGATGATATTTCAGCATTTCCGATGGAGCTAATACTCCCGCATTACCTTTTTAACAAATATTTTTAATACAAAAATAATGTTGCAATGTTGACAAACCATGCCAATTTCCAGTTATCCCGTATAATAGTGGTCTAGCGGCCTATAGAAAACTATTACTTTGATGCACAGATTCTTAACTCTTCAATGAAGAATAAAATAATATGCAATATAATAAAAGCAGAAACTCGCAGCTCTAACCCTACCAAGTACTGGATTATACAAGATAATGGAAGGAGCTGTTATACAGGATCACCCTAATTTCCGTAACTGCCAACCCAAGCTTAGGAAGTGAAACATGCTAGAATAGCTATGTGTTGCTCTGCTTCTCTCAGGTATGGCATTGCATAGGTGTCATTCTGGGTGGCTTATTGGTTAGAATCTGGCCTATTAATCCCAAGGTTGCGGGTTCAAATCTGACCCATGCCGATGGTTTTTAAGTGCATAAAAATGACAGCTCCATGTCAGTAGATTTGCTGGCATGCAAAAACTCATGCAGGACGAAATTCCAGTACATCAGCAACACTTTTATGATTCTGGCAATTGGCAGTGTTGTTAAGCAACAAAATAATTGCATAGGTTCCCTAATTTGTTATAGGACTTAAGAAACTTAAGTTGATGTTACGTGTATTGTTCTGAAAGAAACAATATATTCCATCAATAAAGTAATGAGCATTGATGCTAATAAAAAAACATATCATGTGTTGCACTCACATGACTTCCTCTACTCTTGTACTAACCATTCTTACGAACTATTATTCCTATTTCTTCTGTTAGTTAAGATAAACATTTGTACAAATTATCTTATTGCTTATTTCCTTGTAGGTGCAAGGGGAATGTTAGAATACAGTAGGCTTTGTGCGATAGTCAAATGTTTTAAAGCTTTGAGATTCTCTTCTCTTTGCACACTTAGCATAAAAAGAAATGAACGATGATCCATTTCACAAAAGTTATGTTTTCCAAAACTCACACATATAACAAGGAATATCTTCGAAATGGTTCACCTTAAACAAAAATTTATTTAGACATAAATTGTGTATTTTAGCAAGATCTGCATTTTTTGAACACTATGATTTGGTCTATCTCTTAATGGTTTACCAGTTATGCAAAAGTCGTCCAGAGTAAATATGACTACAGGGGCTATAGCCATAAAATTCAAAATATACATTTCATTTGTCATAAAACATCTCAAAAATGACATTTTAATCAAAATCGTTAGAGCCATTTTCAAGAAAATCAAAATATTTGAAAAATGTTCCATGTAAAGGGTAGTTTAGGGTGGGGCTATTTTCTTCAAAATCTCTGTGTCACATCCTTGAAAGACATTAAACTTAAATACCAACTTTGGTTTTTAACTGACTTCGTTTTTGAGTTATGCTATCCACAGACATGGACCTTTTTCTATAAGTGCTTTTTTGGGATTCAGGGGGCCTCAAAACATATATTTCCGGTGAAATCTCGACATAGAATTTTTGGGTGGAATACAGTACTTCCCCTACTTACCAGTAGAGAAAGTAAAAATGTAAGTAATCGTATTGTGTCATAATGTGCCGCATTCCTTTGATCCTAGAATGAGCCAGACTCAAGGGTATAGAGCATGTCATACAACCATGTCTTCTAATGGTCTCTCCCTCTGTTCCCAGTTACTGTGAGCTGCAGATGCTCCATAGACATTCATACAAATGTTTGTGAGTGTTCCCAGCAATTTTGTTCTTCACAGTGACAAATTCAATGACACACTGCTTGCAATGTACATCATATAGACACCATTTTGAAACATTGCTGCAGCTATTTTATCTGTCAGAGGAATGAAAAATTTGTGTGTGCATTCCGAAAGCTTTAAATAATGCATACCTGAAGTTGAGTTCGTAACATGTCAATTGAGGAAAAAATGTGCACTCCTTTCTGGGCAACCCTCGTATGAAGTAATCTGTAAGTGTGTGCATTTTCATTTCAGAATGGTAGTGAAGAATTTTATTTCCTGGGTTGAAATAGAAGACCCACTGCTTTCAGGAATGAATCCTGTTTGTGCAGAACCTGTATGACAAATTATAAACCTGCCATTTCCCACAGGGATCGAGACCATGTATTCCCTTTGAATCTTGGCATACGTTCTATCCACATCTCAAAATAAGACTGAATGCATATCTTCAGATGCCCTAAGCATGTGCATAGTTCTTAAAACTGTTATTTTTGCAACAGTATCACTTCTATTTAGGAAGAAGTTGCACCCATCATGGTTTTCTGCTTTATGAGCCCAAATTGAGTACAACACTGAATAATTTTAAGGCGTGATTTGGGGGTTATATTTGAATATTTTCTTATTTGGGAATGTATGTCTGTAAACGTCTTATTGTCAAGCTAGAGGACATTTACATTTTTTCGGGCGCTGAGTTGGGTTAGATGAAATTCTGTCAACACATTTCTTGTTCTTCCTTCGGCATTGGTATATTGCTTATGTTTTGTTTTCTTTGCATTATGGAATATTACTTGTATTCTGTTTCTAACATTGTTTATATCACCACTAACCTAAAACTTACATTTTGTTAATTAAATGGTAAGGGATTCTGTCACATAGCACTTTGTGGTTCCAGTTATCTATCTCAGCTGTCAGCATATATAAAGTGTAAGATTTGAAGCTTTCACGGCGAGCGTTATTAATCAAGGCTTCGTGGGTGATCAGCTGTGTCAAATTTATGACAGTCAAGCTTTTGGCCATTCTGTACTCCGTGGCCTTCATCAGGATCTGAATGAAATGACAGTACTCTGCTCTCTACATGAACTATAGCTTGATGGGTGGTGCTTACACTGTCCTGAGCAATGAGTGGGTGACAATCTGTGGTTGGGCCAGCTGGTTAGTGGTATGTTTGCCATAGGCTGCAGTGTTTTCTAACCTGTCTGTACTCTGTCTAGGGTCACTGGAGTTACTGTTGCAGGTGTTTTTAATGTCTGTTGTCCAAGCAGGGGTTAATTGAATTCCACAGTCTCTATTGTAGTTGTGTGGATGTAGTTTAATTTGAATGGCTCCCTTAATGAGTCTGTCCCAGTATTTTTCAGTATGTTCTAGAACTTTGATGTATTCAAAGTTTATTTTATGAACATAGTCTATACAGTCCTTGGTCACTGCCGATTTTTCTGATTGTTGGCACCTGATATTGTGTTGGTGTTTCTTACACCTGTCCTCAACACCAGTGCTACTGTTGGTGCCGGCTGTCCCTGGTGGCTCCTCATTTGGAAAGGCCTGAACTAGCTGCTAGTAGTGTTTTTTGTGGTAGTTATTCGTGATGACATTTGGATGATGTGAGATTAACTTCTATAGTGAATTTGGTGGCAGCAATTCACAACTGAAGCAGTGCTTGTTTTGTGATTAGAATCTTCTCCCAAATATCCAAATTGAAATTGTGTTTTTATTTATGGATGCTCTTTAACTGCTGTTTTTTCTAGATGTTTGTGTTTTATGCATCTAAAATGCTCCTTGGCCCTTGTTTCTTTTAATTTTTCCTAATTAGATTAGCAGTTGCCACTTATTTTTGGACAAAAAATCATAAATCTGTAACCAAAATTATTGAAACACATTAGAGGAAAGCATGAATTGTTAACTTGGGAAGAGGTTTTCATATACATGAACAAGAGCAGCCTTCAATTTCGACCTTTCTGAAAGTGATGCATTGTACATGTTCCTAGAATCACCCCTAGGACTGTCTACAGATAGATCTGCTTCACGCAAGTTCAGTTGGTCAAATAGGCCCTGAAACATGTTCCGGGAGATTTTAAGTGTTGTTTACCGTCATCAGTCGACCTACTGTACAGCCAGTGGATCTCTGGTTCTGACGTTTAACAGCTGTGTTGAGTTGGAGGTGTAAGGTTAACGTTACCAAGGTATAGTAATGGGTTTCGGAAAATGGATTCTCAAAATTATCTTCACAGTGAAAGTATATGATGTTTATTAAGTTTAAAACATTGAAATACAGGTTTCAGTTTTATTTTCGTGCAGTATCTTTGTTATAGCACTATTCTGTTCGAATATTACCTTTACATCTGTTATGGGCGGTGTCTGTTACTTTTGGCAATACTGGAAGTAACGCGCTGGATGTTAAAACTTTCTGCTAACACCAATCAGTGGTCTCACTGCTAGGCGTGGCTTCCAAATGTAGCGCTGTTGCCAACTCCGTTTTACAAGGACCACGTGGTTTCAGTTGCTTTGGTGTTTGAAGGTTTTTTTTTTTTTATTTTTCAGTAGGTAAAGGGTATAACAATTTGAGAGGTAGAATTGGAACTGAAACATTCAATGCCACAGCTGGGATTTGAGCCACAGACCCTTCGCTTACCAGACAGGTGCTCTAACCATCAAGCTACTGTGACAACCTGCCAGAATGACACTGAATTCTCGAACCAATTCGTACTTCTCCCGGTAAACCACAAAGGTAGTTTCATATCAGAGACAATTACCCCAATGGTGACTTACTATTGTAAGTACTTTGTCCCGGGATTAAATAACCTTCAGATGATATTTATTTATGCCAACAAACTTACTGTTGGTGTTTTTAAACACACAATTGTCTCCATAGTCTACAATTCCGAGATCATTTATATGCATACTGTCCACGTAAATTTACAAAGTATCAGCAGATGTTTGAAGTGTTTCGAATACCCTGTTTGAAATTCCCGCTAAAGAACTGCCAACACTGCATCATGATGCCTTGAGAAAAGCCAGAGCCAGAGATCCGCTGGCTGTACTATAGTTTTCACTCTTAGTGGCTTGCAGTCACAGTTACCAACTTCCAGGCAGCTGTGTATGACGTGGAAGGTCTGTGGTTCAAATCCTGGCTGTAGCATTGAGTTTTTCAGTTCGATTCTACCTCTCAAATATGGTTATATTTGTTGATTTTTACATCACTTTATGAATGGTGCTTAAAGTTTATAACTGGTATGCGTGTGATAAAATGTATATGTATAAGAGGTTGAATCAGAAACTGGAAAATTCAATGCCATAGCCGGGATTTGAACCACGGATCTTCCGCTTATCGAGCGGCTGCTTTAACCACTAAGCTACCATGGCAAACTTGCCAGTACGACATTAATTTCCCCAGCTGATTCGTACTGTTTCCTGGTTAACCACAAGGGAATCTCACATCAGAGATAAATACCCCAAGGGCGACTTACAATTGTAAGTACTCTATGTCCCGGGTTTAAGTAACCTTTAGGTGGAAATTATTATTTATGCCAACAAGCTTACTGCGGGTGTTAATATTGTACTGGCAAGTTGGCCATGGTAGCTTAGTGGTTAAAGCAGCCGCTTGATAAGCGGAAGATCCGCAATTCAAATCCTGGCTATGGCATTGAATTTTTCAGTTTCTGATTCAACCTCTTAAACATTGCTCACACAGGGCTTGTGTATTTAAAAACACCAGCAGTAAGCTTGTTGGCATAAATAAATAATAATTACCTTATATGTATATATTTTTTTTTTTTTTTTTATCCCTCAGATTTCGAGGTAAGATATAAATACTGTCTGCAATTACACCAACTGCTTAATTTGGCATCATTTTTGGGATCACTGTTTTGTGCTTAGAATACTTCCCCTACATTTTATTACATTAAGGTTTACTTTTTCTTTCTGTTCACATTTCTGAAAGGAAGTTATTCAATCTTCTAAGATAGCCTGGAATTTTAAGCATTGTCCCCTTTCTTGTTGAATAGAGTGGATTAATAACAGGAATCATTGGGCTCTAGTTGAATGTACTGTTTAGTGTGGAAAACTAAGACATTTAAGTACCAGGTTAAAAGAACATATGAGATGTATCAAGTACAGAGGATAAACCTGCAGTTTCATACCATTTTTGAGCAACCTATCATATCATACCTAACACAACACTTCTAAAACCTACAAAGTTTGCAGTGGAACTGCATACATGGGAGAAGATTCTAATCATGAAACACACTGCTTAATGTATTTTGAATTGCTGCCATCAAATCCACTATGGAAGTTCATCATCCCACTGCTAGATGTCATCACAAATTGGATGGCACTAGGAGCCAGTTGGTCACTTCTGATGGTGGGAGCAATAGCATTTGAAATCAGCCAAGGCAAAAAGGTGTTCCAAAATCTAACTCAATTTAAGCCCCTATTGCTTAATTAAAAATTGTTTATATTTTATAAGGTATAATGTGAAGTTGTAATTGGTAGATCAAGTTGTGAGTATGATACAGTAGAAATTATTATTTTTTAAAATTATTTTTATTAGTATAGCAGACTGGGTAGGAAATTTTGGGATGTGACGCATTTGATTGTTCTCATATGTGTAGGATGTCACTTTTGCTTTTATGTTTTTGACAGCTATGAAGCAGTACAAACCCACAGATGCCACAACAAATCCTTCGCTGATGCTCTCAGCCGCTAATATGCCTCAGTACAAACATCTCATCACAAAGGCTGTGGAACATGGAAAAAAAAGTGGAAAGTGAGTTAGTTTTGTTTGTCTTGATTAATGTATTTAACTATACAGGAATAGAAGTAACTGCCTATTCTTTGTTACATGTATAAAAAGTGTTAGGATCTTCTTTGATAATGCTGTTCAGTGAAATGTTAAATATTTGGCAGCAAAATGTATTCTTTTTTTTAAAATTGCATATGGACTGTTTCACACATTTGAATGCATTTTAATTATGAAGTACACGAACTGGTACATGGAGTACATCCTAAGCTTCGAAATGTTCCTGTTAATATCACATAACAATTCATATTTTAATCACATTAAGGGTATACCTTCGTGTGATTAGGTTGAAACATTGGACACCCTCAGAAACCATGTAATGTGAGAGCAAAAAACCTCCAAACAGCCTGCACAGTGTTTGGCCTCTCGGCATTCCCGTGCTTGTTGCTGTCTGCTGCTACCATAGAAAGGCACGGATAAAATCATACAACATTTTTAAAACTACTTTTAAGAGGTTGTGTGGGTTTGTCTTGTACACTTTGTTTTAAGTTACCCCAGATATAGAAATAGCAGGGTGTTATGCAAGGGTTTGAGGGTACCACAAATCTCTACTAATAGTTCTGTTCTGAAACACAGTTTCAATTGTCATCGAAAGATTGGCTGTATGAGCTGTTAGTGTCTTGTTGAAAAAAGGACAATATCATGCTTCTTGTCTGTTAATTCTCTAAAAAAGGGGGGGGGCATAAAATTGTATTTATATATGAGTGTCAACGGACAACATAATAACTGAACCACATCACAGTTCAGTACAGCAGTACAACCCTTTTATGCAGCAGTCTGTCGTTTCTGCATGCCCAGTAGAAAAACAATTGTGCAGCCCGCTTGGGAGCATTTTGTTCTCTTATTGTCTTGGCACTTATTGAACTTAAACTGCACACCTTAAAGTTGCACTGTCTTCTGACCTTTAATGAAATCTCCCAAACATCCAGCTTAATTTGGGGTTAAGCTCAGGATATTGGGCAAATGTTCAGCTGAGTGAATAAATAAGTGGTTTATATGTAAATCACTGTACAAGTTTTGCATAAGGTTATTACCATTATTGTACTTTTCATTTTGAAGGACACTGGAGGAACAAGTAGAAGCTGCATCAGATAAGCTTTTCGTTCTGTTTGGAAGTGAGATTCTCAAAATAGTTCCTGGTCGTGTGTCTACTGAGGTGGATGCAAGGTAAATAAGGTTTTATCAGTAGAAGATTAGTAGATGTAGAGTAACCATTATTATATAATCTACACATAAAATTGCAATAGATGCGTACGAAAGGAAGAAACATGTAAATTGTATTAATTTGTTGTAGGAACATAACTGAAGCATTTGTAGTTCATTTTATTAAATAACAGTAATAGTGAACACTACCAAGTTCCATTATTTGAATTCCATTAAATGTAACTTAAAATTGTGGGCTGATAACCTTCAGCTTAATTGGTAACAGTTTTGATGTAAAACATCATTAACATCACCATCTGCACCATCAAGCACCATGGAAACCCAGTTATTGTCTGGTTGATAATGGAGGAAAGTTACCTTCGAAACGCGTCCCAGAAAAATATGTTGTAAGTGTTGTTCAGTGTTATTAACTCACCTTTTAAATTAAATTAATTACAACAACACTGTTTTCAAACTTCTATGAAAGGAAGATAGTTAAATAGGCTAACAAGTCTTCAAGAAGTTAAATAAAACTTGCACGTGGTGGAACAAGAACAGGTTAGAAAATGGCGAACGAGGTAAGCGCATTCAATGAAAACTTCGGATCAAAGAAGCAAGAAATAAAAATGTTCATAAAACTTAACGAGAAAAAGAGGAACACTTTCGCCAACATAAAATTTATTAAACTATGTTTACGAAATAAAGTAACCCCCAAATTCGTCCGGAAAATAGTTAAACTTGGCAACGGAAATGTTCAACAAAAAGCGGCAGAGAAAAAAGTTTTACAACTAGAAGTCAATAGACATTACAAGCAGTTAGAAGACATAGAATTAAAACTCTACAGGTTACATTCAATTTTAATACAAGCACTGGGAAACACGATTTGGGAAAACCTTCAAAATAATTATTTGGCAATCCTTAGTGGAAAAATGAGAGCAAAAATTTGAAACTTAAACACAAATTGGAAAAATTAATAAATGTATCGCCAAAATTTACACGAAAAAAAAAATTATACAGAAATTAAAATGCAAAATAAAAACAGAGAGGGTTCTCGTACAAACGTACGTTCAAACACGGCACAAAATGGCGGAACTACAAAAACTTATTTACAAAACTTCGAGAATGTGGTTAATCTTTCTTATCATGAATTCTCCAAAGAAGAAATTAATCTTTTAGATCAAGGTTTAAAAACATGCGTCCAGTTTTCTACGGAAATTGAAGATTATATAGCAGACATAAATATTTCAACACAGTGTTTACCATTATCTACACAAAATTCGGTAAAAACCCAGTGCAAAAAGATTCTAGAAGAATTAAAATACAGATCAAGTTACAAAAATAAACGAAACCTTATCTATTCTTTAAAACATAAAAACGTAGTATACACAAAGGCAGACAAAGGGAACAAAATAGTAATAATGAATAAATCAAATTACATAGAAAAAATGGAAATTATGCTAAATAATAGTAACTACGAAAAAATCAGCAAAAACTCGCTAACCACTTGTGTTCAAACATTTGAAAAAACTATACAAAATTCAAGCATAATACCAAACAAATATGCAATTAAACCAAATAATTCAACCGTACCCAGAATCTATGGTTCACCCAAAATACACAAGCCAGACATTACCATGAGACCCATAATTAGCAGCATAGATTCACCAACTTACAAACTGGCAAAATGGCTATCTAATAAATTTAATTCATTTCCTAAATTTGAAAGTTTAAGCATAAGAAACAGTTATGAACTAATAGAACATATCAAAGACTTCAAATTAACAGAAGAGGACACACTTGTCTCCTTTGACGTAGAGTCACTCTTTCCCAGTATACCAATAGAAAAGCTCCCATCACTGATCAAAAATTGGCTCAAATCACTTGGAATGTCATAGTCAGAAATTGCAGTATACATAGAACTCACCAAATTATGCACAGAACAAAATTTCTTCCAGTTCCAAACAAAGTATTTCCGTCAAACTTCAGGTTTAGCAATGGGCAACCCTCTCTCACCATTCTTAGCAGATATTTACATGAGTTCATAGGAAATAAGGATCACAAAAGGTTTCCCGTGGATGTTCAAACTCTAGCAGCGATGTGTGGATGATATATTTGCAATAGTTCCAAAAAGACACATCAGTGACGCATTAAAACTTCTGAACATACAGGACAAAAGTATAAATTTCACAGTGGAAGTAGAAAAAGATAATAAATTACCATTTTTAGATCTAAAATTAATCAAAAACAAGGATAGAATAAATTTCGGTATTCACAGAAAACCAACGCAGACAAGACAACTACATAAAAGCTAATAGTTACAATCCAAGAAGCCACAAACAAGCAATTTTCAATAGTTTAACACATAGATTGGTGAACATCCCTCTTTCAGCAGAAGAATATAAAACAGAATATTACGAAATAATTGAAAGAGCACAAAAAAAGGCTTTCCCAAAGAATTAGTAGATAAAAAGATAAAACAAGCAGAAAAGAAAAAATTATTAAAAGAAACTACAACTCTCACAGCAGCAAAAACAAAAATGATGTTAAAAAAATGCACATATCATCCATGGGCCTTTGATAAATTTAAAAAGGTGTTCAAGGAATACAACATTGAGCTAGCAGCAGTAAACCATTACTCCATAAAAAACCTACTACTTTCAAACATCAAAGATGCTATTCCACCTAACAAAAAATCTGGCATATACCAAATTGAATGCAGTGATTGTAATGAAATATACATAGGAAAAACCAAAAGAAATTTAGAAATTAGATCCAAGGAACACGTTAGAAACATTAAGAGTAAACAATTAGAAAAATCAGCGGTTGCATTTCACTTTTGGACAAAAAATCATGACATAAAGCTAGAACCGAAACTTCTTAAACACATAACCGGAAAACAAGAACTGTCCACATGGGAACAAATCTTTATTTTAAAAAATAGAAACCGAGTATTTAATTTCGACATTCCTCAGAGAGACATTTTCAGTAAGTTCATTGAACCGCCACCAGAAGAATCATCAGAAGAAGCATCACCATCCGCACCATGAAACACCATGGAAACCCAGTTATTGTCCATAATGATTGTTGATAATGGAGGAAAGTTACCTTTGAAACGCGTCCCGGAAAAATATGTTGTAAGTGTTCAGTGTTATTAATTAACTCACCTTTAAATTAAATTCCATCCATAAACCTTTTGTTTCCTTCAGCCCATGTTCCCCCCATTCCTATTTTCTCCAATATTATCTGGGTTTGTGCATCCAAGTTCCTTTCTTTCCCCCATTTTCTCTGGCAAAACCATGCATTGTTTTAATATATAATTTTCCTCCAGTAAATTTATTTTAACCAGTATTTAACTGCTGTTTCTACCATTTTACCTTTTGCTCCTACTCGCCCTAGTTGTGTCTGTGCTACTCTGTTTGGTGAGCTTCTTGGTACCCCAACCTACATCTACATTTTTCCAACCCCCATATCTCAGCTGCATATAGCGTCCTTGCTTTTACCACTGCACATACAGTGCATCCTTTCTAGCCATGTGAGTTTTTCTGGTATTTTGACACTTGCTCTGATTACTGTATTGATTTCAATGAAAAACTGAAGCTGTTAACAGTAAAGTAACACAAATCTTAAATATAAGGGTTGTTCAAAAAGAAACAAGCCGGAGTCTGGTATGCGCAAACTGGTGACAGGATGGTAATATCGTAGCATGTGTAACGAAGTGTTGTTCCTACCAGAGTGTGGAAGTTCACAGCCCATCGCTAGAGGGCATGCATGCATATCACGTGACTATACAAAGCTAGAAGCAGCATGCATCAATCGACCAACACTGCCAGTCGCATTGCAAACAGTGAAATGGAGGCGTCAAAAGATGAGCAAAGAGGTGTTGTTCATTTTCTGACAGTGGAAGGAGTAGGGGGAACGGACATTCATCGACGAATGTCACAAGTGTACGGCGAACACTGTATGTCCCTTGTTAGGGTCAAGGCGTGGTACAAGCGCTTCAGGGGAGGACGGGTGTCATTAGCCGATGATGCACGTTCTGGAGCACCACATTGCATTACCGATGACATTGTCCAGCTGGTTGATGCGCTCATTACCCAGGATAGTGAGTGACAGTGAAAGCCATAGCTGCCGAGGTTGGATTGAGCGTCGGAAGTGTTCACACCATCATTAAGGAAAGACTGCTCTTGTGCAAAGTGTGTGCCCAATGGGTGCCCCACGGTCTTCAACCACGCCAGGAAGCATGTCGAATGGCCCATGTCTTGGTCATCTGCAGCACTATGCTAGGGAAGGGAATGAGTTCCTGGCACGAGTGGTGGCTGGAGATGAGTCATGGTGTCATCACTTGGAACCAGAATCAAAACGACAAAGTCTCCGGTGGAAGCATCCAGGGTCACCACCACCAAAAAAAAAGAGCCAAGGCCATCCACGCAAGTGCAGGAAAGGTTATGCTGACCTTTGACCAAGATGGCCCCCTTCTGATACACTTCCTGCAGCATGGGACAACAGTGAATGCCCAGCGTTACTTGCAATCCTTGACCAAAAAAATATATACATATAAAAATAATATCTGCCAGCCATGATACCTAATTTCTTATATCTAGACGTAGTGTGCGGATATTTTGATTTATTGAAACTTATTGATTACAATTTGTTCACAGTAGAATGTGCAGAAGTTACAAACATAAATTAATCTAAATAACATTAACGAAAATTGACAATTTCAAGTTATATATGAGAACTGAGTAATTCAAGCAATTTTATTGTTCCCAAGCTGCTGCTACTTGTCTGTGGTAGGTGGTCCAAGTCTCATCAGGGTGTCGTCTTGGCCTCATTCTTCTCCTTTCTGACTACACTTGATGGCCAGTGATCCAATGAAATCGTCTGTTCTATGTAATTGTTTTTGGTATAACAGGTTCAGGAGTTTGGGGTACTTGGGGTGGTGGTGCAACAGTTGCTGGAGGCCTATCAAAATTTCTGAAATTTCTTTCTTGTTCAGTTTGTCTTAAAGATCTTTCTGGTATACTAATTTGTGTCGCCAACTCATTTAACCTCTTGAGGGATATGGACGTGAAATCACGTCCATTTAAAATGGCGGATGAGCGATATGGGCGTCCTGTGCGTTTAAGCATTTAACCCTTATTTATCCCTTATGCAACTCAACTTATTATAATTTTCCCTTTATGAAACATTTTAGTAAGGTCTATATACTTTATTGGCTTACCTTAATATGTTCGTTCTGCAGTGATTTACTTCAAAACAGGGATAAACACACAAGGGTAGGTACATCTCCACATTCGCGAATTCCCTTCTTGCGGCACACGAAACACTTTCGAAATGGGCGGGACTTCTTTGCTGTTGGTGGTATCCTTTTAGGATAATGTTTTCCTTGAAGTCTGAGGGGTGCAGGGGTTTTGGATTTTCAACCCCCAACGTGGTATTGTTCAATTAGGCTGCGAGTTATTTATAGTCGGTAGTCAAGGTCGCGGTCATTGTCCTGTGTGGGTTTAGAGAGCTGTCCAAATCCCCAAACAATTGTATATGGTTATATCCAGTTGGTGCAAAAACACCTTTTTATACCACTTCTCCCTTCAGCTACAAGCAGGAAAGAATACGTATGTGTTTCAACAAAGAAAGACACGGACTCTACTCAGTTACGAAACTCTCGTAAGCAAAAGTTGTAATGTTGATCTATTCTGATGACTCAATAAGCCACGCATGCAGTAGCGATTTATTACACAGGATGCTGACGCATTAGCCACACATACAATGGGTGTTTCTTTACTGAATCTTAGCCACACATACAATGGGTGTTTCTTTACTGAATCTTTCCGAGAACGAATATTAGATGCGTTCGAAAGAGCAAAGTTGACTTTTCACCACAGTGAAGCAAAATTGTGCCATTTCAACGTTTTGTAAATACAACTCAACTTTGCTGATGACGTACATTTATACTGCAAATAACGAGTTTTATACCAGTTTTTGTTTCATTAAAATAACTTAATATTTACACAAAATACAGCTGTGTATATACGAAGCGCATTTAAGAATTTAAATGCTAGCAGTTCTCGGCTCGCGGACATTTAAATGGCCATCGCTCAAGAGGTTAAAGTATTTCGATTTTCCTTATTCCTGACCATTTCCGATAAAGTGAGGTGCACAAGTTTTTCCCTGTTAGATTATGCTATTTCACTGTATTTCTGACAGTTAAACATTACATTCTCTGGAGTATCTTCTGTATTGTTTCTGCTGCACATTTCAGAGTAGTCGTTAGCTAATGCTGGATTTCTGACAATGAAGTCATTAATCCTCTTGCTCTCCACTATTTTTCACTGATGGATGGGGTGTTAGAAATCGCCAGGCATATTTGAAGGTGGTCTCGGTCCATTTCCTCTTGCAGATCACATAGAGGACAGAGTGACGAAGAATATATCCCAATTCTGTTTAAATGTTTTGCCAGACAATCATGTCCTGTAATCAACCTGAAAGTTGCAACTGCCGTTTTTCAGGGATACTCAGGAATTATTGTTTGAATGTTTGGTGGTTCCATCTTTTATTTTTTGATTTTTCATAGTAATATTTTGCAATAATTTTTTTGAATTCAGAGTTGACTAATCTTTTAGCTGCATAAAATGGTAGATTAACTATAGATTTCTGTACACTGCCGGTACCCTTTTTTCCAACATTCTATAATTGTTTGGTTTTTTGGTGACAACTTGAAAGTAATTGCTATAATTGCCACCCTGGAGTCTGAGAGAATAACTGCTTGATGAAAATGTGAAATTCTATACAAAAGATTTTGTAGGGCCATTCGAATTGCTTCAATTTCTCCATCAAAGTTTGTAGTTCCATAACTTAAAGATTTGTAACAGGAAAAGAGGTGACACATGACTCCAGCCCCTGCTCCATCTCGGTTTGATATCAATGATGCATCAGTATAAATATGGAGCCATTCATGTTCTGGAAATCTAGTATGGATTGTCTCTAATGCCAATAATTTTAGAACAGTAGTTGGAGTATGACTTATGTTAACTTCTGTCAGGTGTAAATAATATGTGTGATGTCTAATGTTAATGTCGGATTGACTTTAGATATGTAGTTTTCCTTTGAATTAGGAAGGTATACATTCTTCTTGATGTCTTGAATTTTATAAAGAAAGCTCTCTTGAGTCTTTAGTGTAGGTATGTGTAAGATTTCTGTTGTGCCATGTATTGAATGGGAGTTTGATCAACGGCGGTTGCTTTGTATTGCTCGTAACTTGAACTTCTGTATAGATAGATGTAACCTCAGATTTCTATCAAAATTATCATTACCATTATTTCAAATGGAAGCATTGCATATCATGGGGCTATGTAGTTCCTATTCAATTGCTGGTTTATTTGTGAATATATGTACGAACTATATGATACAAAATGGAGTCATTATGCCAACATTTTCATGCAGATTAACAAAACTTCACTCCTGGAAGACAACAGTAGCACAATTTAACAAAAACCGTGCACTACATTGTTTTTAATACATTTGAGCATGATTATGTAGTTTTAGCTGTATTTTATAGAGTTTAATATTTTTATAAAATTACCTTCTCTGTGGTAAAATATGTCTGATTGGGAAGGGTTGAAGCCTTTCTAATGGGATATGTTACCAAGGTGTTTGCTTGCACTCTGACTCAATTTCTATTCAGTGGATAATAATTACATCAGTGTAAATATATATCTTCCAAGTATAATAAGTATTTGAAATATAAGACTTGTTTAGTGTAATTTGTGTGCTCAATGTAAATTCTGAAATTTGACTTTGTTTTCCAGGTTGTCTTTTGATAAGGAAGCCAGCATTCAGAAGGCAAAAAAATTGATTGAACTGTACGAAGAACAAGGAATTTCTAAGGACAGAATCCTCATTAAACTTGCTTCCACTTGGGAAGGAATACAAGCTGCAAAGTTAGTACGAATGTCCAGTTGGTAATCTTTCAACATTCTAACCCATAGTAACCTTGGCACCTAATTGCTGCAAAAAGTTCACATTTAGCAATTGCATATGCGTTTACATGAGATATCTTGGTACTTTGTAGCATCTTAGTATGCAAATTTTCCTGTTACAATATTGCCCCATATTTGTTCTGGTTGTCCCGCAGATTTCCTATGTTCACAATGTATTAAAATCAAGTTTGTTTTTGATAGCACTTAACCTTCAGCACAAAGCTTCGGGGTTCCTGCGCTGCCAGGCATGTGATGACATAATCACCCTATTTTGCAACCTACAACACGGAGGTTGACGTTCTGTGCATCAACATGAGATAATTAAGCAAATTTGCATTCATCGTGCTAAAGTTCATTTCATGTATTATTATTTTGCTGCTGCAGTTGTTGAAATTATTCTTGGTGATTCATTACATTAAGTTGGGTGGTATTAAAAGAATAAGTTACCATCTAAAGGTTATTTAAACCCAGGACATAAAATACTTATGATTGTAAATCACCCTTTGCGTACTTAGCACAGATGTCAGATTCACTTGTGGTCTTCTGGGAAAATATGAATTTGTTGGGGAATTTAATGTCATACTGGAAAGTTGGGCATAGTAGCTCAGTGGTTAGAGCAGCTGCACATGAAGTGGAAGATCCGTGGTTCAAATCCTGGCCATGGCACTGAATTTTGCAGTCCTGATTCTATCTCTCATAGATAATATTTCTCAATATTTCTTCTTTACCTGATTACCCTCCCCTTATGTAGGACTTACAAGCCTGTGCCTAGGGTCAGATGCCTGTCGGGGAGCAGAGGAACCTGTGGACTGGACAGAGTGAAGACCTGGAAGCGGGTGGTTAGCCAAGCACCAGGTATAAGAGTGACGAAGAGGATATGAAATACAGGCGAAATGGATGCTTGGAAAGGTGATGGTAGAGCAGTTGAAATGAGTGGTGGGGAGGAACTGGAGAACCTAGAGGAAACCTGTCCAGATGCCGCTTCGTCCACCAAGTATACCACATGCAGGTTCCTGGGATCGAACCTGGGCTGCCTAGGTTCAATTAATACAATACAATAAATATTTTAAGTTAGTTGGCATAAAAATAACAATTACAATAAATGCTAATCACATTCAACCTTGAGGCGATATTTTTAGAAGAAGCCTCCGAAAATAGTTAAAATTTGTGTTCATAGTGGTGGCAGAAAAAGCCCCCTAGAATTGTGAATCATTGTCCTAGTGGGCAATGATAGAGATTTTCAATTGTCTTAGCTTGTTCTTGTATTGTTGGGATTGGCGTCATGCGAAAATAGCATAGTCCGCGAACAATTGTAAAAGTGATCGACATAGTGTTTATTGGAAGAACATTGCATTTTAAAAGTCAACAGGAGTAAAAATGCAGAGAACTGATATACAATTAGTAAGGCTGCATCGACAAATAGAAGATTACGAATAAACGTTCCAAGCAAAATTACGCAGTCCGTGTTCGGGTTGTGTGAACCCCGCAGGGCTTGTGAAAAAGGACGCCAATCCTGAAAAGTTGTATTGTTGTTTGTGACTTGAAGGAACAATAAATAAGTATATTTAAAAGATAAAAGGAAATTTAATCTTCTTTGTAAGACGCAGGCCCGTACTACGCCCTGAGGTTCATCGAGAACTTCGATGAAAAGCTTCAAGAGATTCATCGGTAAAGTCTACTGATCTTATTTGTTCCCGTCAACTTCCCCACTTTCGCATATCTTTGAAGAAGAAGGAGGTACGAAAAAACGTTCCAAATGGCGCACCAACGTGTGGCTACCAAGCATAAATAGTGCAAATTATCGTTCCAACCTGCTATTATTAACTATTACAAATGAGACATTTTTATTTTTAAATCTTAATATTATTCCAACCTTGTAAATTCTGCTACAATGGCCCTTTAATTATTTTTATATTTGGGGTTGCGGCCTCAGGAGTCTCCGTCTAGGGCATATGTGAATAGCGACCACTTGGTACCCAAGCTGAGCAGAACACTACTTCCACTTACTGGTGTTTTGCTCCTCACTGTAACTTATCTATCTGACCTTACCTAGGTCATCTCTTGTTCTCTTCCGACCCCATGCTATTAGGGTTCCCGAGGGCTAGGGAGTCTTTATTTTTCCAATCTCTCCATTTCTCTATAAAATCTTAACCCCTAACATGCTGAACTGTCATGGCATGTAATACATCCTCTGATTGGTGAATTTATTTTGATAATTCTCCCGGTCAGGTCGGTGAGACCCGTAAACCGACAGGTGTGGTGCTCCAGACATTCTGGGGGTTGTGAGAGAGTGATGTGACTGCCAAAACAAAAATATGGTGCTCTCTAAATAATGGTTACTATTACTGCTATTGCTCTCTTCAATATCATTGTGAAAAATATTGGAGAGCAAGAGGATTAATGACTTCATTGTCAGAAATCCAGCATTAGCTAACAACATATTTGGGGTTACATTAATTTTTGTTTCACAAAGTATTTATGATCTAATTAACAATTATAGCTCCTCTCAATCGTGGCTATAAAACAATGTTCTTTAATGTGCAATTTGGTGTTTTAGAGTATGAGTTTACCCCTTGGATCATGTAGTTCGTTTTAATTACACATAACTCTGCTCCTGCAAAACCCATTATCTTCCATCTTGCTCAGTAATAAGTGAGAAATATTTATTCATATATAATGCATTACAAGTATCAATTCTCTCTTCCTAAAAACCTTAATGTTTTTGACATTACGTTAAACTTAGTTTATATTTGATTCAGGAATTATATTATTTATTTTCATTCTGAATTATGCTTTGGATATTTGTATAATGAAAATTGTTAAATTACTTACATATGCAAAAGGAATCATTTGTGCAAATTTGGCATTTTTACCATGGATATGTATAAGGTAATTTTCTAACAGTCTTACATCTACTTAATTTTTAATTTTCTATTTCTTTAAATGGTTTAATTTCATTTTATTTTGTTTTCCTGTGGTTTTGCCATTTGAATTTTGTAATTCATATGTATGATCTCCAAATTATTTTGAGATTACAAAAGGCCCTGTGTTCATTAATTCCATTTTTCTATTTCTAAAGCATCTGCAAAGCGTTCAAAAGTGTTTTATCACCATTTTCTTCTGAAATTTTTTAATTTTATTCTTGTAACCACTTGAAAGCAGTTAACATTTTCCTTTTTTTGTTCTCTTAGAGCAGTCATAATTGTAGGAAAATCAACTATTAATTTCTTGGGTATTACATTCAACATCAGTTCTGTAGGAGCAGAGCTTGTTGAGTTAGTGCTGTTATTTATAATTTCTTTTATATATTCACATTTATCAATCCAGGACATGTTGTATTTGTGGCATGGGATACAGAAGTAAATCAATGTGTTTGTAGGATTTCATTGAGGATAAGATGCTGAAGAATAATACAGTGTTTTAGTTAAGTGGGTTTTACTTTTAAACTTGCTGGTTAGAACAGATGAACATGGAGAACCTCCAATAAGTAAAAAATGGGTGCAGATATACAGACTGTTCCAAAATTAGACCAACAAACTTTGGGACCTGATGGCTAACATTATTTTAAGCACTATTTGTTAAGGAAAGTTTTTTTGCTATGGTGCTTCGTTTAAGTGCTAGACGCGTTTGTCATCGATTGCTGCCTTCCACCCAGTTTAAATATTTATGGCAAAATCAACAATGCAAATTAGTTTTGCATTTATCTTAGTAAGGCACACAATCTTAATCCAAGAAACAAACACAGAACACACAAACAAAACATAAACATCTCATTGTTTATAGTTAATCACAGCTTCACTACTCAAAGAAAATGTTGTAGTGCACACCCATTGCAATTAACTCAGAGCACATTGACGTGTCCTATTCTGCCGTAATCTCGAAAAGAAGCCAGCCATTTCTCTGGTTTAAAAGTTTGTTCTGTGTTTGTTTCTTGCATTAAGATTGTGTGCCAAATGCTATACTAATTTGCATTGTTGATTTTGCTGTAAATACTTAAACTGGGTGAGAGGCAGTAATGACATTAACTTGTCTAGCACTTAAACGAAGCACCGCAGCAAAAGATCTTCCTTAACAAAAAGTGTTTAAAATAATGTTATCTATCAGCTCCCAAAGTTTATCGGTCTAATTTTGGGACACCTGTATATTAGTAATGCTAGATGTTTTTGCTAAATTTATTAAAATATATCCAGTCTAAAAAAATATTAAAAGTTGTTGTTGTTAGCTAATGCTGGATTTCTGACAATGAAGTCAATTCTCTTGCTCTCAAATATTTTTCACTGATGGATGGGGCGCTAGAAATGGCCGGGCATATTTGAAGGTGGTCTCAATCCATTTCCTCTTGCAGATCACATAGAGAGCAGAGTGGTGAAAAATATATCCCAATTCTGTTTAAATGTTTTGCCAGACAATCATGTCCTGTAATCAACCTGAAGGTTGCAACTGCTGTTTTTCGAGGATTCTCAGGAATTACTGTTTGAATGTTTGGTAGTTCTCATCTTTTACTCTTTATTTTTCATAGTTTTTCTTTCATTTTTGCAATAATTTTTTTGAATTCAGAGTTGACTAATCTTTTAGCTGCATAAAATTGTAGATTAACTATAGGTTTTTGTACACTGCTGGTACTCTTTTTTGCAAGAAAATCAGCTTCCTCATTACCACTCAGTCCACAGTGAGCTGGTATCCATTGGAAGACTAGGTGTTTTTGAAGTGCTGTTACATAGGTAAGGATTTTCCAACATTCTATAATTGTTTGGTTTTTTGGTGACAACTTGGAAATAATTGCTATAATTGCTGCCCTGGAATCTGAGAGAGTAACTGCTTGCTGAAAATGTGAAATTCTGTACAAAAGATTTTGTAGGGCCATTCGAATTGCTTCAATTTCTCCATCAAAGTTTGTAGTTCCATAACTTAAAGATTTGTAACAGGAAAAGAGGTGACACATGACTCCAGACCCTGCTCCATCTTGGTTTGATATCAATGATCCATCAGTATAAGTATGGAGCCATTCATGTTCTGGAAATCTACTATGGATTGTCTCTAATGCCAATAATTTTAGAACATTAATTGGAGTATCACTTTTCTTAACTTCTTTTGTGAGGGGTGCTCCAGGTTTTATCTGGGGCGTCTTGGGGTGGTGATTGCACGGTCATGTTGAGGTTGTATCGCTTACTGGTCCGGTCCAAATTAGACTACGGCTGTTTTATCTATGGCTCCGCATCTGCCTCTAAACTCCGCCTTTTAGATACAATACATCACACTGGTATCTGTCTCGCTACTGGGGCTTTCCGTACAAGTAGAGTGGACTGCCTGTATGCTGATTCTGGCGAACCCCCACTGTCTGTCCGACGCTCGTTGTTACTATGTTCCTACGTGGTAAGGTTGGCCGCTCATCCAGGTCATCCTTCGTTTCCACCTGTATTGTATCCAGACCTAGTGTACCGTTATAAGCAGAATACAACTATCTCCCGTCCAAGCGGCATCAGGTTTCGAGAACTGCTGACCGCACACGATCTACGACTGCCAGCTGTAGAGCGGCATTCACATGGCCGATGCCCTCCCTGGCAGCTCCAGCGTGCACGCTTTGACCTGGAGCTGTCGAGCTGTGCGAAGTTAGCTACCCCTCTGTGTTTCACCAACTTTTCACCGAAGTTCTGGGCCGATACCGGATTTATAGTCTGGTTTTTACTGATGGCTCACAGATGGGTAGTGCGATGGGTTCCGCTTTTGCATACCATGGTGACGTTCACAAGCACCGCCTACCAGACGCCAGTTCAGTATTTACCACCGACCTGTTTGCCATATTTTATTTCCTTTTTATCTCCAGTTCAGGTCCTGGAAGTTTTATCTGTTCCGACTCTTTTAGCACTCTCCAGGCTCTGCAACAGTTTATCGGCACCTCGGCATTGATTATTAAAATTCAGATGTTGATCTCGCGACTTCTGTCTTGCGGATACCAGTTTGTCTTTACGTGGATCCCAGGCCATGTGGGTATTCCGGGCAACGAGGCGGCGGATGCAGCCGCAAAGTCTGCATGCCACCTTCCGGAATATTCCACCCATACGCTACCCTATGTAGATGTGCAGAAATATTTTCGTTGCCATCTATTTACTCACTGCCAGCAATCTTGGGAAGCATTAGCTGTCACTCAGTTACGGGCAATAAAGGACACTGTACAACCCTGGCAGACCAGCTGCAGGGATTTCAGGTGTGAGGAGGTGATTTTAACCCACCTGAGGATAGTCCACACTCGAGCCACACATGGACATCTTTTACGCGGTGATCCGGAGCCTGTCTGTGTGTCGTGCAATGTTTCACTCTCCTTCGCACATGTCCTTGATTGTCCGCAATACGGTTGTGAGCATCAGTCCCTTGGCCTGGGCCTTACACTGTGCTCTGTTTTAGGCAATGACGCAGTAGCTGTCAATTCAGCACTGCTGTTTATTGCCAAGATTGATTTTTGCAAGCAAGTGTGAGGTGCTTTTATCTTGGCGGATATTGACTCTTAGTTGTTTTTACTTTGGATGTTATTTTGTTATTTACCTTTTAAAGATTTTATCAGTTTTAGGTTTTAGAAAGTTATGTTTTTACCAGTTGTTTAACTTTTAACTGTTTTAGCTCTCGGTTCTAGATATTTTAACATTTTTTAGTTATTTTAACTTTCACCTTTTAGCCTTTTAGGGTGAGGTTTTATTGTTCACTTGTTTTAATTCTTTGGACTTAGGGCCCTAATGACCTAGCTGTTGACGGGCCCTTGAACAATACTCATTCACTCTTCTGTGAGGTGTAAATATATGTGATGTCTAATGTTGAATTAGGAAGGTATATATTCTTCTTGATGTCTTGAATTTTGGAAAGAAAGCTCTCCCAAGTCTTTAGTGTATGTGTAAAATTTCTCTTGTTCCATGTGTTGAATGGGAGTCTGACCAACTTTTCATGTTGAGTAAGAGCTGCTTTTTCTATTTCATATTCAATGGGGTATTGGTTGGTTAGTATTTCAATAGCTGGTATTGGTGTGGTTTTGATAGCAGCTGTAATTAGTCTGACTTTGGTTTTGAAAGACTTGAATTTTTTTTTGTATTTGCTGTTATAAGAACTTCACTGCAGTTAAAAGTAAAACCTCATAAATGTTGGATGCAAGTATACACAAATTTCACAAAAGATTAACACTTAGGTCCAACTAGTTTCATAGAACCTTTCATACATTGGCAGTCCTATGATATAGGGGAAACAATTGAATGGCAGAGAGGTAGAACTGGAACTTAAAAATTCAATGCCACAGCTGGGATTTGAACCACAGACCCTCTGCTTACTAGGCAGGTGCTCTAACCATTAAGCTACTGTGACAACCTGCCAGAATGACATTGAATTCTCAAACCAGTTCGTGTTTTACCCGGTAAACCACAAAGACAGTCTCACATCAGATTTATATTATGGTTTATATTTTAAATATGAGTAATATTCGTTGTGTTGGCATACCCACGTGATGAATGGCATCGTTTCCTATTTTATATTTCCAACGACCTAAATCTGTATTCCCTACTAATCTTGCAGAATTCTCAGTATAACTATGCTGCTATTGACAAATGCTTATAAAAATTAAAATATGGATACATTAGTTCAATTATTTTTTAGATAATAAGTTACTGGCAGATTATTCCAAAATTGTAGATAATTACCAACATGGTAATGGAAAATAATGAAATTATTTTATACATATTGATCCCTTCTCTAAAAGGTGTAGTTGAATATAACCTTACACAGTTCATTTACTTAAAATAAAAAGTCCTTGTTCAAACCTGTTTGCAGAGATGAATACATTTTTATTCCATAAACTTAGAGTGGTTGCTATCTTTGAACCTAAACCCTTAATGATATTACCTGTCTCTCCCTTTTTAGGGAACTGGAGGAAAAACATGGCATCCATTGCAACCTGACATTGCTGTTCTCGTTCTGCCAGGCCGTGTCCTGTGCAGAAGCTGGTGTAACCCTCATTTCACCATTTGTTGGACGCATTTTGGATTGGTATGTGGCAAATACAGGACAGAAGAGCTATGAACCAAATGAAGATCCTGGCGTGGTCTCTGTTACAAAGATTTATAACTACTACAAGAAATTTGGCTACAAGACTGTGGTAATGGGGGCTTCCTTCAGGAACACTGGACAGATCAAGGCTTTGGCAGGTTGTGACCTGCTGACCATCAGCCCAAAACTCCTGGAAGAGCTGGATTCCAGCACTGAAGAAGTATTCGAGACACTCACAGAGAAGTCAGGTATGCATTGTGTTAGTTTTTTAGCTTTACAAACACAAAACCTCCATGTAAAAATGATTCAGATTAACTTATGTATGATATAATTGCTTCCAAACTGGATAAATGATTGGGGAATTCAACTTAAAGAAGAATCTATAATTATAATAATAACTAGAGACTACAAGCTTTACTTATCTTAATATCTGCTGCAAATTCTTGAACTCAAAGGCAGACTGCAGTTTCTGGAGTATTCATTCTTATCAACAATGCCATATCTGTTTATACTGGTTGCTATCATAACCAGTGCAAAAATGTCATTTCTGTTACCAATCACTAAAAACAAAAATTTGTAAACAAAATCAGTCGGGGGTATTTCAAAATTCATTACGCTGTCCTTATTTTTCAAAATGAATTATTTTCCGAAACCATTAAATCTATGGGTCCATTTAATTGTGTTAATAATTTAACCTCCAGATTTATTTCATGATTAAATGGTCAAAAATGATCTGCTACTGATTCATCAATCTGTTTTTATTTAATATTTCTAAAGTGTTCCTTTATTCTGGCATCCAAATGACGTTTGGCTTTACCAATATAAACCCTATCACAATCCAAACAGCTAAATTGATAAATGCCAGTTCTGGTTACCATTGTCACTTCAGTTTACACCTGAGATGATTTGCAAATGAAAACCATTTAACTACTGTGTCCATCTTCGTGTTTGAAGATGCATTATGTCAATTTGTCTCAGTTTATACAAAAACTATGCACAAGATGTTTTAATTTTTTTAAAAGAAAAAAACACCCTTTCCTATCCACATCTTGAAGTTATATCTTGTAGTGGACAGTGGCCAGGTATGACAAATGAATTCTCATCCTCACTAAGTGTTTTAAAAGTAGTCTTCTCAGACCAGGTAACATTAAAACTAATATAGGAATGCCTAAATGTCCCGATTGTCCTTTCACCTAGTAAAAATGTGTGCGCCAGGGCATCTATGGAAATGAAAAGGCTGATCAGCTGGCAAAAAAAGGTATCAATTAATACAGTCAGGATGGAAAGTATTCACATCATTCCATTAATGAAAATAGATATTTTGAATAATATTTAAAGAATATAGCAACATTTATTGGATTAACGGGTAACAACCTGAGTAAGATTGTATTTATTGTAAGAAGAGTGAAATAAATTATAAAAACAATGTCACTTCTATAGAAATAAAGCTAATTTGTGAATTTTCCAGGCACAAAAAGTATTCATACACTTAAGGGAACTGCATTAACCTCTTGAGCGATGGCCATTTAAATGTCCGCGAGCCGAGAACTGCTAGCATTTAAATTCTTAAATGCGCTTCGTATATACACAGCTGTATTTTGTGTAAATATTAAGTTATTTTAATGAAACAAAAACTGGTATAAAACTCGTTATTTGCAGTATAAATGTACGTCATCAGCAAAGTTGAGTTGTATTTACAAAAGGTTGAAATGGCACAACTTTGCTTCACTGTGGTGAAAAGTCAACTTTGCTCTGTCGAACGCATCTAATATATGTTCTGGGAAAGATTCAGTAAAGAAACACCCATTGTATGTGTGGCTAATGCGTCAGCATCCTGTGAAATACATCGCTACTGCTTGCGTGGTCTCTTAGTCATCAGAATAGATCAACATTACAACTTTTGCTTACGCGAGTTTCGTAACTGAGTAGAGTCCGTGTCTTTCTTTGTTGAAATACATACGTATTCTTTCCTGCTTGTAGCTGAAGGGAGAAGTGGTATAAAAAGGTATTTTTGCACCAACTGGATATAACCATATACAATTGTTTGGGGATTTGGACAGCTCTCTAAACCCACACAGGACAATGACCGACCTTGACTACCGACTATAAATAACTCACAGCCTAATTGAACAATACCACGTTGGGGGTTGAAAATCCAAAACCCCTGCACCCCTCAGACTTCAAGGAAAACATTATCCTAAAAGGATACCACCAACAGCAAAGAAGTCCCGCCCATTTCGAAAGTGTTTCGTGTGCCGCAAGAAGGGAATTCGCGAATGTGGAGATGTACCTACCCTTGTGTGTTTATCCCTGTTTTGAGGTAAATCACTGCAGAACGAACATATTAAGGTAAGCCAATAAAGTATATAGACCTTACTAAAATGTTTCATAAAGGGAAAATTATAATAAGTTGAGTTGCATAAGGGATAAATAAGGGTTAAATGCTTAAACGCACAGGACGCCCATATCGCTCATCCGCCATTTTAAATGGACGTCATATGACGTCCATATCCCTCAAGAGGTTAAAAAGTGATTACATCACATGATACCCCTTTTCTCTTAGTAGGCTGCATTCATTTGTTTCACAGCAAGTGACCTGCATGCACCTGACATACCAAGCACAGTGGGTAATGGAAGTAAAGTAAAATGGGCCGGAGAAGAAATGAAATGACTGTCGAAGGGCGAAAAATGATTGCACAATAATCTTGAAACTCTCTCCAATATATCACAGGTAGTAGGGAGATCATGGTCAACCAATCAGTCGACAGGGTAAAAGCTAGGAAAATTGTTCTAAACAAACCTAGAAGTGATAGACGTAAAATCCTTGCAGCTAGAGATGATAGCAGTATTCTTCGCTGCATTAACAAGAATCCATAAATAAGTTCCCCCCAGATTGTTGCAGAGGGCAGGCATTACAGTTTAAGCAAGCACTGCAAGATCTGTTTGCAGTAACAAAGGGTACAATGGTAGGGCAGCATGGAAGAAGTTCTACGTCAGCTCACAGAACAGGAGAAAATATCTAGAATTTTCTCGAGTGTACTGTGATAAGGCCATAGGTCTCGAGAGAAAGTGTCATGGACAGATGAGAGCTTATTCAAAGTGTTTGCCTCAGACTGCAGCCACAAAGTGTGGAGCAAAACAAATATGGAACTGGAGCCAAACATTGTAATTCCCACAGTGAAACATGGCGGAAGATCCGTCCTTGTTTGGGGTTGCATCAGATGTTGGCAATCTCCATATTATTGGTGGAAGAGAGCAATAGCAGTAATAGTAACCGCTTTTTAGAGAGCATCATATTTTTATGTTTTGGCAGTCACATCGCTCTCTCACAACCCCCAGAATGTCTGGAGGACCACACCTGTCATTGGTTTAGGTCTCTCCGGCATGACCAGGAGAATTATTAAAATAAATTCACCGACCATATCCTCTGATTACCAATCAGAGGACATACTACATGCCATGACAGGTCAGCATGTTAGGGGTTAATATTTTAAAGAGAAATGGAGAGGTTGGAAAAATAAAGACTCCCTACCCCTCGGGAACCCTAATAGCATCAGGGTCAGAAAAGAAAAGTTACAGTGAGGAGCAAAACACCAGTAAGTGGAAGTAACATTCTGCTCATCTTGGATACCTTGTGGTCGCCATTCACATATACCCTAGACAGTGACTCCTGAGTTAAAGAATGGTGTCAAACAGGTTCAATTGGTTTCTAGAATCACAAAATTTAATATCATGTCAAGCTGGATTCAGAGAGTTCCACTCTACAAATGAACAAGTCTTTCTTCTCAGTCAAGAAATCAAAGACTCCTTCAATAGAAAAGAAGATAATGTATCAGTTTTTATTGGTTTCCAAAGTGCATATGATTCTATATGCAGAACAAAACGACTGCTAAAGAAAGTAAAACAAATAGGGATAAAAGGTCCAATGTTTTCATGGCTATTTCATTTCCTATCACAATGCTCTATTGCTACCAAATATGGAAGAAATGTATCTAAATACAAAGTACACCGTGGCTTACCACAAGGTGCAGTGCTCAGCACTACACTTTTTAATATATTTATTAACGATCTGCCACAACAAATACAAGAATCAGGTGTGAAATGACTGTCAATACAACAAAATCAAACTACCAAATCTTTTGGTTAAGAAAAAACCACTAAAAATAAAACTAAATTTTGAGGGCCAACAATTACCAGAAACAAAGGAAGTATTTAGGAGTTACATTTGATACCAAACTTACATGGACCAAACAAATAGAAAATGTAATACAAAGAGCAGAGAGGCGTCTTTCACTGATAAAATATCTAACAGGAATGAAGTGGGTATGTCCCAGAGCAACTCTTAACACAACATACAATGGATATATAAAGCCATTATTTACTTACTGCAGTGAAGTTCTTATAACAGCAAATACAAAAAAAAAATTCAAATCTTTCAAAACCAAAGTCTGAGACTAATTACAGGTGCTATCAAAACCACACCAATACCAGCCATGGAAATACTAACCAACTAATACCCCATTGAATATGAAATAGAAAAAGCAGCTTTAACACAACACAAAAAGTTGATCAGACTCCCATTCAATACATGGCACAAGAGAAATTTTACACATACACTAAAGACTCAGGAGAGCTTTCTTTACAAAATTCAAGACATCAAGAAGAATATATACCTTCCTAATTCAAAGAAAAACTTCATATCTAAAGTCAATCCGACACAAACATTAGACATCACACATATTATTTACACCTGACAGAAGAAGTTAACAAAAGTGATACTCCAACTAGTGTTCTAAAATTATTGACATTAGGGACAATCCATACTAGATTTCCAGAACATGAATGGCTCCATATTTATACTGATGGATCATTGATACCACACCGAGATGGAGCAGGGGCTGGAGTCACGTGTCACCTCTTTTCCCATTACAAATCTTTAAGTTATGGAACTACAAACTTTGATGGAGAAATTGAAGCAATTCGAATGCTGCAACAAAATCTTTTGTACAGAATTTCACATTTTCAGCAAGCAGTTATCCAGGGCAGCAATTATAGCAATTACTTCCAAGTTGTCACCAAAAGACCAAACAATTATAGAATGATGGAAAATCCTTACCCATCTAACCGCACTTCAAAAACACTTACCAGATACCAGCTCATTGTGGACTGAGTGGTAATGAGAAAGCTGATTTTCTTGCAAAAAAGGGTACCAGCAGTGTACAAAAATCTATAGTTAATCTATCATTTTATGGTAAAAGATTGACTAAAAGATTAGTCAACTCTGAATTCAAAAACATTATTGCAAAATATTACTATGAAAAATCAAAGAGTAAAAGATGGGAACTACCAAACATTCAAACAGTAATACCTGAGTATCCTCGAAAAACGGCAGTTGCAACCTTCAGGTTGATTGCAGGACATGATTATGTGGCAAAAGATTTAAGCAGAATTGGGATATATTCTTCACTACTCTATCCTCTATGTGATCTGCAAAAGGAAATCGATCGAGACCACCTTCAAATATGCCCGGCCATTTCTAGTGCCCCATCCATCATTGAAAAATATTTGAGAGCAAGAGGATTAATGACTTCATTGTCAGAAATCCAGCATTAGCTAACAAGATATTGGTGGAATAATGGATCACATGAAGTACATGGGCATTCTGAAGCAAGAGTTGTATACCAGCGAGGAGAAAGTGGGCCTCCAAGAAGCCTGGATGCTTATACAGGATGATACAAAGGATACTGCACTTGTGGTTATATAATGTTCCTAAGCAGCTTCATACCTCTCCCCAGTCGCCTGATGCTAACCCTATCGAGCACCTGTGGAACATCCTGGCGAAACGAATAAAGAAAAGGACAATTCCCAGCAAAAGAAGTACTGAAAACGGATCTTGTTCAAGAATGGAACCAAATACCAAACACATATTAAAAAAACTTGACATTCGTCTTGCCTTTATTTTTGGCACACTGAATATATTCTGCACCCATCAGAATTGAATTTTGAAGGTTACCTATGCTAAAGATTAAGGAAAATTTAGAGAAGTTCAGAAGTGGTTGGATACACGTTCCTCCATTTCCCTGGTGCAGAGCCTAAGATGGATGTATCACATTTGCCAGCTCATTGGAGATGCTTATGTTTTCCAATCACCTTCCACCAGCCTGAGACTGCAGACCTCATATGTTGCACCTGGTGGCACTGCCATCTGTTGCCTGGTGATAAATTCAGTGGTCCACCAGGCAAAACTTGTACTGTGAATGGAGAACCATATGTGGGTTAGTGTCAACATAAACATCTCAAGTGTACATTAGGGTGGTCCTTATTTTTTGAACTCTGTTTTTTTAGGCTCACCCCGTAGTTTTTTCTTTTCATTTTAAGAAGAATTTTAATCCCTGTTTTGCTGTAACTGAGCAAGAATAACCCGTGCCGCAATGGCAGATAGGTTGCATCATTTTATTCCTGCTTTAGCATGTGCTGGACTTCTGCCATATTGTTCACCTTCAGTTGAACCTCAGTTTCCATTGGGTAATGTTATAAATGTTTATTTACATCATGGCCGGTAGTTTAAGAAATACTGGTGGTTATTTATTTAGTACATGAAGTTACGCCCCAGGATGGACATAAATGAACATATAATCAACAGGTTATGTCATTCTTGTTAATTTACTAATTTACTTGCACGTAAATATTGTAAATACTTTTCACGTTATTTTACATTGCCTACACCACCCACAAATTTTGAAGATGAAGTGATTGCAATACGAGCATTAGAACATATGTTATAGGAATGATAAGAGGGTTGTCCGTAAAATAAGGTTCCCAATTTTTTTTCACAATGAAAAACATATTTATTGACATTGAATAATACATTTTTGGAAAGCTTAGACTTTTTCCTATTTTTCGACATAATCACCATTATGATCACTGCATTTTGCATGTGGGGTACCAACTTTTACATGCCTGCATCATAGAACTCTCCCGCCGCACAGCTAAGATAGCTTACAACAGTTTCTTTCAGTTCCTCTCCTGTTCTCAAATGTGTCCTAGCCAGGTGTTTCTTTAAGTCAGGGAGGAGATGGTAGTCACGTGGGGCTAGGAGGATGTTTAACAGTATCCCATCCAAATTTGTTGATAAGATTTGTGGTCACATGGGCAATGTGCAGACGAGCATTGTCCTCGTGGAAATGCACTTCCTTCATAAGTATTCTCGGGACCCACCTTGGTATACCCTAAATGATCGGCTAACATTTTGTGAATGTAGGTCTTGTCATCAGGGATCATCTCGTAGATCTCCTGAACAGTCATCCTTCGATCTTTCAGCATTGCTTCTTCCACTTTCACAATTGTTTAGTCCAAAACCGATGGCTGTCCAGAACGTTGGTCATCCTGGACGTCTGTACATCCGTCTTTGAATTCTCTACACCATTTGCACATGTGTTGTCGCTCATACACTGCTCTCCATACACTTCGCGCAGTTGGGAATGAATGTCCACTGGTACAGGCTTTTTCACACAAAAAACGCATCACAAAGCGTAATTTACACCTGGCGGGAGAAGCAAGTGGAAGCTCCATTTTTAACGGCTGCCAAGACTGAGCGCTTGCGACAGCTCGCAGGCCGGGGTGTAGGAGAGGGAGAACCAAGCTTCATGCCAGTGTTGCTTGATCTCCTGTAACAGCGTTCCTCGTGACTGCAGATCCTTCAGGACCTTATTGTACGGACAACCCTTGTATAAAAGACCATGAAGTACATAGTTCTCACAGACTCAGCTTCTACCATTCAAGCGATTGAACAATATGACAGTTCATACAAATCTTAATTTTATAGGGAGGTAAGATCTTATTATAGATTACTCCAAACAAAATTTGAACAGATATTACAGTGGATGCCAGCACATGTGGGAGTAATTGATGAGACTGCAGACTTTCTAGCCAAAAAGGGTGCAGTGTTATACTCAAAACCTATAAAGTCCCTTGGATTAGATGCAAAACTAAAAAATGTTAATTAATATAGAACAAAAATACCAACATAATATTCAAAAGGAAATTCCCAATAAAAATTATTCTGACATAAAAGAAATAGTACAAAAAATAAATTTCCCAAGGAAAGAAGCAGTTGTTCACTTCAGATTAGCCACTGGACATGACTGTTTGGCGGAACATATGCATAGGTTTGGTTTTATAAGTGACAATGCATGTAAGATGTGCAATGCTGACAAGATTTTAAATGGGAACACCAACTGGAATGTCCAGGATTGGGGAAAACTGTACCAGATGGGAACATACATAATTTATATTGGCTGGCTAGGAAAAAATGTATGGATCAAAATCCTCCACTTTAGATCAACAACATGTGTAATATTTTGGGAAAAGGCTAAGATTGCCACAAGAGCTTTATCTCCCTGCAGAGAGAAACTTTGACCTGCATTTAGAATGATGCAATCTGCAAAAAAGTGTTCATAAGATGAACCCTCACAAAGAGGGAGAGCATAAGTTTTCTCTAACTCTAAATAATTTGTTGAATGTTCCTCATGCTAATACTTTGAACATATTTTAGGATAAACTATTATATCTAGAGTCTGGCCGTAGAGGTTATCATAGAGGTGTTGATTAGAATTAAGTAAAAATTGAAGCTATTAACAGTGAAGCAACAAGATTCTAAAATAAGAACAAATTAGAAACTAAAAACTTCACTTATCTTAGTATGTTGATATTCTTTTTCTCTTTTGCTGACCCAGGTGTTTCAAGCTATGTCCAGCTCATTCTCAAAGCCATATAAACAAAATCGTTGCCAAGCTACAATCTTTTATTTTTGTGAAAAACAATTATTCATATTCAATTTTTTATTTACCAATCTCTGAAAACAAAAATTTATAAATACAATCTATAGATGGTAATTCAAAGTTCATGACATGGTTCCTGTTTTTTAAAATAAAAATTTTTTCCCAAACCATTAAATCTATCGGATTACTTAACTGTTTTAGTAATTTAACCTCTGAATTAATTTCATGATTAAATGACCAAAAATGATCTGCCACAGCTGATTTATCAGTTTGTTTATATTTAATATTTCTAAAATGTTCTTTTATTCTGGTTTCTAGATGACGTTTAGTTTTACCAATATAAACTTTATCACAATCTGAACAGCTAAATTGATAAATGCCAGATTTTTTATGATTTGGTATTTTATCTTTTTTTGAAAAATTAAGTAAATTTTGTATATTAAATTTATTTTGAGGGACCAAATTTATTCCATATTCTTTAAAAATCCTTGTAAATTTTTTATTAGCCCATGGATGGTAAGTAAACTTTTTAAAAATATAATTATCTTTTATTTTTTTAAGGGTTGAAACTTCTTTGACAGCTTTTTGATATTTAAATTCCCCTATCCTTTTATGTATAAAATCTGTATTAAAACCATTAATTACTGCAGTGTTAATAATATGTTTATATTCTATGTCAAATTCATCTTTATTAAGGGGTATATTTATTAATCTATAAATTAAACTATTAAAAACAGCAAATTTATGTGCAAAAGGATTAAAACTTTTATATTTTATGTAATTATCAGTGTGAGTAGATTTTCTGTAAATATCAAATTTCAATTTATTTTTATGTCTTTTAATTTTTAAGTCCAAAAATGAAAGGAATATTATTCATTATTCTCAGTTTCCAAAGTGAATTTGTAAAGCTTTATCTTGTAAATTTAAAAGTTTTAAAGCATCATTTATCTGTTTATTAGGGACAACAGCAAAAATGTCATCCACATATCTATACCATATTTTAAAAATTAGAGGGAATGATTTTGTAATTTGAGTTTCAAAAAAACTCATGAAAAGATTAGCAAGAAATGGCGAAAGTGGACTACCCATTGCCAAGCCAGAAGTTTGTTGAAAAAAATTACCATTAAAACTAAAGAAATTTTGATCTAAACAAAGATTTGTAAGTTTTACAAAATCATCTACTAAGTCATTATCTAATTCTAAAGAATTTAACCATTTTTTTAAAAAAATCAAAAGCTCTTCTCTAGGAATGCTAGGAAATAAAGAAACTACATCAAAAGAAACTAATTTATCATTCTCAGATAATATTAGGTTATTAATCTTTTTTACTAGTTCAAAAGAATTTTTAATACTTAAACTCTCAAATGTTTCAAAATTACTAAATTTTTTGGTTAACCATTTAGCTAAATTATATGTAGGTGAATTAATTGAATTTATTATGGGTCTCATTTTATTTCCTGGTTTATGTATTTTTGGAAGTGCATATAACTTGGGTAAAACAGGATTATTGACTTTTAAAATACTTTTTTCTTTTTTAGGTATCATTTTTAATTCATTAAGAGTTTTATTAAAAGTTAAAATACATAATTTTAAAGGATCATTATCAATTTTTAAATAATCTTTACTTTCAAGCAAAAGTTCTACTCTATTAATATAATCAGCTTGATCTAAAATTACAATTTTGTTGCCTTTGTCGGCTTTAGTATAAATTACATCCTTTTCTTTCAATGATTTAATAATCTGATTATTATAATTACTTTTAGGATGATTTTTATTTATATCTTTCAAAATTTTAGTGCATCTCACTTTAATCAAAGATTTATTAATGTCATTTAATTTAAAGAATATGGAATAAATTTGGTCCCTCAAAATAAATTTAATATACAAAATTTACTTAATTTTTCAAAAAAAGATAAAATACCAAATTATAAAAAATCTGGCATTTATCAATTTAGCTGTTCAGATTGTGATAAAGTTTATATTGGTAAAACTAAACGTCATCTAGAAACCAGAATAAAAGAACATTTTAGAAATATTAAATATAAACAAACTGATAAATCAGCTGTGGCAGATCATTTTTGGTCATTTAATCATGAAATTAATTCAGAGGTTAAATTACTAAAACAGTTAAGTAATCCGATAGATTTAATGGTTTGGGAAAAAATTTTTATTTTAAAAAACAGGAACCATGTCATGAACTTTGAATTACCATCTATAGATTGTATTTATAAATTTTTGTTTTCAGAGATTGGTAAATAAAAAATTGAATATGAATATTTGTTTTTCACAAAAATAAAAGATTGTAGCTTGGCAACGATTTTGTTTATATGGCTTTGAGAATGAGCTGGACATAGCTTGAAACCCCTGGGTCAGCAAAAGAGAAAAAGAATATCAACATACTAAGATAAGTGAAGTTTTTAGTTTCTAATTTGTTCTTATTTTAGAATGTTGATTAGAAGTTGGCAGCAAAAGAGGAAAGGGTGAGGATTGGTTATAAAGAGGAGGTAAGGAGGATGAAAGGTGATAACAGTTCATTGTTTTTGGAAATTATTAATGATTCCTCTGAAGAAACAGCTGAATTGAGTGATGCAATAAATTTCTCCCGAAGGCTACTAAAAAAAACACTGAATTCGTTGAATTGTTTATCATTTTTTGGGGGACAACTGTGGACTTTAATCTGAAAAGCTGGAGCTTTGCATCCTGCTAGGTGGATGAACCAAAGAATTTATTCATTGAAGATGTTCCTCTTTTGTTCTCAGCTGTCTCTCACTGTTTATGGATTGGATGGACTGAAGAACATGTTAGTTTGTGGTGAAAGTACATGCAAAATGGTAGTTTTCGAGTTCATCAGCAATTAGCACACGTTGCAGTGAGTTTTGTGCTTTTTAAAAGAATTGAAACTGTACGAAAAAGTAAGTGCAAGGACTTTTTCGAGTGCTCTAAGAAGTTTTGTCAGCGCTTATGATATTTAAATGAAGAGATTTGTGTTGTCACTGTTTGATGACGACTTTAACAGTGACAGAAAACATGTGTGGTTAGAAATCAAAAGCTTGGGGACTGAAAGGAGGTGCACTGTTTTAGCTCTTGCAGCTAGAAAGCTTTTGTGTATGTTTTCTTTTTGATCTATTATAGTTCTATAAATTTAAATTCAGCATGATTGCATAGGCCATTCAGAACATATAAACATATTTACTAACAGACTGAGCTTTGAATCTCTATTTCAGACAAGGGAACTGATAAGTTCATTTCAGTCAAGAGTTTGGGCATGTTGAAGTTAAGCACAGATTTAGATTTATAAATAAGGATCCAATTTCTTGGGATTCAAACACTTCCTACCTTAGCGCCAAAGAGACTGAAAAGTTTAAGGTGATGGATGATGCGGCAGAGAGAAGAGTGAAGTTAATACAATAATTCAATAGACCAATAATGGCCAATGAGGAACAAAACCGATTCATTTTGCAATGTGTGTACAAGATCAGCAAAGACATACCAGACTGTAGAAAAGAAACACTGAAAAGAAGTGTTAAAACTAGTATTGGTTTAAGCTGCATTCCAACATTATGTATGTTTTATTACGTATTAATACCTAAATTTCTTTCATTTAAATATATATGAAGAGTATTTGCAAAATATGTATTGGTTGGTTTCAATTGTTTATGCCAATAGAAAAATACAAGCACTCTTTCACTAAAGTTTATTTAGATATGTAACCCCATTGCAGCAAGGGTTATATTAATTTTAATGAAATTTGGCACACTATCAAAACATGTCAAAATAGAAAAAAAATAGGATGTATCCTCAAAACACTTGACATTTTTATGTAACCCCTCATATAGTGACCACCCTATTGCATATACTTACCCTTCCCTTATGTAGGACATACAAGCCTGTGCATAGGGCTCAATGCCTGTCGGGGAGCAGACAAACCTGTGGACCAAAAGTGAAGGCCTGGAAGCAGATGGTTAGCCAAGCATAGAGTATAAGAGCGAGGAAGAGGATGATATGAAATGCAGGTGAAATTGACAATGGAAATGTGATTATGGAGCAATTGGTGGAATGAGTGGCAGGGAAAACCAGAGAACCTGGAGAAAATCTGCCCAGATGCCTCTTTGTCCACCATGCATACTACATGCGGGTCCCTGGGATCGAACCCAGGTCATCTAGGTGGTAGGTGAGCAATCTAACCACTCGGCCACGGTGCCACCTAGTATATATACAAGGGAAAAAAGTTTGTACTGGAACTGCATCCCCTAGTCTTTTTCATCATTTAGAGAAAATCTCAGATCCTGCAAAAGTGCTTTGTGTAGCAAGAAGGAATAGGACTAAACACAATTTATAAAGGCGATGTGTACTTCGTTGTGTTGAATGGACTGTTTTAGTGTGAATGTGCAAAATTATTAACCTCTTGAGGGATATCGACGTGAAATCACGTCCATTTAAAATGGCGGATGAACGATATGGGCATCCTGTGCGTTTAAGCATTTAACCCTTGTTTATCCCTTATCCAACTCAACTTATTATAATTTTCCCTTTATGAAACATTTTAGTAAGGTCTATATACTTTATTGGCTTACCTTAATATGTTTGTTCTGCAGTGATTTACCTCAAAACAGGGATAAACACACAAGGGTAGGTACATCTCCACATTCGCGAATTCCCTTCTTGCGGCACACGAAACACTTTCGAAATGGGCGGGACTTCTTTGCTGTTGGTGGTATCCTTTTAGGATAATGTTTTCCTTGAAGTCTGAGGGGTGCAGGGGTTTTGGATTTTCAACCCCCAACGTGGTATTGTTCAATTAGGCTGCGAGTTATTTATAGTCGGTAGTCAAGGTCGGTCATTGTCCTGTGTGGGTTTAGAGAGCTGTCCAAATCCCCAAACAATTGTATATGGTTATATCCAGTTGGTGCAAAAATACCTTTTTATACCACTTCTCCCTTCAGCTACAAGCAGGAAAGAATATGTATGTATTTCAACAAAGAAAGACACGGACTCTACTCAGTTACGAAACTCGCGTAAGCAAAAGTTGTAATGTTGATCTATTCTGATGACTAAGAGACCACGTATGCAGTAGCGATTTATTACACAGTATGCTGACGCATAAGGCACACATACAATGGGTGTTTCTTTACTGTATCTTTCCGAGAACTAATATTAGATGCGTTCAACAGAGCAAAGTTGACTTTTCACCACAGTGAAACAAAATTGTGCCATTTCAACGTTTTGTAAATACAACTCAACTTTGCTGATGACGTACATTTATACTGCAAATAACGAGTTTTATATCAGTTTTTGTTTCATTAAAATAACTTAATATTTACACAAAATACAGCTGTGTATATACGAAGCGCATTTAACAATTTAAATGCTAGCAGTTCTCGGCTCAGACTTTTAAATGGCCATCGCTCAAGAGGTTAAAGCTAGCCGATGCATGCTTTCAATATTTAAGAATCAAATGCAAAAATATTCATTTGTAATTTTCTTTCAGATTATTTTATAAATATTTATTTATGCCAACAAACTTACTGTTGGTGTTTTTAAACACACAAGCCGTGTGTGGGCAAAGTTTGAGAGGTAGAACTGGAACCTAAAAATTCAATGCCACAACTGGAACCACAGACCTTCCGCTTGCTTTTATTTTATAAAATTTATTTTCCAGGGAGGACAAAGTTTCCTCTATAGGTATTTGAATTTAAATTCCCATTTAATAATGCAGCCTTCCTAGCTTCAAATGCATTACATGGGAATGCAAGGGTTAATCCATGCTTTCTACCATGGGTGGTTGGTGCTTCCCCTTGTAAATATTTTCAATAATGTTAAGGGAAAGATGCCTTAAGTGAATGAATTTTAACATCTACGTTAGTTTAATTTAAAAGGTGAGTTAATTAGTTACACTGAACAACACTTACAACATATTTCTCCGGGACGCGTTTCGAAGGTAACTTCCCTCCATTATCAACCGGACAATAACTGGGTTTCCATGGTGCTTGATGGTCCAGATGGTGATGCTTCTTCTGGTGTTTCTTCTGGTGGCGGTTCGATGAACTTACTGAAAATGTCTCTCTGAGGAATGTCGAAATTAAATACTCGGTTTCTATTTTTTAAAATAAAGATTTGTTCCCATGTGGACAGTTCTTGTTTTCCAGTTATGTGTTTAAGAAGTTTCGGTTCTAGCTTTATGTCATGATTTTTTGTCCAAAAGTGAAATGCAACCGCTGATTTTTCTAATTGTTTACTCTTAATGTTTCTAACGTGTTCCTTGGATCTAATTTCTAAATTTCTTTTGGTTTTTCCTATGTATATTTCATTACAATCACTGCATTCAATTTGGTATATGCCAGATTTTTTGTTAGGTGGAATAGCATCTTTGATGTTTGAAAGTAGTAGGTTTTTTATGGAGTAATGGTTTACTGCTGCTAGCTCAATGTTGTATTCCTTGAACACCTTTTTAAATTTATCAAAAGCCCATGGATGATATGTGAATTTTTTGAATATCATTTTTGTTTTTGCTGCTGTGAGAGTTGTAGTTTCTTTTAATAATTTTTTCTTTTCTTTTCTTATTAAAAGAAACTACAACTCTCACAGCAGCAAAAACAAAAATGATATTCAAAAAATTCACATATCATCCATGGGCTTTTGATAAATTTAAAAAGGTGTTCAAGGAGTACAACATTGAGCTAGCAGCAGTAAACCATTACTCCATAAAAAACCTACTACTTTCAAACATCAAAGATGCTATTCCACCTAACAAAAAATCTGGCATATACCAAATTGAATGCAGTGATTGTAATGAAATATACATAGGAAAAACCAAAAGAAATTTAGAAATTAGATCCAAGGAACACGTTAGAAACATTAAGAGTAAACAATTAGAAAAATCAGCGGTTGCATTTCACTTTTGGACAAAAAATCATGACATAAAGCTAGAACCGAAACTTCTTAAACACATAACTGGAAAACAAGAACTGTCCACATGGGAACAAATCTTTATTTTAAAAAATAGAAACCGAGTATTTAATTTCGACATTCCTCAGAGAGACATTCTCAGTAAGTTCATCGAACCGCCACCAGAAGAAACACCAGAAGAAGCATCACCATCTGCACCATCAAGCACCATGGAAACCCAGTTATTGTCCGGTTGATAATGGAGGGAAGTTACCTTCGAAACGCGTCCCGGAGAAATATGTTGTAAGTGTTGTTCAGTGTAACTAATTAACTCACCTTTTAAATTAAATTAATTACAACAACACTGTTTTCAAACTTCTATGAAAGAAAGATCTACGTTAGTGCCTCAGAACCCTCTTAAAATGGTACAGACACTAAAACAGTTATTGAAATTCCCTGATTTACACTTTCCCTCCATTTGCATTTTCTGCTGAGACCATCAAAAGTAAGAGATTCAATTGTATTTTTTGTTTTTACAGCTCGCAAAGCAGATCTTGAAAAAATAACAATGGATGAGAAAACATTCCGTTGGATGCTGAATGAAGACCAAATGGCAACAGAAAAATTGTCCGAAGGAATTCGCAAATTTGCGGAAGATTCCAGAAAATTGGAAAAGCTTCTCAAAGAGCAGTTGAGCAAGGCAAAATGAAAGATCTGAATCGTGTTCCTGCACATTCCTGGTAGAGTAGAAATGGTGCCAGGGTTAGGGTGACATGTGGTGCTAAATTTTGTTGCTCGAATGATAGAAATATTTTATGTACTGTGCATTTTATAATGTTTGTAACTTTTATGAAAAAGTAGTAAGTAGATGAATTCAAGTTAATGTTCTTTTTAATTTTGTTCATTACCTAGCTTTGTGTATTTAAATCAGATGGTAACAGAAAATTTCCAGGAGTAGTTCGTGAATTTGCTGAAGGCTGCCGAAAATTGGAACTTCTCAAAGAACAATTAAGCAAGGCAAAATGAAACAGATCTGGGTGATATTCCTTTGCGTAGGAAATGCACATTCCTGATAGGATAGAATGGTGCCATGGTTAGGGTGAAATCTGTGCTAAATTTTGTTGCTTGAATGATATATTTTATGTACTGTGCATTTTATAATGTTTGTAACTTTTATGAAAAAGTAATAAATACATGAATAATTTAATTTTGTTTTTATTTTTCTTCATTAGCTATACTGGTTTCACCGAGAGAATTAGTCGTGATGTAAACAGAAGCACGTGTACAAATAGAACTGAAGTGTATGTTCACTGGCTGATGCCACGTATTACAAGGTACATCGGCCACAAAGCAGTTCGCTCAAGAGCAAAAAAAACTACTGGAATTTCTCTGTATTAAGTAACAATGGTATGTTTAACGTGTTACTGTACCATGTAGAACTGTAACAAAATTAATCTAAAGTAATTAATTGCACTTAATCAGAAAATGAGCTAAGAACATGTGCAGACTGCCTTCTGCTGCTCAGCTTTGGAAGCAGAAAGGTGAGAGTGTTACTGAACCATCATGGCCAAACAAGTGCAATTTGAGACATTGCAGAGGGAAGCCTCTAACGAGTAGTGAAAAAGTTGTAATTCTCAATGTGTTCCACAAACTATGCGAGAAATATCCCACTTCAGCTATCAGATATTGTTAACGTTACAGCAGAGTTTACAAGTGTATCTGCATTAAGCATAAATTGCACATACAGTGAAAGGTTAAAAACAGGGAAGTTAACCACGCCTATAGCCGTTAAGATTCTGAGTTTACTACTGGTCACAGCAAATCACGTGAGCGTGCATTTGTTATATGCTTATCTGCTTACATCTTGCAAGCTTACATCTCTGATTCACAGGAAGTTAAGTTAGCTTCAATTTTTACTTAATTTAGCATTCTTTGTATTTATAATTTTTGGTCTATTAGCTGTCACTGGGTATATCAAAGATAAAGCTAGAGGGAAGGAACAGAACTCTGATCTATGAAGCTAAATAATCGTTGTGTCCTAGTTATTGGATCGCCATTTGAAGCTGAAGTCGTTGGTGACGTGATGTAGCCCTTTGATGTGTTTCGCTCCGGCTAGTTCTGCAAGAGATCTCTTTATCTCGGGTTTGCGTAAGTGTAATGGACAACCCAAGAACAACTTTGCATATCATTTATTTCCTTTTTAAATATTTTCAGGAGTTATGCCGAAAATATTTGTATCTGTAGAGGCATCGCACTCACATCCGCGCAGCACGACCTCCCGTACTGGTCTCTCGTTGAGTAGTGACGCTTTCTCTCTTACCCACGCTAAGAAGACCGTTCGCTCCAATTTGAATGTCATGACGTCATCCAAGAAAGCCTCGTATCCAAAATGCTATTTCCTTTTCCCGCAATTTAGAAATGTCCCTTTCTATTATAACATGTTCTTTTATGAATTTCGAATATATAATTACCTTTTTAGGATTAAACGATGTTTACTTTATATTTTATTAAATATATCGCGCGACTTTTAAGGTTGGTAGACTTGACTTTCGAACGTGTATTTAAACTATGTAGTATGACGTCATGACTCGCTAATTTCAAACCAATAATGCGTTTATCTTACAAATTTAACGACTATTATTTACTCATATCCGGCAATTAAATTAAAACGTGTCTTTTTCAAAAGCCCATTCGATCGGAAATCTAAATTTCGGTATCAAATGCCCCCATTTATATTATTTTATTATTTCATAATAAAATAATGTAAATGTCTTGCCCGAAAGAAAAATTAAAAATTACTCCTGTATTTTGAATAATCGGCAACACTCCCATTATATACAATTTTCAATTACACTGTTTTTGAAATTGGTTATTAACATATTTTCTCATTAATCTTTTTAACATGACAAACAATTATACACTTGACTTAACATTAATCCTTAAATACTAATTACAATATGTTATGGTTTCTTCTGTGAAGCTTTTATATAAAGGTTAAATTTCAAGAGTCTTTCTTTATACTTCCTTCTTTTAGTTCATGTTTGCTCACTTCGCTCTCACTATCACTTGCACTGTGATTTTTTTACTTTTGTTATTGTAACACATATCTGTACTATATCCTTTAAGCACTAAAATGTACATATATTTATATAAATCCATTACACTCTTTAGACAAGTTCTTTCTTTGTCTTGCTGTGATAACTATCTATACATCTAAATATTTTAACAAATGTTTACAAAGTAAATATTCTGTTTTCTCTCTATGCGGAGATGAACAATTTAACAATCTTTCTGAAGCTGTTATTGTGAGCTCTATACAATATATTTTTAAGCTCTTTGTAGTAGATAGCAATTCACATTCTGCATTTTTCATGAATATGTAAGTACCTGACCAATATATGATTTTCAAGTAAGCTAACATTTACATTTTATCTCAAAGCTGATTGGGCGCCAATAGACAAATGACACTTCCAATTTTTTTTTTTTTTACATTAAATCAAGGTTCCAAGGCACCACACGGTTTCTTGTATGGTCGAAGGAGTTGTTTATGCCATCTTCCCAGACATTTTTCATTTTTAACATCTTTTAATTCATAGGTATGATAACCAAATTTTGATATAATTTCTGCAAGACCTTTATATAACAATTCCATCCTTTTGTTCCTGCCTCGCAATGCACTTGATAACTTATGGTCTTTAACTAGTACCCAATCGCCTATCTTAGGTTCCCATTTATGTTTTCTACTCTTTTTCTTTAATTTTCGCTTCTCTGCCTTTTTCTTGATTCGTTCAAAAGCAATTTTCGCTCTTTCTTCTTCACTTAACTGAATGTCATTAATTTTCAGTGTTTTTGGTACCCCGATCAATATTGGTTCTGGTTCAATTCCTATCATTAATTTTATTGGTGCAAACCCAGTAGTTACATTAATGGTGTGATTGATAATCTTTTCTATCAATGGACAATATTTCACCCAATCCTTGTGATTATGATGTGTAAGTACACGTAAATAAATTCCTATATCTCGGAGGACACGTTCTGTTGGATTCCCTGATGGAAAGTATGATGAACAATAATTTAGTTTTCTCGCGTCTAATGTCACCCTAATCTTTCATTGGCCTTATTTACAATACATAGGGGATTCACAAACTCTGAATTCGAAATCTCAATAACCTCATCTTCCAACATTGACTTTATAACTGCATCTCCTCTTCTCTTATTGTACTAGGGATAGCTCTCGCTTTATGTGTAAAAGGTTTGATGGGTATCATCTCAAACGAATGAGTATAAATATTACATTTACCAGGTTTCTCAGAGAATACTTCTTTATTTCGGATTAATATTTCAAACAATTTATCCCTCTGTTCATTTAGTTGATCAGCCTGAGTTACTTTTTTTCTCAACAATTCTTCTAAGTCTTCACTACTCTCCCTATCATAGTACCTAGTTGCATCAGAAACCCTCAAATTGTCTATGAAATCATTTTTATCCCATTCTACATTTTCTTTATTATCGACACTGTACTCTTTGACATTTACTTCCGTTAATTCCATAGCTCCTACTTTAACAGATTCTACAAAGAATGTATCCCCTTGGATTTCTTCTTCCTCTTTTTCTCTTACAATAGTTTCTGAACTACTATCTTCCACAAAAGGCACTATAATGGTCTCATCTTCAACTTTCATTTCTAGAATCATGTTTTTAAAATTCACCACAGCTTCCCAGGCATAAAGACAATCACAACCTATTATAATATCTGTAACAAGTCTTCCTACAATCAGAAATAAAATTCCAAGTATTCTCCCATTTATTTCAATATTTATCATTGCTTGAAAGTTTACTCTCTCTTTTCGTTTTCCCACAGCTAGCGAGCAATATATCCCATTAACTGGTAAAGACATTACTTTAAAGCCACTACTTTGTAAATTATTATAAAAATTTTGTGAGCATACTGTGCTATTTGATCCCGTATCTATAATTGCATTGTATTGTTTTCCATTTACTCCAATTTTGATTTTAGGTGGATCTCCTACTTTTTCGTTTTCGTCGTTTCTATTTTTCCATTCTCTTTTCTTTTGTATCATCATTTGCCTTCCAGGACTATTTATTTCCGAGTACTTATCACAATCATTACTAGGATACCCAGTTCTCACTGAAGGCGCGTTTGACCGGGTCTGGCGTTTCCCTGATTTTTATGTATTGCTCCTGTACTATTTCCCAAATTGTTACTTCTGTTTTCCTGCATTAAATCGGGGTTACTTCCTACCATGTTTTTGACCGTGTTAATGGCCTCAACCATTTCCGCATTTTCGGGGGAATTTCGTCCATTAGAATACCTTTCTTCCTGTCTTGGTGACCTCGGTCTAAACTCATTATCTCCGTTTGTCCAATACCCATCATTTGAATTTCTACTATGTCCAAAATAACGTCCCCGTCTACCTCGATCAAATCTATTTGTATTCATATAATTCACCCTTATATTTCTTCCCCTTTGATTACCATTTCTATTTTGGTGATGCCCTTCCTGGTTATATCTACCTTGATTTTCCCACCGGAATGATTCCATCCTTGGTACTGGTCCTTTATATCTTTCCCTAATCTCACTTCTATTCTGATAATACTGTGCCCCTTGCCCGAAAGAATTGACAGTTTCTTTTCCTTCATATTTATTTCCAAATGCGTGTTTTGGCTTATTGACTTCTAAGGCTGATAATAATTCGATCATAGCTGCAATGCTATCGGGTCGGGCTATGATTAGGTAATGTTGAAGTGTTTCCGGAAAATGTGGAGTAACTATATTTATTAGATCTTTTTCGTCTAAGGGAGGATCCAACATCTTCGATTTTCTCGCTATTCTCATAAAATAGTTGACCATTGATTCCTCCAATCTAGGATTAAATTTTCCATTGCTTAATTCAACTCTAATATTAGCCTGCCTACTAGCTCCCCAATATCTGGTTAAAAAGATGTTCCTAAAGGTCCTGTAGTCATTATTGTTACCCATAGAAAGGCCTAGCCAATTGGCAGCATTACCCTTTAGACATTTTCTTACTATCACCATCTTGTACTCCTCTGGTATACGTTTCACCGTGAAGTACTCTTGTAACCCTTCTAAAAAGGCTTTAGGATCATCTGAATCTTCATTTTCAAAAACTGGAGGTGTCATTTCATTTAAGACATGGTTAGGCCAATGTAAATTTGAATTGTCACCTGTCCCTGCACTATTTCTGAGATCAGAATGAGAATTACTGTTACCTCTATTTTGCATCGAAATGTCAGCTGATACACCTGGTATTGCCTCGTTTCTTGCAACTTCATCACTAAGATTGTTGTGATTACATGCATTTTCATTTAATTTCAAATTTTCTAAGGCCTCTTTTACCTGAGTAATTTCTGTTACTACCCCTTTTATTTTGTCTGTAACATCCTCCAAATTTCTAGCCTGCCTTTCACTTTCTACATCAGATCTTTCCATTCTAACTTTACACCCCTGTAGCTCTTCTCTAATTTCTTCCCTGTCTTTATCTAACCTTTGTACTACCTCTTCCCTTTGTTTGTCTAATTTATATGTTACTCTTTCCCTTTCTTTATCTAATTTTTCACTAACTTGTTGACCTAATTTCTTTTCAGAATTCTTTACTTCTTGCCTTATTGTCTCTAATTCTCCCTTAACCTGTTCTCTATTTTCTTTTACTTCACTACTAACTTTATTAATTTCCTCCCTAACTTCTTCCCTAAAGGTTTCGAAAGCTCTCTTCTGATTTTCCAATTGCATTCCCAATTCCTGTTGTCCCTTCTCTAATTTCTGTCCTAACTCTTTACTATTTTCATCTATCTTTTGACTTAACTCTGTACTCATCTTTTTCATTATCTTTTGAAACATATTCTCTATTTCTGACATAATTGCTGGCCTTTCTGAATTAGTACTAAACATTTCTGAACTACCTCTAGGTGTTTCTCTAACGTTCTGATCTTCTAATTCTTGGCATATTCTGCTACCAATTACATTCTGATTAAATTCTTCCATCCTACTTACACTTTTCTCAATTTCCGGACTTTCAAAACCTATAAAATCGCTGTCACTGTCTTCCATTTCTAAACTATTTACATGTGTTTTTCTACTCACCAAAATTTTCAATATTTTCACTATTTCACTTTAACTGCACTTAAACTTGTTCACTACACGTTTCACAGATGTTGACACGCTGGGCACCTTCTTGTCTGCTGGTTCGATGCTGATCTGGTCGTCTTGGGGGGTTGGTCCATTCTTTCGACGCCACACGTTGGGAAGCCAATTTGAACCTGATTAATCGTTGTGTCCTAGTTATTGGATCGCCATTTGAAGCTGAAGTCGTTGGTGACGTGATGTAGCCCTTTGATGTGTTTCGCTCCGGCTAGTTCTGCAAGAGATCTCTTTATCTCGGGTTTGCGTAAGTGTAATGGACAACCCAAGAACAACTTTGCATATCATTTATTTCCTTTTTAAATATTTTCAGGAGTTATGCCGAAAATATTTGTATCTGTAGAGGCATCGCACTCACATCCGCGCAGCACGACCTCCCGTACTGGTCTCTCGTTGAGTAGTGACGCTTTCTCTCTTACCCACGCTAAGAAGACCGTTCGCTCCAATTTGAATGTCATGACGTCATCCAAGAAAGCCTCGTATCCAAAATGCTATTTCCTTTTCCCGCAATTTAGAAATGTCCCTTTCTATTATAACATGTTCTTTTATGAATTTCGAATATATAATTACCTTTTTAGGATTAAACGATGTTTACTTTATATTTTATTAAATATATCGCGCGACTTTTAAGGTTGGTAGACTTGACTTTCGAACGTGTATTTAAACTATGTAGTATGACGTCATGACTCGCTAATTTCAAACCAATAATGCGTTTATCTTACAAATTTAACGACTATTATTTACTCATATCCGGCAATTAAATTAAAACGTGTCTTTCTCAAAAGCCCATTCGATCGGAAATCTAAATTTCGGTATCATCTAGATGGAATACAACCTCTTTCAGATTCAGATTAGGTATGTTAAAGCTTTCTTTTCTATGGTGGTTTTAAATTTATATATTTATGAGAGGTAGAACTGGAACTTAAAAATTCAATGCCACAACTGGGATCTGAACCACAGACCCTCCGCTTGCCGGGCGGATGCTCTAACCACTGAGCTATTGTGACAAACTGCCAGAATGGCATTAAATTCTCAAGCCAGTTCGTATTTCTCCTGGTAAACCACAAAGGCAGTCTCACATCAGAGACAATTACCCCAATGGTGACTTACTATTGCAAGTAAGTCTACCTCTCAAACATTGCCCACACACGGTTTGTGTGTTTAAAAACACCAACAGTAAGTTTGTTGGCATAAATAAATAATAATTATATATTTATGTTTTTAGTTCAGATTGTTATCTGATCAGAAGTGTATTTTAAACTACTGCATGAAGGATTGGTGGGTTGAAGGCAGGCAATGATAGTTGTAGGCTCCATGTGGTTTTCTCTCTTAGCAACACATGGTTACGAAAGTAGTGCCATTACTGCTCCAATGAGCTAGAAAGCGGAAGGATACATTTTTAGGCATTGTTTACATCACAACCAATTCTTTTGCTGAAACCAGTATAGTTTTGTGTATTTAAAATACCTCCATTGTTGTATATCAGGCGAAATAGCTGAGGTGGAAGTATCTATAGTTCACATTTATGAGGTAGGTGGTTTGCCAATGTTATCCATTGGTTACTAGGTAAATCCTGGACCACAACACCAAAATCAAATAAATGTATGGGAATGCAATCTGCAACTAAGGCCATCTATTCTGCATCACACTGAATAAATGTACTCACAGTACTTACAACAATGAAGTCCATTTTCCAATTAAATCAGCTAATACCAACTATAATCTTCGCAAAACTTAAAGGCATATGGAGGCGGGGCGTACTGCGGACTCCAGCAAATCTTACGCTTGCCCCTCCTATCAGCGCAGCCGAATGTGGTGCATGCATCTTGCACAACCTTATGTACAGACCGTCTCCCGGTACACGCACTACGCTTGGCAACAGCGCTCTGCTTGAGCATTGGCCAGCGTTCACATGCCTTTAACTTTTGCGAGCGGTATAGATTGCAGGGAAGGGCAACTATATCACATGTATACCTACAGATGATATGAAGTAAATTGGTAGGTGTAAGCACATGGCTTGCATTTGGGGGCTTCCCTGGTTGAGTGGTTTCTCTGATCTGGGTTGGAATACTCTTTCTCACACGGTGCAGGTCTCGTATATAGTTAAGGGTGTGCTGTGATTACAAATGGATGTCTGAGACAGTTGTAAAAATCTTCCTGACTTAGAAACACTTCTGGTGCCACCATGTTCCTTGTTGGACACTGTGCACTATTCTGCCCAGGATGCACAAGAAAAGGTCCTTGATCACTTTGGAAACATAGAGGACTTGTTGCCTGCATTGCAGTAATTATTCCTAGTTGCAAAGCCCCTTACAGCTCCTACCATTAATCTTTCCCTCTTGGAGGTTACATACCTACAAAATACTTGCCGAGATGGCAAAATCCTCCACTGATCTCAAGAACCATGATAAATAGCCAAAAATGCATATAATGGCAGATACTTTTGTTTTAAAATTTATTTTGCAATACTTGTAGATTATTTACTACATCATTTTGGAGTGAATGTTTTGAACCATTCTCTCCCAGAGAATTTAATATTCCCTTCCTACTCCTCTCCTCATTGGTGGGAACTCATCCAAACTTGAATAAATTTAATTTTGAAGCAATTTTATAACGCTAACTTAACCTTCACTTTCTATACTAGAACGCACTGGAATATGTTTGCAACTGTTGTTTCCCCATGATTCACTGCTGTACTTTGACTTGTAGGTGGCATTTTGGCTGGACGTGGTGTACAATGAGCTGCTTTTCATGTGGGACATCGTTTAATAAATTGTGTTTAAAATTTTATTTTAAATGTAACAACTCTCATTTGCAGTGTATCCAGTTTGGGTCATGCGTCCTCATGATGCAAATCCTTTGAATTCCCAGTGAGCTGATGTCCAAATTTTAAAATGAAAATTGAATGGAATGTTGAATTAACCTCTTGAGCGCTAGCTATTTAAAGCCTCTGCAGCCCGAGAACTGCTAACCAATATCCAGCACAGGGCATTTAAATTGTTAAATGCGCTAAAAGAGCTTCGTAAATACACAGCTGTATTTTGCATAAATATTAAATTATTTTAATGAAACAAAAACTGGTATAAAACTTATTATATTCAATATACATGTACGTCATCAGCAAAGTAGAGCTGCTTTAATCGTTGAAATTGCACTATTTTGTTTCACTGTGGCGAAAACTTTCCTCTGTTGAACACATCTAATATAAGTTCTCTAAAGAAACAGTAGTCGATCCATTGTACGTGTGGCCTGTGCGTCAGCAAAAAAAAGCATAGTGCATGCGTGGTCTGTGAGTCATCAGAATAAAGCATGTTTGCAACTTTTCCTTACGCGTGTTTCTTAACTTGGATAGCCGGCTCCATTTGTTTCTTTCTTGAAATACATACATATACTTTCCTGCTTGTAGCTGAAGTGAGAAATGGCATAAAAAGGTATTTTTGCACCAGCTGGATATAACCATATACAATTGTTTGGTAATTTGGAGAGCTCTAAACCCACACAAGACAATGACCTACCTGGACTTCCGACTATCAATAGCTCGCAGCCTAGTTGAACAATACGACGTTGAGAGGCCTCTTCATACTGGGGGTAGAAAATCCAGAATCCCTGCACCCCTCAGACTTCAAGGAAAACATTATCCTAAAAGGATACTGCCAACAGCAAAGTGTTTCGTGTGCTGCAAGAAGGGAATTTGCGAATGTGGAGAGGCATACAATATATTACAATATTACAAAATAATTGAAATAGCACAAAAAACGGCTTCCCCAAAGAATTAGTAGATAAAGTAAAACGAGCAGAAAAGAAAAAATTATTAAAAGAAGCTACAACTCTCATAGCAGCAAAAACAAAAATGACATTAAAAAAATCCACATATCCATGGGCATTTGATAAATTTAAAAAAGTGTTCAAGGAATACAACATTCAGTTAGCACCAGTAAACCATTACTCCATAAAAAACCTGCTACTTTCAAACATCAAAGATGCTATTCCACCTAACAAAAAATCGGGCATATACCAAATTGAATGCAGTGATTGTAATGAAATATACATAGGAAAAATCAAAAGAAATTTAGAAATTAGATCCAAGGAACACGTTAGGAACATCAAGAGTAAACAAGCAGAAAAATCAGCAGTTGCGTTTCACTTTTGGACAAAAAATCATTACATAAAGCCAGAATCGAAACTTCTCAAACACATAACCGGAAAACAAGAACTGTCCACATGGGAACAAATCTTCATTTTGAAAAACAGAAACTGAGTATTTAATTTTGACATTCCTCAGAAAGATATTTCAGCAAGTTCCTTGAACCGTTACCAGAAGAAACATCAGAAGAAGCATCGCCATCAGCACCATGGAAACCCAGTTACTGTCTGGTTGATAATGGAGGAAAGTTAACCTTTGAAACGCGTTCCGGAAAATCATGTTGTAAGTGTTGTTTAGTGTTATTGACTCACCTTTTAAATTAAATTATATAGAATTTACTTAAATGTTTCATAAAGGGAAAATTAAAATGAGTTAGATAAGGGATAAATAAGGGTTAAATGCATTGTCATGAAGCAGCACAACACCTGCTGATAACTTTCCACCATTGTGGAAACAGGTGTTTCTGGTAATGGTTTTCTTGTGTGGCATGAATTCTAAATGTAGAGTACCAAAAAAACTGTTGCCATGATCTTTCCGGCTAATTGTTGCACACACAATTTCTTGGTGCTAGGAGACCCCTTGTGTTTCCATTGCATGGATTCTTGTTTGGCCTCTGAATCATGATGATGGACCCACATTTCATCTCCTGTAACAGTTCTTGAAAAGTTTTCTGGATTTGTTCTAAGCATGTCTAAATTCTCTTCACTAAATTGCTGACAACATACTTTCTGCTCAGGTCAATATTCATGGCACCCATGGGGAACTGCCTTTGACATCATCAAGACTGATGTTGAAACTGTGCCAGCCAGGGTTGCCAACCCGTATGAGAACTATGGGGGCATACAATAATTTGAATGTATGTTCTCATGGTTGTCAACCTGTACAATAATTATGGGTGTGTATGATAATTTCAATACCGGTGAAATATAATTTTCACTAGTTTGTCACACCAACAAAATGAAATAACAAATGGCGACACCACTTTTGCCCTCGTGGCCTATCTCCACCCCTCTAAGGCAACCATTATCCTACTAATCCTTCTACCCTTTATTCTGTTGTTGTCAGTGTGCCCAGATCTGGTAATCTCAATGAAGAAGGCACTGTTCAGAAAATTGATGATCAATGGAGAGTAGTGGAAATAAGTGATATTCTGTGTGAATAAAGAACATGCCTGAACCTGGCAGTTTCTGGAGTGCTGTTAAACACATGTCACCTTGGTGAAAATACTGATTTCAAAGAACTGGCGGAGTTTGCATTATCAGTGATTTCATTGCTCCACAGAAATGTTATTGTGAAAGAGGTTTAACTAGGTTTAATAAAAGCCAAAATTAGAAACAGATTGGCGCTAGATACAGTAAATGGACTTATTCGGTCGTCTCAGCTTATGAAAGAATGTGGTGGGTCAGAAAATATGCAATTCCCGCGAAGATGTTAAAGTTTATCTCAACAACAAATTTCTATAATGCTGCAATAGTTGAGCAAGATGAACTTTCAGATGAATAGTGCAAGAAACATAAGTACTAAAGTTGTAATACTGATTTAGGTCATCAACCTTGTAAGTGGATACCATAAACATCAATACTATTACCTTTCATAAGTGTTATGCTGATACATATTATGTATTCTGATGATGCTATGAATTACATTGTAATTTCTACAGCTGATAATAAACAAATAAAAAAGATAAACATTTATTGCTGTAGCATTTGGTATATGATGTACGATAATTTTGAATCTAAATCTATAATTTTGAGTGGCTGGTATGATAATTTTACTTTTAAACATTGGCAACCCTGGTGCCAGCTGAAATGTCCAGTTCAGGAGCTATAACATTGATCTTAACAAATCTTCCAAAATCATGTTCTCCACTTTTTGGCACATTTTCTTTGCTGGCCAACCTGAATGTGGATCATTTTCAATCACTTCCCTGCTTAAATTGTTTGGACCAAAACTTGACTTTGCAATAGGATGGTGAAGTATCATCTACAGCATTCATCCTTTCATGGATTTCTTTGGGCTTCATTCCTTCCTTTATGAGGAACGTTATCACGGAACGAAGTTCCAAGTCCCACATGTTCATTGTAGGCCCACACACCACTGCGCTTGCCATCCTCCCACTATCAGCACTTACCACAGACTGATTTGTAAACTTAATATAGTCCCAAGGTATCATATATGATACTACCCCTAAAAGCTCCTGAACCCCAAACCCCCCAAGAACAAAATTTGTAGCTCTAAATGTCATTTTAGACACCACCAAAAAAATTTGTTTAATTTTGGTCCATAGAAACTCATTAAGCACAAAATAATACATTTACTCTAGTATTGTGATCTCAGGATGCAAAACGAGGAAGCATAAAGCATAAACCCTAAAGTTGTAATGACCTTTTGCAAAGAAAAAAATGAATCAAACTTTAATGAACCTTCCATCAGATAATGCTCTTATGTTTGGGTGTGTATAATCATTAGGGACAGGATTCTTAAGACCTAAAAATCACCTTAATGTGTAAAAATAAATATGCTGTTATGATGTAACATTTACAGAAATATGCAGGGGAACAATGAATATATGATAAATATAATATGACTTAAATATGACTTAACAATACAATGAGGTAAAATTTCAGATATAAAATAAATTAAGTCATTTTATGATAATGAACTATTTATTTAAGAATAAAATGGACAGAGAGGCAAGCTAAACTATGGAATTTGATACTATAGAATGATGTTTATTTTATCAAAATTATCAACACATGGTTAATGTGTGCTCATTTTTTCAGCTTATAATCTCTGAGTTGCAATATATAGGTACAATGAATATCTTGTGTAAATGTTTAAATAAATATTGTCTACTACCAACTAACAAAGCCTTGTAATTTGAAAAACTCCTTTATACTTTAGCTGACAATTCAAATGAACACAGAAGAAAGAAGTCGGAAGAGAAAAGCTCTTTATTTCTTAACAGAGTTAAGATATGATTAATATGACCATTTATGCATAAATATTGAGTAAACAAATTAATGTAATTTGATTAGTTCTTTCATAAGCATTTATACATATTTAAAGGGCATATTAGCTTTAACAAAAACATATAATTTATCCAGAAATTCATAGCCCTAATAATTATACAGCATGGAATATAATGGCTAACACTTAAAGGGGGGAGGGAATGGATACAAATTGTGTATTTTACTTAGTTCTATATTTTTCCTGATGTAAATTTTCATCTTATTTCTTACAATTTCTTATTTGTACAAAATCCAATGAGAATGAAGAGGATTTCAGAAAAAGTTCAAGATATACAATTTAATTATTGTCAGCTCAGTATGCTGGCTGGTTTCTTGTGTTCCACATATGACTGATGACCTCTGGAGAAACCTTGTTTCACAAGGGATGTATGGACCCCACTTAACTGGAGTCACTCATAGGGTAGAGTTCTGTTACCTCCAACGAGGGGGTTATGGTAGGAAATGGCAATAAATCAAAAGGACCTACAGCTTTTAGGGCCTTAGGGATACTTCTTGCTTTCCTCCAGTCTCAAAACTGAACGGAAAAGTTAAGATCCTTTCAGTTATGCTTTCCTAGGAAATTGGACTGAAAACTTAAAACTGAACTGAAAACTCCGTACCATTGGGTAAAATGTCTGAAATGCAGTTGAGAAAACTGGATGGTAGTGAAGAAAGTGAGTTGGAGTTGGATACTTTGATATTTTTGTTTATTTTGGACGATGAATTAACAGATAATACTGATAATGAGCAAAGCTATGGAAAACCTATTAGGTACATCCCATATTTGCTAATATTAGTTCAGAAGGTGCCTATGAGATTTTGGTTATGAGGCAGCTGAAAGACAAAAGTTTGTGGAGTGCTTAAGATTATCACCTAAATTAAATCCAGACTTAATATTACCTACGCTAGATATAGATAAACTTTAACCAGTTCCAGAATGCACAGGCATAACCTAGTGTTTCTTTATATCAACATATGTGTATATTTTGTATTATTACAATATAACTAAAGTTACAAAATGCTCAACTTTGCTTATTGGGCATATGCCGGGGGGCCTCTTCCCGCTTCCTGCGCAATCGCTCTTCCTAGAGCTGTCTGCTGATGATGTCACACGGGAGTCACGTAGTACTGATATACACACGTGCAGCTTACATTTTAAGGTATAATTCAAATCCCATGGTAGTATCTAAGTGTCTCTACTCTACTTTTCTTGTTTTCTGACATGAAATGTCAACGCAGGCATTTTAATTGAACAAAAACAAAGCTCTCATTGTGTAATATTTCGTAAAACAGAAATGAAAATTATCTGTAGGAGGAAGGAACAACAGTGTGCCACATAATCGTGCAATTATTACTTTGTTAAGAGCTTTCAACACGCCTTTTTAACTTTCTTTAGGATTTAGGTTATAATTGCAACGTAGCCCTTATTGAAAGGCCTTATAATAATGTAATAAACGAAAACAGAATATGATACTGACATTCTTTCCCTATTAAGACAGTACTTTATTGACTGAGCTGTTCTTCTAAGAATAGCTGTGTGGCCACTCTTTTACAACAATATGAAAATGCAGCACATAGGAAAATGAAATAAATAACACAATTACGACAGCTATCATTTTTGAAAATAGCAATATATTTGACACGAAGAGAGAGAGAGAGGGGTGGGGGAGAAGGTTTGTCTATCGCTTTCGCCTATGAATCTTTTATAATGTGTAATGAAAGTTTATCTCTGTTAACATGAATATATAGAAGGATAAGCCTTGGTAAGAATACTTTGCGCAAGAGTGAGCAAAGAAAATCATTTGTATATAGCACATCAGATTTTTATCATTGAAATATATGCTGTGCATATTTTAATACATTAAACAACTATAAATAATTTTAGTTATACATATTGCACGTTTTCATAGATGACCTCAATGATCAAAACTAGAGAAAATCTGATTTGAGGTTGTAAAATAATGTGATTAATTGCAAATTACGTTTATTTGTGAAATATCATCAAAGTATTGTATAATTGCAAGGTAATTCCAGCAAGAACATTGGCAGACTTTTTTCCAGGGGAGGGTCAAATGTTGGAATTTTGCAATCAAGATAATATTAATTCATTATTTTGTTGGCAAAAGTTATAGTATTTGTTGCGTATAACCGTATTAATTTGTGCTCATTAAAATTGTTCTTTACATTAAAATTAAAATAATAGTTTAAGAGTCAGCCCATTAAGTTCACTAATTCCCAAGGGGGGGCCGCGGTCCCCCTTCCCCCACTTCGCGACGCCCATGTCTTCAAGGTGAATAATGAGAACCATAATAATAGTAATAACAGTAACGATGATATAATAATAATAATAATAATAATAATAATAATAATAATAATAATAATAATAATAATAATAATAATAATAATAATGAAGAAGAAGACGAAGAAGAACAGTAATAGTAATAATGATGATAATAATAAATAAATAACAACTAGACTAACTACCTTAATTCTGGAGCCTATGATCCTCACGACATCTTGCTGCTATAGTGCATGCGCGGACGCGAGTATAAACCTAATGGAGAGATTGAAATCCGCTAGATTGGCAAGGTTTTAAACCAAGTGTTAGATTTTTTCAATAAATAGGTTCCTGTTCTTATACTCAACACATGCCTGACTTTCGATCTGTATTTCTTTTATGAATTGGATTTAACAAGTGAATATGTGCATCTTTGTATTTTTCCTGTCAAAAAATTAGGTAGTATGTATATTTGAACAGCCAAATATTGGACATTAATCAAAGGAAATACAATAGTTTGCCACACGATCTTGCATACGATTTTGTTCTTGCACACAGAGTTGAGAATGTGTATATGCTTATGTGTATGTGAAACGGCCCCGTGCCGTTCACGTGCAGCCCATATTAGGTAAGCACACCTAGGTTAGTGTGAGTATATGAACAGGATGACAGGTACCTGTGTTAGAGACTCTATGTACTCCTACCATCAATAACCAGATATGTGTAAACAATGTCTCAACGCTTTCTCCACTTTGACAAATTAATGCAGGTATAATTGCTTGGTCAAAATATATTTACTGAAGTTGTTGTTGTTGTTAGCTAATGCTGGATTTCTGACAATGAAGTCATTAATCCTCTTGCTCTCCAATATTTTTCAATAAATATTGAAGAGACTTAGCAATAAATGTAACCGCTTTTTAGAGAGCACCATATTTTTATGTTTTGGTGGTCACATCGCTCTCTCACAACCCCCAGAATGTCTGGAGGACCACACCTGTCGTTGGTTTACGGGTCTCACCGACCTGACTGGGAGACTTATCAAAATAAATTCACCGACCATATCCTCTGATTACCAATCAGAGGACGTATTATATGCCATGACAGGTCAGCATGTTAGGGGTTAAGGTTTTATAGAGAAATTAGAGAAATGGAGAGGTTGGAAAAATAAAGACTCCCTAGCCCTCAGAAACCCTAATAGCATCGGGGTTGGAAGAGAACAAGAGATGACCAAGGTAAAGTCAGATAGAAAAGTTACAGTGAGGAGCAAAACACCAGTAAGTGGAAGTAATGTTCTGCTCAGCTTGGGTACCTTGTGGTCGCTATTCACATATCCCCTAGACGGAGACCCCTGAGTATTGTGAACTAATGTATCACTTGTAATTATTCGTGGTGGACGAAGCGGCGTCAGGGCAAGTTTTCTCCGGGCACTCTGGTTTCCCCTGCCATTTCATTCCACTGGTGCTCCATCTTCATTACATGTATCATCAGTGTCACCGCCTGCGGTGCCGTAGTAGTAAAAGCGGGCGTTAAACACAACAACGACAACAACTTGTAATTATTAATAATGGGTGTTTAATCAATAATTACAAGTGATACATTAGTTCACATCACTCAGGGGTCTCCGTCTAGGGGATATGTGAGTTGTTGTTTAGTGTTTAACGCCCGCTTTTACTACTACGGCACCGCAGGCGGTGGGATATGTGAGACCCCTGAGTGTTGAACTAATTTATCACATTAATATTGTAATGTGAATCTAAATTATAATGAAAACCGAGCCGGACTGAAACACTCAACATCACTTACGTGTTCTAAAGTAAGAACAAATTAGAAACTAAAAACTTCACTTATCTTAGTAATGTTGTACATTCTTTTTGCTTCACTGTTAATAGCTTCAATTTTCCTTAATCACCTACGTGTAATTAATGTTGACTGGTTTCAAGGTTAATTACATGTAAGTGATGTTAAGCGTTTCAATCCGACTCAACTTTCATTACAATCATAAGCTCATGCTGAAGTGCAATACTCTTAACATTATAAATAAAGTATGTTACTGAAGTTGAGTAAACATTACTTGTATAATTTAGAAGCCTAAATACAGTAGTATCGTAACGATTATTTTTATACACTAATTAATTTTGCAAGGTTTATAGCTGATGCTTAATGATACCGGCTTTGATTTGTAACTGTTAAGTTCCATCACATATCTCTGTCTCCACTTCGTCTTCGGCAACGGGACCTACGTCGTCTTCTTCTTGAGCAACTTCTACGCCTCCTTCTCGAACAACTTCTCCTTCTTCTTGAACAATTTCTCCTCCTCCTCCTCCTTCTTGAACAACTCCTCCTCCTTCTTCTTGAACAACTCCTCCTTCTCCTTCGTGAACAACTTCTCCTCCGGCGCCAGGATCGTTTAATCCGACAAACGGAACCAACTACTTCTATAGAGATACACTCTCTTAATGCCTTTAGAAACTTTTTCCTTTGGTTTTCATCCATAGTAAACAATTTCTCTTCGTTCGTGTCAGTTGGACAGCTCATAAGAGTTCTCGACACATCATCGAACGCTCTTAACATACACTGCTTTTTATGGATAGTTCTGTTTTTAACACTTGTTCTAATTTCGGGTGCTGCGGGCTTCCCCATTTTCGTATGAAGAATTCAGACAGGGTTTTGCTTATTAAGTTTATCTATGTAGGCATCATTCCTGGGGAAAAAAACCGCATTTTACGAGTAATAGTCACAATTACTCTAAACCTTATTTTGGCCATAATTTCTCTTTTAATGGGCCAGTTTCAACAAACAAGCCAGGATATTAAAGGTCTCGTCATGGGAACAGCTCCAACAATTAGGATAAAAATTTATATTTAGCTAACATTTTGCTTTTCAAGTTTATCTAAAAAGTAGATAAACGATTAATCAAAAGGAAAAGAAAAGAAAATCCGAGCGAAGCTCGGTCACCCAGGTACTGTAACATAGTAGAATGATCGCATTGCATCTGTAATATTCACTACACAAATAAGATGCGTTTAATTTTTGTAATGAATATCTCCTTCGAACTTCAATGGAATAAACAGTAGCCTACCCTGCTAGTTAATAAACAACAAATATTTCAAATGTGGTCAAGTTCGACCACATTCACTTTTACAAACAGATAATGATCAATGCTTTATTGTTAAGTATTGCTTTGCAACCTACAGGAAAATTAGTTTAATTTTTCTCGGACAGCTGTCGCTTAATTGTGATGAAAAACCAAGAGTTTGTGCAGCTACGCTACCGATAGTCAAGTGTTTCTATCGCATTTACTTTTTCCTTTCTCTGTCACGTATGCATAGTAAAGTTAGTATGGTATCTATTGCATTCTATCCAAAAATTTATATCGAGATTTCACCGGAAATACATGTTTTGAGACTCCATGAATAAAAAAAGCAGCTGTTTTATAAAAGTGTCTGTCTGTGAACAGCATAACTCCACCCAGACTAATCCAGGACCCTCTAGAAGGTCCAGACTATTCTTTACATAGAAAGTTTTAATTTTTTCAAAAATGGCTCTGACGATTTTGATTAAAATCAAATGACAGTAGACCATAGTACATGGAGAAAATGCAGTCAGTTGCTCCCAGATTTTCAGCTTTCTTTACATTAAATAAGTTAGGTTGATATACTGTTTTTATAATCGCCTAAAATATTGTATTCGGTGATATAAAATATTATTACTAAAACGTTATACATGGAACTATACCAATTTAAATATACGATCTCAATGGGACAACATAACCTAACATTTACCTACATATCAAATGAATATCGATATCAGTACAAAGAATAACAACGCACATACGACACATCATACATAGTTTGATAGCTTATTTAATTATTTATAACACTGCAATCCCCTCCACTTAAAGCCTAACTTGCAAGATACAATAATAACACGAACGTCGGCAGACTTTTTTCCAGGGGGGGGTGGCAAATGTTAGCATTTTGCAATCAGATAATATTAATTCATTATTTTGTTGTCAAAAGTTATAGTATTTGTTGCGGATAACCGTATAAATTTGCGCTAAACAGAAACTGTTCTTTACATAAAAATTAAAATAATAGTTTAATAGTCAGCACATTAAGTTCATTAATTTCCAAGGGTGGCCGCGGCCCTCCCTTGCCCCCCCCCCCCTCCCCTTCGCAACGCCCATGAATTCCAGCACCTTGCTCCTTTTCTTTAAAATGGGAAAGAAAATATTGTCCGTATTTCCCGAATGTGAAAGAAGCACTGCATAGCTATACAGGAAGGGTCATTAGCCTTTCGTTCATGTTATACCTGAATTTCAGTACGGTTTGGGATAAGGCGGTGCACAGTCTTTGACAAAACAAAGTCATTGTATTTCGCTTCCTTTTATCTTTCTGTTTATCTTATCTTCTGTCTGAGCCAGGGCGCATTTAAAATGGCACGAAGTAGCATAATAAAACGTGCCGAATTGCCCTATGAGATGCATTTTGTGGTACGTGTTAACGCACTAATTTCTAAGACAGAAAATTTGGGAAGCAAAGACAGTGACTGTAATTTGCCAAAACAAGTGCCACAGGACTGGATTACAGTTACTTCAAAGGGGGAACTTGAAGTTATATTTGTGGGATTCCATGGCTTTATGTTTCAAAATGTGCTGGAGTGATGAAAGCGCTTACTGGCATGATTTGCTCTAAATTTCCTGAATTGGATGAAAGAATTGTTTCCCTATATGTCAGGACCCACACTTTCATTAGGATACGGCATTTAAATAACAAACTAAAAGCTGTAAGTATGACAAAAACGAACGCGAGGAAGTGTCAGCAGTGGGCGTCAGCTACTTCTTCTGCAACAACATGACCAAATGTAAGTCTACTTTGAAGATCAAACAATAATTTGTTACTTCTTATTTTGATTGTAGTTTCGGTGGTTTGTAATAAGTAGAATGTGTTGACGAACGTTTCTAATGTGTTTTCAGTTAAGGTATCTTTTCTATCACATATCACTGTATTTTTCTACACTTTATTAATTATTGCTTAACTGTTTACGCACTGGAACTGTCAGTCAATGCTTTAAATGGTATATGTCGAAACGGGTTTAAAGCGCTCACTTCCTATTGCTGTCTGAACTGCGCGCGCTCTCAGACCTCCATGTGACGTATGTTGCTTGCAACCAATGGCAGCAATTGTGCCGGAGTGGCCTACCTTCTTTCTCTAGTTACCTTGATTTTAACCAAAATTTAAACGATGGCTCATATTCAATACGTAGATGAATTAATCAGAGAATATTTATTATTTAGAGGATTTAGTGGAACCTTAAAAATGTTCGATAGCGAGTTAAAAGTCGACAAAGACAAAGGATTTAGAGTGAGTATTTATGTGCAAAGGTATACTTAAAGGGTAAATATTGCGTATTTGCTAAAATACTTCAATCAATTTTCGTGCACTTTTAGCACTATATTGAATTGATTTATTGTAGAAGTTTTAAGAATACACTTTTAAGAACAATAATTGGCAACCGTATAATGCTGTTTATACGCATATGTGTCTGTGAAATGCACTTAATTGAGGCAAGATGCTTAAATCTCAGAGATTGCCCATTTGCTAACATCCAATTTTCGTCACAAATATTTACCTGAGCGAATGTTGGGTGCGTGCATAAATAACGCGAGTGCATTTATATTGTTTTAACATGATGATGTTGTCTCGTTAAACTCCTAGAAACGGGCAGATAACCTTTTATGCAAGTACTCAACATTTGCTAACCTATTTGTTACGAAAATTGGATTTTAGCAAATACGCAATATTAACAGTTTGACTGCAGATTTCAAAGGTGCACGGTTGGCTACAGACGTCTAGGCCACACTCTTGCTGCTGGTAGAAGGCGCTCGGCCGCTATTATACAGAATGTCAACTGTCATATGAAACGGGAAAAGAAACTGTTTTCCTCATCACTCAATATCAGTTACTTAAATATGGAATAAATATTTACAAAATACTTCTAAACCTGTTCCTCCACTTGAATGTATAGAACTGTCCAACACATGTTCTCTTGCTCGTTGAGAAATATAAACAACCTGGTTGCATATTATCAATAGCTAAATTCACAATAGAGCCTTATGTGTGATATTGTCTATGTACTTTTATTAATTGTAATTTCAACTTTTTTAGGTAGACAAAATAGTAGAACAACTAATGCAGTACGTTTATGCATATGATATGGTATCTTTGAGAGAGCTGTGGAACCATTTGGACCAGAGAATGTTTTCCAAGCTGGATCATAATTTTACTCCAGGTAAGCGCTCAATTTTCTTCCTCTCCCATATCTGTAATATAAATTACCTTACGTTATATTATATTACTATATTTTATGTTAATATTAATGCTCACAGACATAAAGTTAGACAATTATTTCAAAAGGTGTATAAATTGTTGGAAGACTGAAGGTGATACCAAACCACTGAATGTGGGAATTGTGAGTTCTTTTTTTTTTAATATCTATACTAAGCTGGGTACAGATAAATATGATTGATGTTCAGCCATGGCTCTTTATCAGTCACACTCATAATTTACTGTATAATTAATTGCTTAATTCTAGTCTGTATTTTGTTGTTTGACTCTGTTTACTGTCCATATCGATTTACTCTTCACTTTGTTTAAAATTGTCCCACCTCTTTACTACGTTATCAAACATTTTGGGGCCCAAATGACCTAGCTGTCGACAGGCCCTTAAACACCTCACTCACTCACTCACTCACTCACTCACTCACTCGCTTTGTTATAGCTTTGTCTATCTTAAACAGTGGCGGCTTTGAAGTTCTTTAAAATATGACGATCCGAGTTATTGAATATGTAATCTATTAAATGGTTTTTCCAATTGCCTTTTATTGCCCATTTTAGTATCTATAGTGCCTTTTTTCCTGCCTATTTTAGGTATTTATAATGCCTTTTTGCCTGCCTATTTTAATGATTTATAATGCCTAAACTTCTGGTCTCTGATTATGACCCTTTAACTTGCTTCTGACTGCCTAAACAGAGTTTGTTAGCTTATATGAATGACATCTGGTGCATTAAACAACAATGCTATGATCAAAACAAAACTTTAGGGGAAGTGTCCCTATAAGGCGCTTTGAGTTCAAAATGTATTTCTTTCAGGAAAGAAAGGTAGCATAATGAAGTTGCCATGGTGGCTCACTGGTTGGAGCAGCTGCATGTGAAGTGGAAGATTTGTGGTTCAAATACCGACTATGGTATTGAATTTTTCAGTCCTGATTCTACCTTGAAATAATGAAATGGATTAATGTTTCTATGCATTCCTTTATTAAATATCTCAAATTAACTTTAAATGGTGCAGGAATACCTCTTATCTCAGGAAACCAAGGGTGTTCAAAAACTTTTGAGTGGTAGTGTGTATTTGATTAACATACTTCTTGAAAAATTACAGATAATCACACATATTTGAGGTACTATATGTTACAATGTGCTTTGGTTTGCTGTGTATTGTGGGCTTGTTAATGTCGGCGCCAACCAAGAAAGGGATTGACAGTCCGCAGTGAAAAACAAGCGACGTTGCTGCTTATCGCAACCACGACCAAGTGGAGAGCGCTGTGTACAAAGAAGATTGGATTGCGCCTGGAATGTTGGGCACATATTATTTATATTTGTATGCAAAGACAGCAATAAAATATTGAATCTACATTCAAATGATAGAATATGCAATTATATATCAGTCTAAATATTTGAGTTAACAAAAGAAACATATCTGTGAAATATTGATGCTTATTCTGATGGGAAAATGCCACTGATATCCCTATTGCTCTACTTACTGATTCCAACAGCATGCAAAGTCCTATCAATTACCTTAGAGACTGTAATAAGAGGTTCCCTGTTCAATTTCTCCTCTTCAAAATATTTTCTTACAGAGCATATTTCCCATGCTTGTCCTTTAATTGGGATACCTTTACCAAACAGTTTTATTTGGTTCGTGAGTCTGCTCAATTTTTTGTTTGGCAACGCTATCTTTGTCACTATTTTTTGATGTTGTTAAACATTAGCACAAATGCAAAATGCAAAAGCTTATAACACACACACAGATACACAGACTCAGACACCCTAGGTGGCCCTGGTTCGATCCCAGGGACTCGCATGTGGTATTCGTGGTGGACGAAGCGGCGTCAGGGCAGGTTTTTTCCGGGTGCTCCGGTTTCCCCCGCCATCTCATTTCACTAGTGCTCCATCTTCATTCCAAGTATCATCAGTGTCACCGCCTGCGGTGCTGTAGTAGTAAAAGTGGGCGTTAAACACTACAAATAACAACAGACTCAGACACGTAAACACAAGGCAAATAACCATCTATAAAATAATACAAATGAACTTCTCAACACCCAGGCAATCTCTTAACTGGTGCAAGCATTGCAAGCTTGGATTACAGCACTATTTGTTTATATGCAGCAATAGCAGAACATAACAAAAGCAGTTTGTCACTGCTGGATTCCTCATCAACCACATGCTAATGTTATGTGCATGTTACATATCGGCAACAGGATCCTTGTGTGTACCATTTATATGGAAATGCCATTATAATGCCTTAGCTCTAATTGGTCCTTTTTGTTGCTATGATAACCGCTAAGGCGCATTCATCCCCTCCCGTTCATTTATGCTTTTCTGCCACATGCTTTAACATCTGCTAATCCCCTTCTTAATTGGTGCCAATGACATCTGTTTGTATAGTTTGGTTCTAAGAGTGAGTGATAACCCACCCTCTCTCCTTCTCCACTGACATAGCACTCTTGGATAAATACCACACTGAGTAATTAAGTTCAGTATCTTCCCAAGGATGTGACACGAAGATCTTCAAGAAAATCCCTTTGTCTCAAACTACTCTTTGCTGGAAAGTTTCTCATTAATTTTTATATTTTCTTTAAAATGGCTCTAATGATTTTGATTGAAATACCATACATACTACCACTCAAAAGTTTCCAGACACTCAGTGTAGCAAGTGTAATAGAGCCTTTATTCAAAGAAAGAATTGGAAAGTGAACATAAAGAAGCAACATTTTTGTGATGGTTTATTGTTTCATCAAAATTCAATGTGGTTATAACAGTATGATCACAAAATGTTGACATTATTGTTCAAAGTTTGATCTCCTTAGAGGAAATGCTTTAAACTTTTTTCTCACTAATAAAATGTCCTTTCACTGAAGTCACTTTCTTCACTACTCTTGGCATTCTCTCTGTAAATGTTTGAATTGTAGATGCTGGAATATCATTCCAAGCGACTTGTAGTACATTCCACAGTGCATTTTGAGGTGTAGGACAAGTTTACTTTACGTGACGAGCCAGTTCATCCCAAAGTAACTCAGTGGAGTTAGAATTAGGAGACTGAGCCGGCCACTCCATAATTTTCAGTTCTCCTACCCTCTGCTGATTCTGTAGGTATTTCCTGCACATTTTGAAGTATATTTTGGGCCATTATCCTACTGAAATATGAAGTCCTGACCTATCAGACATTTACCTGATGGGACTGCATATCTGCTCAAGATGTTGTGGTAGCCATGTTTGTCAAGTATCCCCTTGATATTTTGTAGGGCACCTACACCGCTGAATGCAAAACAGCCCCATACCATTACAGACCCGCCTCCATGTTTCACTATTGGTACTACACAGTCTGGATACATCTGTTCAGTTGGTGATTGTCTTACATAGGTTCATCGTCTGTTTCCAAAAACCTCAAATTTGGATTCATCAATTCAAAGCACCCTTTTCCAGTCGCTAGTTGTCCAATTTTTGTGTTCCAAAGCCCAGTGAATTCTTTTTTGTTTGTTCACCCTTCTGAGAAGAGATTTTCTTACAGCTACTCTTCCTAACAGATTGACTGCCTTAAGTCTTCTCTTGGTAGTACTAACTGATATTTCCTTATCATGATTTAAATTAAATTCAGCTGGAATTTCATCTTTTGTCAGCTTTCTATTTTGCTTGTTTGTTAGCATTATAGACCGCTTGCCTATCACCTAGGCAGTACCCGCATGTGGTATTCGCGGTGGACAAAACAGCGTCTGGGCAGGTTTTCTCCAGGTTCTCCAGTTTCCCCTGCCAGTCATTCCACCAATTGCTCCATTATCACCCTTCCAATCATCCATTTCGCCTGCGTTTCATATCATCCTCGTCCTCACTATCATACTTGGTGCTTGGCTGACCACCTGCATCCAGGTTTTAACTCTGGTCCAGAGGTCCCTCTGCTCCCCGACAGGCGTCTGACCCTAGGCACTGGCTTGTAAGTCCTAGGGGTTGTAAGGCCTACATAAGGGGAGAGTAATCAGGGAAAGAAGAAGTTAGCATTATAGTATTATCCTCATTTTTACTTGTAACTGCAGGTCTTCCACTTATTTTTCTGTCCCTATTTGACCCAGTCTCCCTTAATCTCTGTATGACATCAGCAGCTGTTGTCCTGGGAATCTTAAGCTTTGTTGATATTTGTCAAATTGAATGACCAATTTCCAATACTTAATGTCTGCTTATGGCACATATCCTGGAATTAAATACATTTTGCTTCATTTCATGAAATATAATGAAATTGCTTAAATTTTGAAAATACTTACAATGTTGGACTCTATGATTCCATAAATCATGTAATAACTGGAAATACACATTTACCCACCTTTTTACAGGCACATGAATCACTGTAGTGTTACGAGCTGCTCTTAGATGGACAACTGAGAATATCCAATTTAATGTGTCAGCAAAATTATTCTCACTCTGCACCTGTGCACAAATGACTCAGCTTGAGTGGCATGTGTAGCAGTAGCATGGAGTGTCAATATCTGTTTACAAGGCTGACACGTATTTATGCACTTGTGATAAGATATTGGTGCGGTTTTTGTAATTATTATTAACGTTGTGTCTTTGAGCTATTGAGATCTTTGTGATCTCAGGGCTTGGTAACGGATGGAATGAAAAATCACACGATGTTTCTTCACCACAATGTATTATTCTATTAAAACTTTATTGAAATTTTACATTAAATAATTCCTCTTATCACCGTTCTAAATGCTTAAAAACCTTTCCAGTTTTTCACTTAGTGGAACTAATGCTTGATGAAAGTCTGGTGAAAGTTCTATATTCACACGTTATACCAATACGTCCTCATGTCTTGATTACACACACGCGAATGGGCAGATTATGGTATCACCTCACGTGACACCGCCTTTTTCGTATACATCCGCGTATGCGTCCATCAAATAGTTCTTTCTTGTTAGGGAAGCGATCCCTAACCATCCTCCCTTACTTTTATTATCGAACACATATAATTCTAATATTTATACATATATATTAAAATCAAATATGGAAATATTTATGACGTCTTTTAACTAACTTAGTTGTTTATAACAATGAACATTTGCAACACGTTTTCGTCATTTGATCAATTCATACCAACATCAAAAAACAAATTACACTTTTAACAAATATTCACATAAACAATTTTCTTTTGGGGTCTTCTAATGTTCTGTCTCAATATGTTTGTCTAAGATCTCTAAACAGAGGTTGTTATTCAAATTTAAAGCTGAATTGCATCATTTTCACACTGGGTATCAGGAAACTTTTGAGTGGCAGTTTATGTAAAATGACAAAATGTATGTCACACATTTTTTTGGGAATAGTCTGTGAGATTCTCTTCATTCATTATTAATTTTGTATAATTCTATGTACTGGTAAATTATGAAAGCTAGACAAAAACAAGCAATGCAGAAATGAAGATCTCTTCAAAACACAATTTATTCCATTTCCAAGATATCCATTGTAATTGCTTTGATCTTTTGACCAATTTGTCATTTTTTAAAGTGCTATCATTCAGTTTTATCTTGCATAGTCACAGGAAGAGTATTTTGAAGGTCAACATATAGCAACTTGCTTTTAAACATTTGAGCATCACTTCATTTAAATTGAAAAATATGTCAATATTTATGAACACATTCTCCTCCAACTTACTTGTAATAATATTAATCATAGGACTAGTTTCGGAGAGGATTGATCAACAGCTGAATGATGGAGAGAATCCTCTCTGAAACTAGTCCTGTGATTAACATTACAAGTAGAGCAGAATGTGTTTAGAAATATTGACATATTTTTCAATTTATTAATATGCTCCACTGTTTTAAACACTTAATTTTGATCAGTATTATATTTTTATCACTTCATTTTCCTGTATCTCTCTTGTACCGACAATGAAATGTGTGATGAAACTAATTCTGCAAACATTTATCTTTGTTATAATGAGGTAGATAGAAAGATAAACTTTTGTAGGAGTAATATAAGTGCTGAGGCTTTCACGGCCGGCATTATCAACTATGTTAAGTAGATTTTCCGGGCTTGTGGGCCATGGTCGAGTTGTATTACCTTCCTCCGACGTTTCGCTGAAAACTGCGTCCAGCATCTTCAGGGTCAACCTCTGTTATTAGCGGCTGCACATAAACTAAAGTTCACTGCAAACTTTCATATTCATCTTTGTTTGTTATTAGTGTCCTTGGTAACTCAGAGGTTGACCCTGAAGATGCTGGACGCAGTTTTCAGCAAAACATCGGAGGAAGGTAATACAACTCGACCACGGCCCACAAGCCCAGAAAATCTACTTAACATTTTTGTAGGAGTAGTTTGTAGAAACTATAAAAATAAACAGTAGTGGGTGGAGAAAGCCATATGAATGCAACACATCAGATTATTTTAAAATTTGTTGTGCAAATTCAATGTACAGAATTCCTGAGAACTATATTTTTTCTACAGCAAATTTTTTTCTTGAAATATTTCAAATATCAAATATTGAATTTTAAATTCAAATGTGCACAAAACTTGTATTTACAAGGGCAGATCAAAAACTAATGGGAAACTTGAGACTTACACACTGGTCCCAACGTTCTATCCACTTTACAAAATACTCAGAGAAGTCCTTGTTTGACATCCTGTTCAGTATACCCAAAATAACACTATTTAGTTCTGTATCAGTTTGAGAATGGCACCAGTGAAAATTTTTTTCACTTGTGGAAACAGGTAGATATTACAAGGTGCTAAATCCAGCAAATATGGTCGGTGGGGCATGATTTTGATACCTAGGTGTGTGATTTCCTCTTGTGTTCCTATGGCTCAATGAGCAGGGGCATTTTCATGATGGAGGATCCATTCATTAGCAGCAAGTTCTGATCTCTTGGCAGCCATTTTCTGCTAGAGTGGTTTTTTAAGGACATTACTGTAGTATTGAGCAATTACTGTGGTGTGTTTAGGAACCACATGGTCATAAACTAGCCCAATTTTGTTGAAAAACAAGATCCATGACTTCCCTGCACTTGGTTGCACCTTTGCTTTTTCTGACTTTGGGCTCTTGGGACGTTCCCATTGTGCACTTTGTTTATTTGTTTCCAGATCGTAGTGATAAAACCAGCTCTCATCACATGTTACAACGTTGTCCAGAAAGTTGGGTTCCCTCTGAAGCCTTGTGATCCATTGCTGGCAGGTCGCGACTCAATGAGACATCTATTCCTCATGAAGCAGTCATGGTATCCATTTTGCTGCCACTTTTCTATAGCCCAAATCATTATGAATTATATCTTCAACTGACCCATAGGAAATGTGCATAATGTCTGCTATCTTCACTATTGTTAATGTTCTTCTTGCAACAGGACATCAATGTTGTTGTGGTTCACCTCAGTTTTTAAAGCGGAGGGCCGTCCTGAATGTAGAGTGTCTTTAAGACTTTTTTCACTATCTTTAAATTTTTTATGCCATTCAAAAACACATGTTTTTGATAAAGCTTGATCTCCATATGCATCCTATATCATTTGCAGTGTTTTAGTTCCATATCTTTCCAGAAGAACACAAAGCTGTGAAGGAGTCTCTTCCGGCTGGTATCTCCCGTCACCAGTATGAAGGGAATCTTCTGCTCGTCGTCACTTTGAAGGGTCGGTATGATGAATTCTTTTCTCGTATAAAAGATCCGGCTAACTTTTTCGATGGACTGCGATGACTCTTTCTCTCCTATCTCAGTCGTGGTACGGGTATGAAGTATGTTCACAATTTACAGCTGATAATTTTCCTTGAGACGCGACCCCCGTGAAAATTATATGTTACGTCGATGTATTAACTTTTAGTCTTTCTAATGAGATAGTCTTCTTTGCTCTGGAGGCCACAATTGAAATAATATTAGTGTATTTATTATCACAATTTTATTCGTTAATATATATAACATTTACAATGAAGACAAAAGATAATCGCACTAGGCCAACTGCAAACGATATAATGCAAACAATCAAACAATGGGAAACAAAACACTCCAACACAACACCTACCATAACTAATAATACTGCATCAAATGCCCCTCATCACAGTATATGCAACTAATTCTATTTTGGGAAAATTGTTTTCAGCCATACAATGTTGCATGTACTGTGATGATCTCCCCACAACAATGTAATTGTACAACAATATAACAACTGTGTTGAAAAACATGTCATCGTTGAATACAAAAATATTTTCTCTTGACAATGTTTTGATTTTTTTTTTTTTTTTTTTTTTTTTTTTTTTTTTTACAACTTTCAGGGGTTCTATGCCCCTCCCCACTAAAATTTGTTTTATGATTTTTCTTATGTGCGGTGGATAATGGCGAATAAGTGCTTCGATAACCTCCTGTTCACTCAACTGAGGTTGGAGTAGTTTCGATTTGTTCGCCAGTTTCAAAAAATACTCCATCATTGAAATACCACGTTTACTGTCATAATGTCCGGTAGCCAGTTCGACTTTAATCTGGTTTTGACGTCCCGGTCCCCAAAATCTATTTATAAAAAGGTTTCGAAACATACTATATGTTTCGTGAGACGCCAAAGTTAGTCTTAACCATTCCAATGCGTTTTTCTTAAGACAGCGTTTAACCACCATCATTCGTATCTCGTTCGGAATTCGTTTGATCCTAAAATAATCCTCCAGTTCTTTTATGAAAATTTTTGGATTATCACCGGCTTCTTCGTCAAATGACGGAGGGGTTAGGTCATGGAACAAGTGACTAGCGTGACAATTATGGTTTTGACTAGGGGAGTGCATTGGCATAGCTAAATCATTCTCCTGAAAGTCCGCCATATTACTGTTATTGTCAAGTGCATCAGTATTGGTCATATTTTTGCATTCACTCACAAATTGATCATGATTGTCATTAACTCTATCAGCCTGTAGAGCAATCACAACTTGGGAAAGCCTTCCTGTAAATTCTTTTTCCTTTGTAACCGTTTCATTTATTCTATTTACATTTACATTGGCTTCCTCCTTTACTTTATTCAATTCTTCTCGCTGTGACTGCATCTCAGCGCTTATACCCTTTACAACATTTTCTAAACTATCAATTTTTACATCAATGTCATTTTGTTTTGACCTAATTCCATCTTGATACATTTTACAACTCTGTTCTACCATGACTATCTCTGTTCTCAATTCATCTCCTACCTTTGCAATTTTTGCATTCTGTTCTGCTAGTTTTTCATCAAATTCTTTACTTAATTCAGCTTTCATTTCTACCACTGTCTTCTCCTGTCCTAACTTAACTTCATTTATCAATTCTCCTAGCCTAGCTATTTCTACTGTGTTTGATTCCTGTCCTAATTTTATCACGCTTACTAACTCACCTAATTTAGCTATATCATTGTTACTTGATTCAATTCTTTCTGTACATTCCTTCTTACATAATTCAATTTCTTGTGACAATTTATTTATATTTCTGGCATTATCCTCCTTCAAATCTGCTACATCTGCTTTTAGTTCTGTTACATTTCTAACACTATCCTCTCTTAGTTTTGCTACATCTGCTTTTAGTTCTGTTACATTTCTAACACTATCCTCTCTTAGTTTTGCTACATCTGCTTTTATATCTGCTGTATTTTTGTTCATCGCTTCCAATATTTCTTTCAATCCTATTTCAGATTCCTTACATACTACATTCTTTCTACCTTCTACCGATAACTTATCACTCACTTCCCTCTCTACACTATCATTATCTTTCTCAACTTTTTCCATCTTCTGTACAATTTTCTTATTGCGTAGTATCATAAATTAGTACTAGTCTTACTTGAATTCTGGAGCACAAGAAAAAGGATACTCCGTCAAAATGTCTTCTTTTCACTCTTTGTCCAGGTACATATTTTTACTCTATACGCCTGTATTCGAGCCGTCGCGCGTCTGGGCGCCAGTATGAAGGAGTCTCTTCCGGCTGGTATCTCCCGTCACCAGTATGAAGGGAATCTTCTGCTCGTCGTCACTTTGAAGGGTCGGTATGATGAATTCTTTTCTCGTATAAAAGATCTGGCTAACTTTTTCGATGGACTGCGATGACTCTTTCTCTCCTATCTCAGTCGTGGTACGGGTATGAAGTATGTTCACAATTTACAGCTGATAATTTTCCTTGAGACACGACCCCCGTGAAAATTATATGTTACGTCGATGTATTAACTTTTAGTCTTTCTAATGAGATAGTCTTCTTTGCTCTGGAGGCCACAATTGAAATAATATTAGTGTATTTATTATCACAATTTTATTCGTTAATATATATAACATTTACAATGAAGACAAAAGATAATCGCACTAGGCCAACTGCAAACGATATAATGCAAACAATCAAACAATGGGAAACAAAACACTCCAACACAACACCTACCATAACTAATAATACTGCATCAGCTGAATTGACGCTCATTGTTCTAACATGAAATCCATGTTGAGTCACTGAAACATGTGCTTACACAATGGCTCCCTCAGACAAACTGAACAGCACACAGACAGTGTCGCACATATCTCAGCATTAGTCAGGATCAGACCTCTGTTACCACCATTAGTAAATTTTGACGGGTGCGTGCTCAAACAGAAAAAAATAATTCTTGTTACTTTTTTATGCACCCTCGTACGGTGTAACTGTGGTGTAATCTTAGATCAAATGGAGTCTGTAACTTGGTAAGAGGTAGAGAACAGTTATTTGTTCTGAGCCATTATGGTCTGGGAAATATTCATAACTGTTTAATTTTTGCAGCTGTAAGGAAATTAGAAAATGCAGTTTTGAAGTTTTATCTGATAAATGCCATAGCAAGTGGAAAATCAGATAAGGTCACTGAATTCTTCACAAAAGTAACACCAGAGCTAATTGGTCAGCCAGAGTGGAAAGAGTGGTTTGGTAAGTACAATGTAAAATATCTGTTATTTGGATTCAGTGTAACGATGTTTAAACATTGACATACAAATGTGATTTCTTTGTTTAACAGTGCTTCCATGGGTTAAAAATCCAGAAGAAAATCCAACATTTGCAGTACATTTTACAAGACAGTGGCAGGATACCCTATTTGTATCTCTGCACAACTTTCTGGCAACTATTTTTCAGGTACATATACTACTTCATAGCACAAATTAAAGTTTAAAAAATACAGGAGACAATTTAAGTCTGGAAGGAAATAAAGAGTTGCCTATTTTATGTATAAACTTAGACTTTCATGGCTGGTGTCTTGACTATTAGATATGTTTAGTTCTTCCAGGCTTGTAGGCCGTGGTCTAGAATGCATTGTAGATACCAACGTTCCACCAAGTACATCACCCTGATGATGCCAAGTACAGTACTTGGCAAAACGTTGGTATCTACAATGCCTTCTAAACCGCAGCCTACAAGCCCAGAAGAACTAAACATCCCTATTTTCTGTTTACCTTCTTTACGTCTTATCCAGATAAATATTTGGAGCCCACTGAACCTAAAAAATGAATTTTTAAGAAAAAATGAGTGAGGGAAAGATGGAGAGAGAGAACTTATACCTCAGAAATGGTTAACTCCACAAAAGTCACATTTGACATAAAATTGTGTGCTTTAGCAATATCCACATTTTGTGTGTAGGTACCAAGATTTTGTCAATTTCTTATGGTTTATAAGTTATACGAAAATCATTCAGAAAGAAGGTGACCATTCCCAGAGAATTCAAGATCTACATTTCATTTGTCATGAAAATATCTTAAACACATATTTTAATCAAAATCATTACAGTCATTTTCAAGAAATTGCTCCATCTTAAGGGTTGTTTGAGGTGGAGGTGTTTTCTTGAAAATCTACAAATAAGAACTAATACTCTAGAACTTTTCGAAATTGAATATAATCTCCATCTAAAAGAAGATGTCAAGAAATCAGAAACTTCTCCAGACATCCTAAAACAAATGTCACTGGAAATAATAAATTTACAATATCCTTCCCCTGAATGGTTACACATTTTTACAGATGGTTCCATTCTAGCAAATGATGGTTGCACTGGTGCTGGAGCAACAGGCCCACTCTTCTCATTTTATCAAAAATTAGACATGTATTCAATAAATTTTGATGGCAAAATCATGGCAATTTTCTTAAGTCTACAAAATTTCTTTTATCATATTTTAAAAATTTGAAAAAACTGTAATTCTATCTGATTCAAAAGCAGCCATTATTGCTATAACATCCAAAAGCCTTAACATTCTAGAACATCATAAAATAATACAACAATTAACCTGTTTACAAAGAGTGGCAATTCAATGCATTCCGGTTCATTGTGGAATAGTAGGCAATGAAATGACTGATTTTTTGGCCAAAAAGAGGAGTAAAATTATCACTAAATCAACACTTAGTTTAATTCCATGTTACTCTATCAAAAGAATAATATCAAATAAATACACAAACAAAGTCAATGAAGAATACACAAACTAAAGATCTGGAAAACAATGGAAAAATTTACAAGATTACAATACTTCTACATTACCAAGAATATCTGCAGTAGCAACCTTCAGATTACTAACAGGACACAACTGTTCACAAAAATAGCTATACAGATTTGGCATAGTAGAGACTCCTATACTTCTTTTCTGTAACTTGGATGAGGAACTGCAACGTGATCATCTTGTACATTGTCCGACTTTTACAGAAGATTACAACCTCCCAGCTAAATATTGGAGTGCAAGAAAACTAATGATTTCATTATCAAGCATTTAACATTAGATACCAACCAACCATTTTCTTGAAAATCTTTGTGTTGTGTCCTTGGAAGACGCTGATTAATATTTAGCTGACTTTTTGTGTTTGAGCTATGTTGTTCACACACACACACACACACACACACACACACACACACACACACACACACACACACACACACACACACACACACACACACACACACACACACACACACACACACACACACACACACACACACACACACACACACACACACACAAACTTACTGTTGATGAAACACACAAGCCATGTGTGGACAGTGTATGAGAGATAGAATTGGAACTGAAAAATTCCTCTCAATTGCTAAAAGGTTTGACAGAAATTGTGGATTTTAATGGGCCCTTAAGATTTCCTGTGGTATGTTTTTGTCAATATCATATGATTACATATTTATTCATAACTGTCCAAAAACTTCGAGGATGAGAAGGACTTCACCAGCTGTTCATAGAAGATTCAGGATGTAACTGCATATATCTCGAACAATGGTATATTTATCAACATTGTTAGAGCCATTTTTGAGAAAGAAAAATAACAAAAGTTTTTGCATATCAAGGGTAGTTCGGGTGGTGGAAGTTTCTTGAAAATGTTTGCCTGACTTCAATATGAAATTTGTTTTTGAGTTATGCATCTCTCTGTCCTTCTACCTCCACCTCTAAATCCGACTTTTGGCACTCAGTGGACATCAAAAAGTTTATTATTGGTGAAAGCTTCTTATAAAATTTTGGTTGGAATGCAACATTTCCTCTACATAAATAGAAAGTAAAACAACTGAAATAATTATGTTGCATACTATTCAGGGTTTTGAAAACAACATTACAGAAGTATAATATTTCTAATATGTTATGTTATTTACTATTCAATAGGATAATAATTTAAGAAAATATACCAATCTATTTATGTGAGTGCTATTTATGTATGTAAACCATTTATGCAGGAAACAGTATAGATCGGATTGCATTGCAAACACACAGAAGAGATACAGGTTTGTATACCATTAGACCTTTTATTAATGTTTTAATTTTTATTAACATCCAGAAAAATCAGTTTCATTGTTTGATCCTTCATTTGTGTGCTATGTGCTCCATTCGACTCTCTGTAGCACATGTCCTTCTTGATTGACCACGATATGCACATGAGCGTCAATTCCTTGGCCTGGTTTTACTCTGCAGTCAATTTTGGGTGACAACCCAGTAGCTGTTAATACAATGCTGTGGTTTGTCACCCAAATTGGTTTTGGTAAGCAAGTTTAACTTGTATTTTATTTTGTAACTTGTTTAGACTTTTAGAACGTTTTACCTATTTTTAACACTTTAACGACGTACTGTTTTATGATCAGTTTTTAAGTTTTAACTGTTTTAACTTTTATCTGTTTTAACTTCCCCTTTTTAACGTTTTAATGGTGCTTTTTAAAAGGTGGTTAGTTTCCCCGTTTTTATCTTTTGACTTCAGGCCCTAATGACCTACCTGTCGACAGGCCCTTAAACCCTAGTCACTCACTCCTTCATTTGTGTTGATGGGAGAAGAGACAGAGAAAAGTCTGCACATTTAGTGCTATAACATGACCAGAGCTGTGCATTGTTCTAGTAACACATGGTTTTAATAAATGTGGGCTGCGTTTAAATCAGTTTTGTCTAGGACCAGTAGCTGTTTAGCAGTATCAACATTTGTTCTTTGTGCAACAGTGTGTGCCAGTGCCAACACTGATTAATTTTGAAGAGGATGCCTTAAAGATGAAGAAACTGCAGGAAGAAAATGAAGCACTAAGAGCACGAATAGCCACTCTTCTTGAAAATGCTCGGAACAACATCACATCTGTTTCAGACTTGGCGGCCCCTGAAGTTCCTCAGCCACCTGAGTTAATGGATGACTTCTATATTATTGCCATGTAAGATGCATTTGGGTTTAAAACTCTTGTATTTGTTTTGAGTTGCACAGTATTAATGATTTCATGCCATGCATTCTGACAACTAGGCTAGGATTGTAATGCAAATGCAGGTTTTTAATCAGATCAATTTTCTTTAAATTTCCATATCTCTTTTAAAAAGAAAGGTTGGGACTCAAATTATATCTATATTATACATTTGTGCATATTTCAGAATTTAGTGCATATCTTATACAGTACATTTACTGCAAAACTTGGCGAGGAGGTGCACGGCCCGTCTCCTGGACACACGTGCATGGGCATCAAATCAAATGCCAAATCACATTAACGATTATCAGAATAAACACGAAATATACCTTATCACAGAGGTTGGAAATGCCGTCCATCTGCATCAATACATCTATGGCATTTCCTGAGGAAATTTTCATTTATGCACATTAGTTCAGCTTCCAAAATAGCATTAATTTCTCTCCTACTCTTTTGTTTCAGGTTTTTCTTGTGCAAGGCACCTAAGTGATTTTTGAGGTGATTGCTCTAACCTTTCTCCGATTTGATCTAAATTCTGTTCAATAGCACATACCACCTTACTTTTCTTTCCCTATCACAAATTGATCTTGTCTCCCTGAATTTATGTACAACAAACGAATAGTGTCTCTGCTCGGAACACACACACCAGGAAATTTAGTTTCAAAACTTTACAACTTCCCTACGAGATGATGTAAGCACATATGTATAGCACATAAACACTCTTTGATGTTTAAGAGGTAGAACTGGAACTTAAAAATTCAATGCCACAACTGGGATTTGAACCACAGACCTTCCGCTTGCCGGGCGGACACTCTAACCACTGAGCTATTGTGACAAACTGCCAGAATGGCATTAAATTCTCAAGCCAGTTCGTATTTCTCCTGGTAAACCACAAAGGCAGTCTCACATCAGAGACAATTACCCCAATGGTGACTTACTATTGCAAGTACTTTATATCCCAGGATTAAATAACCTTCACATGGTAATTATTATTTATTTATGCCAACAAACTTACTGTTGGTGTTTTTAAACACACAAGCCGTGTGTGGGCAAAGTTTAAGAGGTAGAACTGGAACTTAAAAATTCAATGCCACAACTGGGATTTGAACCACAGACCTTCCGCTTGCCGGGCGGACGCTCTAACCACTGAGCTATTGTGACAAACTGCCAGAATGGCATTAAATTCTCAAGCCAGTTCGTATTTCTCCTGGTAAACCACAAAGGCAGGCTCACATCAGAGACAATTACCCCAATGGTGACTTACTATTGCAAGTACTTTATATCCCAGGATTAAATAACCTTCACATGGTAATTATTATTTATTTATGCCAACAAACTTACTGTTGGTGTTTTTAAACACACAAGCCGTGTGTGGGCAAAGTTTAAGAGGTAGAACTGGAACTTAAAAATTCAATGCCACAACTGGGATTTGAACCACAGACCTTGCTCTTAAACTTTGCCCACACACGTCTTGTGTGTTTAAAAACACCAACAGTAAGTTTGTTGGCATAAATAAATAATAATTACCATGTGAAGGTTATTTAATCCTGGGATATAAAGTACTTGCAATAGTAAGTCACCATTGGGGTAATTGTCTCTGATGTGAGACTGCCTTTGTGGTTTACCAGGAGAAATACGAACTGGCTTGAGAATTTAATGCCATTCTGGCAGTTTGTCACAATAGCTCAGTGGTTAGAGCGTCCGCCCGGCAAGCGGAAGGTCTGTGGTTCAAATCCCAGTTGTGGTATTGAATTTTTAAGTTCCAGTTCTACCTCTTAAACTTTGCCCACACACGGTTTGTGTGTTTAAAAACACCAACAGTAAGTTTGTTGGCATAAATAAATAATAATTACCATGTGAAGGTTATTTAATCCTGGGAGATAAAGTACTTGCAATAGTAAGTCACCATTGGGGTAATTGTCTCTGATGTGAGACTGCCTTTGTAGTTTACCAGGAGAAATACGAACTGGCTTGAGAATTTAATGCCATTCTGGCAGTTTGTCACAATAGCTCAGTGGTTAGAGCGTCCGCCCGGCAAGCGGAAGGTCTGTGGTTCAAATCCCAGTTGTGGCATTGAATTTTTAAGTTCCGGTTCTACCTCTTATGTTGTAAGTGTTGTTCAGTGTTATTAATTAACTCACCTTTTAAACTAAACTCCTAATGTTATTCACTTTTGAACTGGACTGGAACAACACAGAACATACAGAACATCTACTTAACAGAAGTAAGACTGACACATGTGTGATGATCAGCACATGTACATAGGGAAATGTAGTCAAGGTCACACAGGCCATGCACCTGCTGCCCAAGTTTAGTAGTAAACATACTGTACTTAAAATTCAAAACCATCTGTGTGTTATTTCACATCAGGATTCTAAACACCCTTAGTTACAGTGCTCTATTGAAGCTAAACTAAACTATTTTGTTGTTTAACAACACTGTCAATTGCCAGGATCATATGAATGTTGCCAGTGTACCGGAATTTCATCCTGCAGGAGTTACTATTGAAGCAGATTGCAGACTTATCTTGAAAGCATTTATATTCTAGATGGAATCTCCCTTTTGGATCTCCTAGTTGGGACATCTGCAGGACAATGTCATTTACATATTAAACTGAACATATTCAAGCCTCTACCTGCTGGATCCATGTCAAAGATATTGGAGATTAAGAGTGCTAATGGCTTCATTGCCAGGGCCTAGCAGTAGATAGCAACATATTCTAGGTGGTCCAAAAAATCTAAAATATGTAAATGATAGACTAAATGACTAAAGGAGTAAGAAGATTTACAAGGCGTGGCTATTACATTATGAAACATGTTGGAATCACATCAGAAGATAGTTAATAAGATGGCTTTGAGTTTTCGTCATCATTATTATTATTATAGTTATTGCTACTCCACAAAAATGTGTGGTAGAAAGCAAAAGCAATCTTATGTACAAGCCAAAGTAAATTTTGGGTCAGTTGTGCAGTATGTCATCTTCTCTATCCTAGACATCTTGAAACAGAGGAAACCTAAAGGCTTTGGAATTTTGCAGGTTAATAGGAAATTAGAATGGCATTGAGTATGAGTTTGCTTATAACATATAGTTGTGATATGTTTTAATGTTTACCATTATCCTGTCCTAAAATTTTTATACAATATCTCAATGTCTGTTTATGAAAAATATCCTTTAGGCTGCCAGCTTGGCAACATGGCACAACTGTAGTTATGGTGACTAGGGGAATAGCTAAGTTGGAATTTAGGATGGTAGAGCAGTAACAATATAATGAAGAATTTGTGCATACGTCCAATGTGCAATTGTTTGGTTTACAAAAGGAGGTGCTTCGTAAACTAAATACAGACAACATTATTATGACTGAGTTGGACAGTAACTCGTAGGCGTTACCTTGAGGGATGTGTCGACAATGGGGGAGCAAGTAGTTCAGTCCAGGATGCCACGCTAAAGGTGCCGGCCAGAATCACAAGCCAAACAGAGAGAGAAAGTCCCCGGAGTCGACCGTCGCATCTAGTTATATAGTTTTAGGCATTTCTGGAAGCACTTTTCAACACAGCGACAATAATACCAAATATGGTCTGCCATCGCCCTAATTTCAAATTGAATCAGTCAATGAGCATTGTTCTAGAGCATCCTGTATGATGTGAGTAGGAGCAAAGCTTAATGTTGCTCTGTGCAACTCTGCACATATACCAGGGGAAGCTGATGTCATCGTAATTCCCACAGGATTTGCCATGGGAAGGAAGAGACCGCAGGCTTCCTGTTATTTACAAATTTAACAAAGCTTCTGTACTCTAAGAAACTGTAAAATGAAATTCCAATTAAACCTCGAGTGTCCTGAATAAAGTATTCTCAAAATAATATAAGTTACAGCACTCGCTAATCACGCATGTGACAACAGAACTACACCTAGGGAGTTCAGAATTTTGCAGGTTGAAGGTTAACACTGATCTCTATCAATTCAGATTTTTAAAGGATTTGTGGAAACTGTATATACAGGGTTCTTCATTTAAAACCTAATGGGCATACAGCATTTCTCCTGTGCATGATTGGATGTGCCACAGCCCCTTTGCTCCTACATAAACTCCGTGCATAAAGCATGTATAACACTCTTACCTTATACAAGATGCTGGAAATGTCATCCATCCTCGGCTAAACAAGCATTATATCGGGAGAACACATTCTGATTCACACGATTAAGTTGAGTCACTGTAATGTTTCCTATTTTATTTCTAAGATTTTGTTTTAGTTCTTCCAATGTATGAGGATTTGTCTCATAAACTTCATCTTTCAGGTTACCCCACAAGTAAAAATCACATACTGTTAGATCGGGGGAGCGAGAGGGCCATACACCAGCACTAATCACTATCTTCAAACACTTCCCTAATTTTATTCATGGACTCCTCTGCTATATGGACAGTAGCAGAATTTTGTTGAAACCCCTCATATGATTTCTCTTTTTCTGTCAGTTCATGATAAAATGGGGGTCAAAATGTAATTTCGGTACCTCTTTGCATTTCATGGTAGAATATTGGACCGATTATGCAACTAGCACTAACGGCACATCAAACTCCAACTCTCCAATCATAATGAGGGATTCTTGAATGTGATGTGGATTTTCAGAGGCCCAGTATTGACTGTTATGTGTTGACATGGCCATTTAGGTGTTACCATGCCTATCGGAAAAGAACAGAAGCTGTGGGTCAATTAAACTGTCGCTCACTGAAGAAAGAAACCATTCATAGTAATGCATTCGTGATACTGGATCACCTTGTTTTAAAGTATGGACACATTTACACCTATACAGTTTTAGTTTTAAGAATTTAGTTGCCCTATGTGCAGAAGACTCTGAAATTCCCGCCTGTTGTTCTAATTTTGGGATGGATTTGGTTGGCAAACATTCAAAATATGCACCAATTTTGTCTAACTTTTCCTCTGTTAAAACTATACGTTTATGCTTTCATTTTTTGTTTGCCACAGAGCCAGTGGTTTTGAGTTTATTTACAATGTCGTGGATTGTAAATCTGGAAGGAGGCACTTCACCAGGGAGCATTTGAATATACGCTCTGCAAATAGTGCTTGATGATTCCCGTTTATAATTTTTACACAAGAAAGGTATAAGGTAAGAGTGTTTTACATGCTTTATTCTTGGGGTTTATGTAGGAGCAAAGCTGGCTATGGCACACCCAATCATGCACAGCCGAATTGCTGTGCACCAGTTAAGTTTTACATGAACCCTGTAGTTATGGAAAAACTGTGAATGTAATTAACATATGCCTTTTAACTGAGCAGTCCCTAACAAGATCTCAGAGCATAGCTTTTGGAAGTTAGATAGCTTGTGAAAGAGTTTTGAAAGTAAGATACATACATGTTCAAAATTGTTTTATGGGTGGATACACTTGAAGTCATATTTAATTATGGAGAAACTATGATTGGAGACATTTTATTTATCACTGATTCTCATTTCAGGGAGACTGGTTCAACTGTGGCAGAAAGTCAGACTAAAACCTTGAAGAACCTCATACGTAACATTGGTAGTGGCTTACCCACAAGTCCAATGCTTGGACGAAAATCATCTTCCCAACAGGGTAGCACTGGTAAGTAGGTGATTCATTCATTCAGCTTTATTCACCAACTGTAATAGTTTTACAAGGTTCGTCATATGAAAAAAGGTATAACATTATTTACAATATAACAAATTATTTACACTGCAACCAATTTACCCTATAACAAATGTTATGAGGAGGGGTACTGTTTTTTATGTATACAATTTTGCCCTTTTATATTCTTCTACTGAATAGAAAACATTTTTTCTCAGATAAGACTTAATATGTTTTGTTTGTTCCTCATTTATTTTCTTTAATCCAGTGAGGTAAGTAATTGTATAATTCTTTTGCATTGGTTTCGATACATCTGTTTTCTAATGAGCCTCTTAACCTGTCCCTAAAGTAGTTTTTCTTTGTTCAAGTGCCATGTTCATGAATATTTGCATTTCTATCCTCTTTGTGGCTTTTTACCACGTACTTTAGACATTCATATATATATATAGACATGGCAGCATTAGCACACCAAGTTTTTTGAAAGCTTCTCTACAAGTATTTCTCCTTTGGATGTTTTTAACAATTCTTATTGCTCTTTTTTGAAGCCTAAATATCTTTATTGTATGTTTTTTATTTGCAGATCCCCATAAAATAATTCCATAACTTAAGTGTGAATGCATAAATGCATAGTATACTTGTTTTGTACTATCTTCATCCATGATTTGTTTGACTTGTTTTAGAATATAGATACCCTTATTTAGTTTCTTTGTAAGTTTCTCTATATGTCTGTTCCATTTTAATTTATCATCTATGACTAGTCCTAAAAAATTTGTTTGTATCACTTGCCTAATTGGCTCCCTTTTTATTTCTAAATAGATGTTTACTTGTGTCTTGTTACTTATACCAATTTGCATCCATTCTGTTTTATTTGTATTCAGTGCCATCCCCAACTCTTCCAAGTATATACTGTCTCTAACAATGCATTTGTTTTACTTTGCACTTCTGTCGCTGTATTGCCTGTTACAATTATTGTTGTGTCATATGCATACCCAATGGCTATTCCTCCTCCCTCGTGAATTTTTTTAAACAGACTGTTTATATATAAAATAAATAAATACGGCCCTAATTTTGACCCTCTTGGACTACCATGGGTTATAAGTTTAAACGATGATTGGAGTTTGGTTAGTTCTCCATCTACATTATGCACTAATTCTACACATTGTTCTCTGTTTATTAAATAAGATCTCAGCCACTCTAATGGAATGCCGCTAATGCCATAGTTTTCGAGTTTTCCCATTAATTTTGTAATGTCTACACAATCAAATGCTTTTGACAAATCAAGAAATACTACTACCACAATTTCTTTTCTATGTAATGCTCTAATAATTATGTCGTTTCCCTTACTTATTGCATGTATGGTTGATTTCATTTTTTGAAAGCCAAATTGACACTCTGATACTATATGGTATTTATTACAATAATTCTGGAGTTGTTCTAGAAAAATTCCTTCCATTACTTTGGAAAAAACAGAACATAATGTTATTGGCCGATAGTTTTCCATTCTTTGTTTACAGCCTTTTTGTTTATAGATTGGTCTAACTATTGCCTTTTTTAGTTTATTTGGAAATGTTCCTGAAATAAAACTTTTATTTATTATATGTGAAAGGATCTCTGCTAACTCATACTTGCAATATTTTACCATCTCGTTTGAAAATTCATCTAGGCCACTGGATTTCTTACATTTTAACGTATTAATTTGCTTAAGGACCTCTTTGTTTGTAATTTCCCTCATTACCATTGAATTGCATATACTTATTTTGTTTGTACTTTGGTAGCTTGGTTTTTTTATTCCCATATTTGTTACTATATTTACGTAATAATCATTTAAAGCATTACTTACTCCTTCTGGTTCTGATATTGTGGTGTCATTTTTTATGTTTTCAACAACTTTCGCAGAGGTTTCCTTCTGTACAGTTTTTATAATATTCCAAGTTTTTTTCACTTTATTGTCCACATTTTGTATAAGCCCTTTGTTATGTAATATCTTTGCTTTCTTTATTACTTTATTAAGTACCTGTTTATAATTTTCTATGTACCTATATGATTTTTCATTTAGCTTAGGAGATTTTAAACTATTTAGAAACTCTAATCTTTTTATAGATTTATTTATGCCTTTTGTAGACCAATTTATATTTTTCTGTTTGTTACAAGCTACTTTGCGTAATGGAATCACTTCATCTAAACATGCCGTTAGTTTATTCATAAAGAGATTGAATTTATTGTGTACATTCTCCATTTCATACACGTTTCCCCATGCTATTTGATCAAGTTTACATCTCAAAGAACTTAGGGTTTTTTGTTTACCATTCTTTTAATTTCAGTTTTTCTTTTTCTTTTTACCCACCCAGATTTTACTGTTTTGGTTTCTATTAATTGACCAAAATGGTCACTAAGCCCTCCTTTAGTTATAAATACCTTTATCTCTTCCCCTCTGAAATTTGTATACACATGATCAATACACGTAGAAGAGTGATTTCTGACTCTTGTGGGGCCTGTTTTTATTAACTTCAAATTACTCCTTCTCATAATGTCTATCAAGAGATTTTTCTTCAAGCTGTCTACTAGGATATCTATGTTGAAGTCACCTGTCACAATTATTTTATTATTCTTAATCAAATTATTTAAACAAGATTCTAAGCTACTTAAAAACCTTTTTTTTATCTGCTTTTGGTGGACTGTATACCCCAATACAATTAGCTTTCCTTTTTTGGAAATAGTTTCAATCGCTGCTAGCTCAGAGCACATTTCCTCACAATAACAACTACAGTCAATCTTTGAAAGGTAGAACTGGAACTTCAAAATTCAATACCACAACTGGAATTTGAACCACAGACCTTCTGCTTACCGGGCGGATGCTCTACCACTGAGCTATTGTGACAAACTGCCAGAATTGGCATTAAATTCTCAAACCAGTTCGTATTTCTCCTGGTAAACCACAAAGGCAGTCTCACATCAGAGACAAATTACCCCAATGGTGACTTACTATTGTAAGTACTTTATATCCCAGGATTAAATAACCTTCAGATGGTAATTATTATTTATTTATGCCAACAAACTTACTGTTGGTGTTTTTAAACACACAAGCCGTGTGTGGGCAAAGTTTGAAAGGTAGAACTGGAACTTAAAAATTCAATGCCACAACTGGGATTTGAACCACAGACCTTCCGCTTACCGGGCGGATGCTCTACCACTGAGCTATTGTGACAAACTGCCAGAATAGCATTAAATTCTCAAACCAGTTCATATTTCTCCTGGTAAATAATAATTACAGTCAATCTGTTTATATTTTATATCTTTTTGTGTATATATCGCAACCCCCCCCCCCCCCCCCCCCCACTTTTATGTAATTCTCTGCAATAACTTGAAGCTAGAACATAATCTCCATAGCTGTTTGCCTCTATTTCATCCTTTTTTAACCCGTGTTCTGTAAAAACTAATACATTCGGCTGTAGCTCTAGGATTTTTTTGTTCAATTTCTGCCCTTTTGTTTGCTATACATTGTATATTTTGATGAAAAATGCTGAGATATTTTTGAGTGTACTTATTTTCTTTTTCTACTTTTGAATTTAGATGGTTTCCTGACGTTTTATCACCTACTCTAACATGACTCATACAATCACTTACCTTACGTTCATGTGCTTGCATTTGCAAAATACGAACTTTTTCATTTGCTTGACCTGTTTGAGATGTTGCACCCCCCCCCCCCCCCCCCCTCGAATTTAGTTTCCCTGCCCCAAACACAGCCTTATAACATTTTTCATTACCCATTCTAGTCTGAAGGCTCCCTTCCTATTTAAGTGCAGTCCATCTCTCCCTAGGCAGTCTAGTCCTATCTGTTTGTTTATGTCCACAAACACACATTTTTGTTTCTCACACGCCCACCATATGTTTTCATTTACACTGTTTATGTAAGCTTGGTTTATGTCCCTTCTTCTCACAATACCGTTCACTACCACTCTTGACTTTGGACATTTTTCCTTTACACATCTTGCCAAACTGTAAATTTCTCCCATCACTTCTTCTGGTGTTTTTGCACTTTTTATGTCGTTTGTTCCAGCATGGAGAAGGATGAGTTTTGGATCACTATGTTTGATTACTGCTCGTTTTTCTATCACATTTTCTAGTTGGCGTGATTTTATACCACGGAAAACATGCACTTTTGCGACCCCATCCAAATTCACATGTTTAATTATTGAGTCCCCTAGTACTACAATTTCTTCTGTGTTCCTGCTGTTTACTAATGCGTTAGTTGCATTCTCGCTGTAATTTCTTGTGTTCCTACTATTTACTGGTATGTTTGCTGCATTCTCACCGTAGTTTCCTCTTTGTTCCTTTTCCTTCGCGATTTCCATCGGCTCTTCGCGTCTCCCATAATTCTCCGTAGTTCCTCTTCTAGAAATAGCACCACGTGGTCCTCGTATGTTTGATATGTGCTTACATCTAGTTGAAATAGTACATACAATCTTCCACTCCCAAGACAGGGATATACAGTGGTGTTTCTCTTCTAGAGCAGTGTTCTGCAACCTTTTTCTACTTGTGGGACATTCCAGATGGGATTAGACTCAACTTGACATACCAGAATGTCTGTCCCCTCAAGCTCATATGACTCTTAATATAATTATAAAATATTACATTGTTATGTAATCTATCAACATTATAGAACAGTACTATACTCATGCATTTATTAACAATTTAACTTTAATCACTGTAGAAAATTCACATTTCTAATACAATTTTAAAGTAAATAACTACTCGTACCTTCAGTGTGATTTTTGAGCCTGCTTAGCTGCACACAGGTGGCTGATTCATGGCAGAATCATTGACAAAGTGAGCTTCATTTCTTCATCAATGGATTTGAGACCCTCTCTCCCCCTCATATTTTTTAGTGTCAATACTGGCAATTTGCCATGGTAGCTAGTGGTTAGAGCAGCTGTACATAGAGCAGAAGGTCTGTGGTTCAAATCCTGACTATGGCATTGAATTTTTCAGTCCTGTTCTACCTCTCAATTATCACTATGAAAGTTTTTTTTATATTTGCTGAAACCACTTCTGAAAGCACTCCTGCCACATGTGTTATTCAATGGCTGCAAACTCCCATTTGTAGGTGGCAACAGCATGTTCAGGGGTTGAAAAATCCCTTTCCATACATGTATCAGGAACAGAATTAGGTCGCATGGGACCAGGTTGGGATGTATGGTGGGTGAATCATAAGTTTAACCTCTGTAGACTCCAGGAACTGATTGGTGATGTGATGGAGGATCCCTCTCAGTACCATGCATGGCTGCTGTTTTTGAAGCTTGGTAAAAATTTTTGGCAAGCAAACTGTGGTGTACCAATTAGCGGTACCCATGCTTTGCTCCTCCAGAGAAATGCTTGCCACAAGACCATCCTTGAGGAAAAATGAGGCCACCATTATCTTGTGGGCACTTTGGTGAAACTTCACTTTTGCTGATGGATTCTCATCGGAAAAGATCCACACCGCTGATTGCCACTTGATCTCCAGATCAAATTAATAAATCCAGGTTTCGTCATCTGTGACAATGACAGAAACCCATCTGGAGTCCCCCCCTTGGGATTTTGTCAGCAGCGTTTTCTCATATCATTCAATACAGGTGTGTTTTTGTTCTTCCGTCAAATTGTGAGGTCCTTGTCATGATGTAACCTTCCTCACATGAATGGAAGATTTTCAAAACTGCTGGCGAACGAATCTGCAGTGCTGACTCAATTTCTTTAAATGTTATGTGACTATTTTTGTGAAGTATTTTTCTCAATGCTGCAAGGTTCTCCCCAGTCACTGCCGTTACCAGACGTGCATCTCTCTTCTAATCTTTCAAACATGTTTGAACCCTTTTAAACTCCTGAAACCACTGAAAAACTGTGGCATGGGAAGGAGCAATGTTCTCAAAAGTCTGTTTAAATGTTCAAGACTTTGGTTCTGGTGTAACCCACTTTTAAAATTGTAGAAAATCGTTGAGCGAAAACTCTCTCTTCCCAGTTCCATTGCAGGGACTGGCTATCTGCATGCCACAGTTTGTTCATCCTCATACTGCTGGAATTCCTGGAATGGGAGAGTCACTACCTGATAAAAGTTTATTCACAAAGGATGGGGCTACCTCATCCTGCATCCAATTTGAGTGGATCAACTTTCATTTTCTCACATCTCAGTCTCATAACAAAACTGTAAGCAGATTATAATTGGGACTAAACTACAGTATTTTGGTTACCTAATATCCATAGTGTTTAATAAATGTGCTTTGTCCATTCCTAGAAATATACATTTGAAATGTGTGCCTTGTCTGTTTAAGGAATTTTTTCGTAATTTAGAAAATACACTTAAAATGTAACACAAAGAGTAAAACAGAAACAGACCCAGAAAAGTAGGTAATCACTAGAGAGCACATTTGGGGTGCATAAAGACTGAAGGTGATTTCACATCAACCTTCAGTCGCTAGAGGCACATGCTCTATTAACCTGTTTGATAATAGTGAATACAAAACAAAGGCAGGCAGTGCCATTATGGTCACTGCAGAATAAAACATTTCATGAGTACATTTTATGTTACAGTAAGCACTTACATAAAACCATGACAGTACTATTTATGTTCTACCTTTATATTTATTTACTTCATGTAACTTGTAATACAGCTGTACAATATTAATGCATATAGGTGTTTAGAATAGTTTTATGCCAAATAGTTGTGGTTTATATGTAGATATAGTAGAGAATTTATATAGTATTACTTTTGTCCCTGTCATCATGGTCACATTTATTGCAATGAACAACATATATTATATGTTGTTATTATGCAGTTCTAGAATTCATTTATTGTTATCAGCTGTAGAAATTACAATGTAATTCATAGCGTCAGAATATGTATGGTTATACATAATTACATATAAAGAACCTTTACAAAGATATTTATGTACATCTGTACTAATGTAATACACAGTCAAGTTTCTATATTACACTCTTATCACTAGCTTTACAGTTTCTACCAACTAACACGTATTTATAATCTTACAGCTTATGGCTTATGCCCTATTTAGAGATTCTTATATTGAGTAAACACTCCCATTTATGCAACACTTTTTCAATTTTACTTTAAATTTACGTATACATTTTATTTCTTTTATATTTTGTGGTAGTTTGTTATATAGCAGACGTGCAGCTATTGATGGTTTGGTTTTGTAAATTTCTAGTCTATGGGAATTTATTTGAAAATGTGTGTTACTCCTAGTGTTGTATTCATGAATCTGGTTTGTTTTACTGCTGTTTTCTGTTCTTTTTGCTAGCAAAATTATCTCAACTATGTACAATGAAAATGTCAAAATGTTTGGTTTCTTGAAGTGTTCTCTACATGATTCCTGTCTATTTAAACTTAAAATTATTCTTACAGCTCTTTTTGTGTGTACTGTTGCACTTTGTCCCCATACTGTGATACCATAAGCAAGATGTGGGTATATTAACCCATAGTAAATTTTTCGTAGGATGTCTGAATCGAGGAGTTTTTCTATTTGTTTTAGAATGAACAGGTTAGAGGAGATTTTGTTACAAATTTTACTGATATGTTTTTCCCAGCTTAAATTTTTGTCTAACACTACCCCTAGAAAATTGGTCCATTCCAAACTTTTAATTTCGTGATTTTCTATTTTTACATCAAGCATGATATTGTGTTTGCTCTGTGCTGTCAGTATGCTGTTTTTTGTATGTTAATGCGTATATTATTTGATTTTAAATATTGTAAGAATTGACAAATAAGCATAGCACATTACATAACATCGTACAAAGTTACATTTAGTTGCATTACTCAGGGGTCTCCGTCTAGGGGATATTTGAATGGCGACCACAAGGTACCCAAGCTGAGCAGAACATTACTTCCACCTACTGGTGTTTTGCTCCTCACTGTAACTTTTCTATCTGACCTTACCTTGGTCATCTCTTGTTCTCTTCCGACCCCGATGCTATTAGGGTTCCCGAGGGCTAGGGAGTCTTTATTTTTCCAATCTCTCCATTTCTCTATAAAATCTTAACCCCTAACATGCTGAACTGTCATGGCATGTAATACGTACTCTGGTTGGTAATCAGAGGATATGGTCGGTGAATTTATTTTGATAATTCTCCCGGTCAGGTCAGTGAGATCCGTAAACCAACGACAGGTGTGGTCCTCCAGACATTCTGGGGGTTGTGAGAGGGCGATGTGACCGCCAAAACATAAAAATATGGTGCTCTCTTAAAAGCGGTTACTATTACAGCTATTGCTCTATGAGTGAAACATATTGTAGAGCAAGAGGATTAATGACTTCATTGTCAGAAATCCAGCATTAGCTAACAACAACATATTTTCAGATACTTAGGGGTGAAATTACTGCGATATTGTATTAATCAGCATTTATACTGTAAAAAACTTCTCTGCACATCACACAGTGTGGTAGGAGTAAACTTAAAATATGATGCATCGCTATTGTCACCTGTTGCAAATGCCACAGCTTTGATGCTTTTGGCATTGCTTACCACAATTGAAAATACAATCCAGATGTGTAGCAACTTCATGTCTACTCAGTGGTCATTATGTGCAGACAGTGACTGTAGCGATGCGACACCCCACCCTCCTCCTGCCCCTAATGTTGTTTATGCCATCAATGCACGTAGCACTGTTATTCTGACTTTCCCCATCTGCTCTCTCTAGTAATTGCTAAGTGAGCAGAGTACGGTATTGAGTCACATATCATGTTGACACATTGCAACCAATGTGGTTGTAGTAATTCAGTTGTATGAATAATGTAACATATTTAGTATAGGAAATTATCATTCTGTTTATAGTTGGCACCAATTAAGAAGGGAATTGACAGATGTTAACCACAGGGTGGAAAGATACAAATGAATGGGAGGGCATGGATGCATCTTAGTGGTTGTCATAGCAACGAAAAGGACCAATTAGAGTTAAGAAGTTTCCATAGCAATGGTACACGCAAGGACTCTATTGCTGATATGTAACTCTTTATTAGCATGTGGCTGATAGAGGAACCCACTAGTAACCTAAACAGCTTGTGTTAGGTTCTCCTATCGCTGCATGTAAACAAATAATGCCTTCCTGTAGCCTGAGCTTGCAATGCTTGCATCAGTTAGAGATTGCCTGTGTGCTGAGAAGTTTGTTTGCATCATTCTATTTATGTGGTTATTTACCTTGTGATTACATGTGTCTGAGTCTGTTTTATGTGTGTGTCATGAGCTTTTGCAATTGTGCTAACATTTTTAATAAGTATTTAACAATGTTAAAAAATGGTGACAAAGATAGTGCTGGCAAACAAAAAATTGAATCTTATTGTGAACTGAATAAAACTGTTTTTGGTAAATGTATCCCAACTGAAGGACAAGCGCAGGAAATAATGTGCTCTCTAAGAGAATATTTTAAAGAGGCGGGGGACCTCTTGTTCCAATCTCTAATGTACTTGATATGACATGTGCTGTAGGAATTGGTAAGTAGAAGAGTAGTAGTAGGAATATCAGCGGCATTTTCCCATTAGAATAAGCATCAACATCTCACAGTTATGTCTCTTTTGTTAATGCAAATCTTTAGAGGATATATACTTGCATGTTCTATCCTTTGAATGCAGATTCAGTATTTTACTGTTGTCTTCGCATACGAATATAAATAATATGTACTCAACATTCCAGGCACAATCTTCTTACACATATCATATCGTGCTCTCCACATTGTTGCGATAGGCAGCAATGTTGCCTCTCCTTCACCGTGAACTGTCATTTCCTTTCTTGGTTGGCGCCGATTATAATTAAATTATGAAAATTACTTTTGACACTTACGAGAATCTGTACCAATATTATAGAGAGAAAATTTGTTGTGTGCATGTGCCAGTGTGTGTCAAAAAGCCCTCTCTCACTAGTGAAAAGCCCAATTCATTGTCATGGACATGGATCCACAAAGTGCCATATAATTTCATTTCATAAATTACTAAAAGATTAAAAAGGGATTTACAAAGCCCTTGTACTTGAATGAACACATTCAGTTATAAAAGAACATTCCTATAAAGAAGGCCTTTACTTTAAGTTGAGTGTACCATGGAGTGGAAAAATATCTTATTACTCTACAGAATGTAAATAGATACTGCACTCCGCAGAGTATATAAACAAAAACCATTTATATTTATATGGTTATGGTTGTTGCAGGTGCTAGGTTTGTCCCAAGTTGGTGGGCCACTATATAGCTGGTTAGCTCACTCCGTAGTTGGTGCTCTAGTTATGCAACATTGCAGATGCTCCTCATTGAATGTGTGTGTTTGTGTTGCTTTGGAGATATTGAGTTTTGTGTGTCGAACAACTTGCAGATTTTTAACCCAGGCTAGCGTAACGTAGAACACAATCTCTTAAAGGGTATGGGAAAGAACTCCGAAAACTTTCAAATAACACACGCAAATAAAGTTCACTGCTTAAGATTTATTGAACAAATCAAAACTTTGTTAAATGAACATACACATATAACTATTAGATGCCTTTTGCCTGTGAATCTTTATACATTTTACAACAGCTCGAGGCACACTTCTTACTAGCTCAGAGTATAGGGGTCAAGTGATGCCATACTACTGTATCATGATGTGTCACTCACATAAGCGTCTACTCTAGCTGATTTGATTGGCTCTGTTATTTGACTCGGCCAATTAGCTTCTTGCGTCTATATTTGATTTGAATCAATGTTCATTGAAATGTTTTAATGTCACCTAATATTCCAACGACATCCTTTTACTTGTATAATTTTTAGTATATTTGTAATCACACGCAGGTCCACTTTATAATACTACAATTTCATAGTAAACAACCCAATATTCAAATTTAACAGAAAAATTAATACCAAATATAATGACATGACCTAACACAGCATTTATAATAAAATTTACAATATGGCTGTTATTACTGTTTCACGTGAACAAACAGAAGACAGAGTTAAAAAGTAGAAATCGATTCTGTGATATATTTGTTCCATTGATTGCCATTTATCAAATACTGCAGATGTGTTAGTAATTAACAATGTCGAAACCTCTAAATAACCTTTATGGTAATTCTATAGATGTGTGCACTTAAGTTTCAGATGTGAAAACCTTCTAATACTCCTCATGTAAGAAAATTTTGCTTGATTTCCCTTGTATTTATGTTGTAATTAAGTTTATTAGCAGGACATGCTAAATGTTTCTATGGAGAGAGAAAACTGGTAACATTAGAAACCTGTGAACCAATGTTTTTTGAGGTCATTTTGAGTCACTGTTTTACACTCACCTTCACTTAAATTGTTTTAAAAACTGGAAATGTTTTCAAGACCGTTTGGTCCCATCAGCCATTGGGTGACTGACACTGTCCTCCTGTTCCTTCTCTCTGCTACCATCGTCCTGCTGCCATTGAATGTTAGGGCGCAGAGCTTTAACACTTTAACGCTTCATTTGAAGCTCTGCGCCCCTAACACCGATAGTAGCAGAGAGAGGGAACAAGAGGATAGCATCAGTCACCCAATGGCTGATGTTGGGACTGAACAGCCTTGAAAATATTTCCAGTTTTTAAAACAATTTAAGTGAAGTTGAGTGTAAAAAAATGACTCAAAATGACCTCAAACATGAATACTTCACTGCTATTAGTGCTTCTATTTTTAATATTCAGTGAACTAATATTTTATATTAACTAAGAAGATAATTTTTCTTGATAGTTGCAGACTATGTGTCTTCTCCAAAGAAATTAACTTGGTGACCTGGATTTGTGGAATCTCATTTCATTGTGTATGTTAAGGGTTTCTGCATTATGTGAAAATTATGTAGCTTTTATGTTACTAAATTTTTTCTTCTTCATTCCCGGGATTAGGGTGATAATCTGTTACGTCCTCTCTCCATTATTCCCACCTCTTCCTTGGGCACCCAACATCTCTTTTACCCTGAGGTTTATAACCATACACGATACTGGGACCAAGAAGAAAGTACAAAGGTTTTAAAATTTAATCTGCTATAATTACCTAAAGATGTTGATTACCATTCTGACCGAGGTTTTCCACCACCATAAGATATTTAATAGGCAATACAGCATTTCCAGAACTTGGAAGACTGTCAGGAAGGGGTTAAGGAACTCAGACATTCTGTCAATTTTTCACATCTTTTTGCATGAATATCAGGAGATTTTTCATTCGTTATTTGGAATAGTCTGCACTGTTCAAAATTGCTATCATAAGGGTAAAGGGAAGAATTCACTATAAAAGCCCTCTAAATAATTGTACGAGGGTTATTTAAGAATGTTCCCAAGCATCTGCAGTCACAAGGAATGTTGTTATGCAAGATCCGGCAACACTGGCATGTAGCTTGGTTCTTCCTCTTCCAGCACCCTCCCCCCCCCCCCCCCCCCCCCCCCCTGTAAACTGTCTGGAACACTCAGTCTTGGGTTGGCAGCTGTTAGAAGTGGAGCTTCCACTCACTTCTGCCAGGTGCGAATTGCACTCTGTGATTTGCCTTCTGTGTGCAAAAAAGACTGCACCAGTGGACATTCATTCCCAACTGTGTGAAGTGTACAGAGAACAATGTATGAGCATACAATACGTTTGCAAATGGTACAGAGAATTCAGATGGGTGTACAGACATACATGATAAGCAACGTTCTGGACGGCCATTGGTTTTGAATGCAACTATTGTGAAAGTGGAAGAAGCTATGCTGAAAGATCGAAGGGTGATGGTTCGGGAGCTCTTTGAGATGATCCCTGATGTCAGCAAGCCCTGCATTCACAGAATTTTTACTGATCACATAGGGCAGCACTGTCCAGTGCCCATGATGTGGTTTCCTGGCGCCCTTCATAAGCATATTTTTACAATTTCTAATATTAATTCAACTTTCAACACAAAACTAGTTCCTTCCGAATATCTTCCCAGTACATGCTCATGAAGTATGTTTTTGGTACACCTAAAGCTGTATTCATTACTTCCCAAAGCAGTGCTTTCCCTTTTTCCTCTCAAGAGAAGGGTATTTGCCCTAACTGTGGTTTTGATGGCACCTTCACCCCCTTAGACATGAGTTAAATGTGCACGAGCACATAAAGTTGAACAACAAAGATTTAGGGTATACCAAGGTTTGTGCAAGGTGGTTCCCAAGAATGATTACGGAGGACCATAGATGAAAATGTGTTGAAGTGGTCTGAGAATTTCTCCAGGCCTACGAAACTGATGGTGAGGAATTCTTGGACTCTATTCTCACTGGGGATGAGAGCTGGGTCCACTACATGATAGCAGAAACAAAACAATAATCCCGTCACTGGAAACATTCAGCGTTGCCGGCAAAGTGATGCCAAGCATGTTTTGGTACAGGAAGGGTTATTGTTGTATCTATTCCTGCCTACCAGTACAACAGTCAATGCAGACCACTACTGTGAGACATTGAAGAACCTTCGTCATATGATCCAAAACAAGAAGAGAGGCATGCTCATGAAGTGAGTGTGTTTCTATCAGGACAACGGTTGTCCACACATTACCCATGTGACAACCAATCTCATCAATAGATTTGGATGGGATACTGTCACACACCCTCCCTATAGCCCAGACCTAGTCCCAGGTGACTACCATCACTTCCCTGACTTGAAGAAACACCTGGGTGGGATGCATTTCAGAACCGGAGAGGAGCTGAAAGAAAATGTAAGCTATCTTCACTGCACAGTGGGAGAGTACTACGATGCAGGCATACAAAAGTTGGTACACCACATGCAAAACTGTATTGATCAGAATGGTGATTATGTTGAAAAATAGGAAAGAGTCTAAGCTTTCCAAAACTATATTATTCAATGCCAATAACTATGTTTTTCATTGTGAAAAAAATTGGGAACCTTATTTTACGGACAACCCTCATACAATAAGGAACAGGTGGGAGTTAAATGAAACTAATGAATTCATTACTGGAGTTTAAAAAGCTAAACATACATGAGTTAAAGCCAGCTATACTCTGTTCATCTAGAGATTAGAGGAGACGTAAACAAAGCCACGTGTGTTTTGACCACAGCGCGCCCTCTTGACGCTTTCGTCGTGTAAATAGTCCCTTGAAGAAATAATGTTACTGAGGTCTGAAATGTCATTTAATGTTTGCTAAAGCATGAACTAAGTGTACTAAGCATAGTTAAACTGTAAGAATACGTAGTTAAGTGAATTTGTAACCAGCCTAATTTATTCTGCGCGCGCATTATTCAGTATGAAAGTAACATGGCGGAACAAGTGAGTCTTGTAAAACATAAGTGCGGCAAACGTTGCGGAGTGGTGAAAAGACAACAATATTGAACATATTTAACAAGTTCTACGAGAAATATCCTGAACTTGCTATCGAAGACATGATGAAATTAATATCCGAGTTTACTGGTGTGTCAGTTGCAAGTATTTACAGTACACCCAAAGAAAAATCGTCGGTTGGTGAAGATACCGGTAAAAACGACCACGTGCTAGATAAATGGTGGATGTAGTTTGCGACGAATTTGTGAGTGTGAGATCTGCAATCCGTCGAAAAGTTCACCAGTTCTTTGTTAACAATGAACCACTACCTTAAACAAAGTGCTGTTGGCAGTTGACTCTGATCCCGATCTTCCAGATTTAAAACGAACTGATTTCGAGATTGTGAGCAGGAAATGAAAAAGTGTTATTGTGGACAGAGATAACGTAAGTAGCAGTTAATTTCCATGTGCTACATGTTATTTGGATCACGTAAATATATCCTTTAGTAGTGTAAAATGCATATTATAACTACGCGTAGCGGTAGGTAACTGTGTTGCGTCATTGTGAAAGCACGTGGCCGCGGAGTGATACAAACCGGTGCTTTGTTTATATCTCCTCTAATCTCTTGATGAACAGAGTATAGTATTGTATATGTTAGTGATAAAATGGCATAAAGTTACTGACATACAGAAGTAATTGTAGGTAAAAATGAGTTGTATAACTTTGACAAGTTGTGCCTGATTCCTAGCAACACAAATTTTACAGTGAAATTTTTATATTGAATACTTGGGTAGGATACTATACCTCTACCACTGCCACTGCTGCCAACCTTAGATAAATAGTGAAAGAAAAAATATTTAATACAGGTATTTGGTTGTTTCTCTAAAATAGTGAAAAGTGAAATGACTATTTTCAATGTCTTGAGCTTGTTGAAACCTACACTTTTAAGCCGGTGTCCCATCCAACATTTTTACCAAACATTTTGTATCCAATGGAAAATCACACAAAAGAAACAGTGCCTGTCACACTATGATTCATTTTGGTCCAGTACAAATGACAGTCCACATAGCAAGTGTGAGAAATAAACACGGCAGATACAAATATTAATTTAGCGATTGCTATATTAAGTATAGGTTTGGGATAAATTTCCACGAGTATCAGTAGGAAGGAAAAATGTATTAGAAGTAAAATACATTGGTGGACACAGTCATGAGAACAGGGTACAGGCCGAGGTATATTGGGTCTATTACAAAACAAATTGAGGTTAGAGGACCCGATTAAATTAAATTATTGTTTAAGAGGTTGAATCAGAAACTGAAAAATTCAATACCACAGCCGGGATTTGAACCACGGATTTTCCACCTATCAAGCGGCTGCTCTAACCATTGAGCTACCATGGCCAACTTGCCAGTACAACATTAAATTTGATTTGTACTTTTTCCTGGTTAACCACATAAAGTACTTACAATTGTAAGTCGACCTTGGGGTATTTATCTCTGATGTGAGATTCCCTTGTGGTTAACCGGGAAAAAGTACGAATCAGCTGGGGAATTTAATGTTGTTACTGGCAAGTTGGCCATGGTAGCTTAGTGGTTAAAGCAGCCGCTCGATAAGCGGAAGATCCGTGGTTCAAATCCCGGCTATGGCATTGAATTTTTCAGTTTCTGATTCAATCTCTTAAACATTGCCCACACATGGCTTGTGTTTAAAAACACCAGCAGTAAGCTTGTTGGCATAAATAAATAATAAATTATTGTTGTTTAATGATGCTGTCAATTGCCATGATCACATCAGCATCACTGTGTCTTGGAATTTTGCCTCATAGGAGTCCTTTTATGTGCCAGTAAATCTACTGACATGGAGCTGTTGTTTTTAAGCACACTTAAAACCCACCAGCCTGGGCCAGATTTGAGCCTGTGACCTTGGGATCAGTAGGCCAGCGTCTAACTGAGTCACCTAGACTGACATTAGAGGACCTGGAAAACTATCGCAATTTTCTAGGAATTGAAGATTTATTCCTCAAGCTTTTACATCGTGTTGAAGGCAAAATTACACACCAGGACACAAATATGAGACAAATGCAAAAGAGATAAGGAACAATTGTAATGGTTTTAATCTTAGTATGGATGGATAGGAGATTTGAACTTATTTTGTAACATAAAATTGAAACATTCTGCTAACTGGATTTCTTATCATTTATGAAATATTGCTATGTAATAACCACCTCAGTAATATGTTTAATGATCACAAAAAATCGTTAATGAATCTTCCAGAAAATATTTAATGTTTTATTTGAATACCCATCACATTACTATTATTGTTTTCTAGTTATTGGATGAAACAATTAGATTCAACTCAATCGCATTGTATACAAACAAGTCAGGTACCTAAAAAAAAAAATAGGATAGAAATTGTATGCAATAAAATTTTATCCAAGTCTCGATGTCTCATAATTCACTTTTGTTGTCCAAAAAGTTGGACTGTGGGACATTGGCTTTAAGCTTTGCTATATCATTGTGCTCAAGTGTCACAGGAATCCCATGCATATGGCTACAATGTTGTAATTTTATCAATCAGCAGTTTGAATTGGTGAGTGCTATTAGCATTTATTTAAACCTTGTCCATCAATATTTTACAGGTAAAGGTAAATCACCCAATATCTCTGGTGAGGAGCAAATGAAAAAACATGTTGGACTAAGTGGGAAACAGAGACAGAGTTCCAGTTTATGGTCGGGGAGTAAAAGCCAGAGCGCAGAAGCTGCTAGTATTAAACGTCAACAGATGCCAACTGTTTCTGAACAGAGTTCATTGAGACCAACACGAGACTCATCAGCAGAGCCATCTGACAGGAAAATCAAGCAGCAACCACAGCAGTCACATTTACAACCACAGCCAATCAGCTGTCAAGTTGGTTCTGCAATTGCAAATGTTGGAGCATTTTTGCTTTTGAGTCAGGTAACAAGAAAAGTGTTTTGATAAATGTATTTATATTCTATTCTCAATAGGGATACAAGGTCCAATGTTTTCATGGCTATATCATTTCCTAACACAACGCTTTATCGCTACCAGATATGGGAGAAATATATATAAATATAAACAAGTACACCGCGTTACCATAAGGTGCAGTGCTCAGCACTACACTTTTTAATATATTTATTAATGATCTGCCACAACAAATACAAGAATCAAGTGTAAAGTGTGCACTATTTTCTGATGACTTAGTAATGTGGACTTAAAACCAAAAAAACAAAACTACAGAACTAGTAAAAACCATGCAACAATCCTTAAACAACCTACAAAAGTGGACCAAAGAAAATTTAATGACTGTTAATACAACAAAATCAAACTACCAAATCTTTTCACTAAGAAAAAAAAAACACTAAAAATAAAACTAAATTTCGAGGGTCAACAATTACCAGAAAGAAGACCACTTGAAGACCTGTGAAGCATTAAGATCAGAAGAAACTACAGTTCAAAAGTATTGGAAAGCACGAATGCTAATGGCTTCATTGCCAGATGCAAGGCACTAGAAAACAACAACAACAATTACCAGAAACAAAGGAAGCAAAGTATTTAGGAGTTACATTTGATACCAAAACTACATGGACCAAACAAATAGAAAATGTAATACAAAGAGCAGAGAGGCGCCTTTCACTGTTAAAACATCTAACAGGAATAAAGTGGGGATGTTCCAGAGCAACTCTTAACACAACATACAATGTGTATATAAAGCCATTATTTACTTACTGCAGCATAGTCCTTGTAACAGCAAATACAAAAAAAATTTCAAATCTTTCAAAACCAAACTCTAAGACAAATTACAGGTGCTATCAAAACCACACCAATAGCAGCCATGGAAATACTAACCAACTAATACCCCATTGAATATGAAATAGAAAACGCAGCTCTTACCTACACAAAAAGTTGATCAGACTCCCATTCAATACATGGCACAAGAGAAATTTTACACATACACTAAAGACTCAGGAGAGCTTTCTTTAGAAAATTCAAGACATCAAGAAGAATATATACCTTCCTAATTCAAAGGAAAACTTCATATCTATCTATCTTCTATCTGACAGAAGAAGTTAAGAAAAGTGATACTCCAACTAGTGTTCTAAAATTATTGGCATTAGAGACAATCCATACCAGATTTACAGAACACGAATGGCTCCATATTTACACTGATGGATCATTGATATCAAACCGAGATGGAGCAGGGGCTGGAGTCACGTGTCACCTCTTTTCGTATTACAAATCTTTAAATTATGGAAGTACAAACTTTTATGGAGAAATTGAAGCAATTCGAATGGCCCTACAAAATCTTTTGTAAAGAATTTCTTATTTTCATTAAGCAGTTATTCTCTCAGATTCCAGGACGGCAATTATAGCAATTACTTCCAAGTTGTCACCAAAAAACCAAACAATTATAGAATGTTGGAAAATCCTTACCCATCTAACAGCACTTTAAAAACACCTAGTCTTCCAATGGATACCAGCTCACTGTGGATTGAGTGGTAATGAGAAAGCTGATTTTCTTGCAAAAAAAAGGTACTGGCAGTGTACAGAAATCTATGTTTAATCTACCATTTTATGCAGCTAAAAGATTAGTCAACTCTGAATTCAAAAAAATTATTGCAAAATATTACTATGAAAAATCAAAAAATAAAAGATGGGAACTACCAAACATTCAAACAGTAATTCCTGAGTATCCTCGAAAAACGGCAGTTGCAACCTTCAGGTTGATTACAGGACATGATTGTCTGGCAAAACATTTAAACAGAATTGGGATATATTCTTCACCACTCTATCCTCTATGTGATCTGCAAGAGGAAATGGACCGAGACCACCTTCAAATATGCCCGGCCATTTCTAACACCCCATCCATCAGTGAAAAATATTGGACAGCCAGAGGATTAATGACTTCATTGTCAGTAATCCAGCATTAGCTAACAACAACATATTCCATTATTATTTATTTATGCCAACAAACCTACTGTTGGTGTTTTTTAAACACACAAGCCGTGTGTGGGCAAAGTTTGAGAGGTAGAACTGGAACTTAAAAATTCAATGCCACAACTGGGATTTGAATTTTTAAGTTCCAGTTCTACCTCTCAAACATATTCCATTCTCATTACTTGGCATGTACAGAAAACTAATTTGGTAAAATACAAGGATATCATGATTATTTAACGAGGTGTTTGTAACATCCACTTCTTTCTCTGTCTTGACCCCTCTCCAAAGACAACAGCATTCATGCTACTGGCTGGACATAGTGATAACCAGTGATAAGTCGGCCTGAAAGGGAAGTATTGATTATTTCTGGTGACTCACTCTATGGTTACTCATTGGCTCGACTGTTGTTTGATTCATAGAAGCTACACCTAGCTAGATTATTGATTTATGGCAAGCTGGTAACACAGTTCAACAAATTTCAGAAACTATGCAAATTCAGAGAAATATAATAAAATTTTAATGCCACCCATGAAAGGCGATTTGTTGCATAAGTATTAAATGAAAACCTTTCATTCAAAAGCAGAAACTGTATTATGATATAAAATATTAGACAAACATGTTAAAGCTAGAGACAGGTAGAATTGGAACTGAAAAATTCAATGTCACAGCCGGTATTTGAACCACAGAGCTTCCACTTGCCGTGCAGTTTTCAGTTCCGATTCTACCTCTCAAACATTGTGTGTTTAAAAATACTAGCAATAAGTTTGTTGGTGTAAGCAAATAATAATGTTAAAACTATTTTGATATAATTTTTAATTCCGGTGTAAATAATAGAGTGTATAGAAGGATTAAATGCTTTTATACTTTTATGTAATATTGTGTCATGTTTACTGTAAAGCTTTACAAATTGTTTTCGTGGTTCTAAGGACAAAGTTTTTCTCGTAACACAGAATCATTTAATTCAATAAATGCTAATTATTATTATTTAATTCCGGGACATAAAGCACTGTGGCAGTAATTTTAGGTCACACCCTGAATTCACCATTTTTTGTTATATTTAATTTTATTATACAATATTTTAAGAACTGTTAAAGAATGAATGTTAAATTATATATATGTGTTACGTAAAACAGCTCTCATTTATACTTAAGTATGCTATGGATGAAGAGCATGGCAATGTCCGGATATTACAGCTTCTGTGGTTCAAACAAATTATGAACCCAGACTGCTACAAAAAATTTTCACTTAACGACGGAAAAACAATGGTTAGCAACAGGGATTAAAGTATGGAGAAGAAGAATTAATATGGTTAAAGAATACATGTAATAAGAGAATGAGAGTTTTTCTACCTAATTTAGTCAAAGAAGACCAATCAATGCACCAAATCGTTATTAATAAAATATTATTGAAGAGAATAAAAATGATCTACAAAAGAAAGTAGTATAATTTCCAAACGACTTCCCTGTACCCACAAGTCTCATCGGATCTAGCCAACTAGACGAGCCGAGCGAAGAAGGTGGGAGAGATATTAATGCGACCGCCGCAGTACTTAAAATACTAAGTCGCCATTGGGGTAATTGTCCCCGATGTGAGACTGCCTTTGTGGTTTACCAGGAGAAGTACGAATCGGTTGGAGAATTCAGTGTCATTCTAACAGGTTGTCACATTAGTTTAATGGTTAGAGAATCCGTCTAGTTAGTGGAGGGTGTATGGTTCAAATCCCAGCTGTGACATTAAGTTTTTCAGTTCCGGTTCTACCTCTCAATAAATGCTGCTTATTTCAACCAATATTTACAACTTCTTATAACAGGCCAGGTGTATCTACTCGCCCTTCCTTGTCCTCATTACATCATCATGCCTCCAGCCGTGTATTGCAACTGTTCAACAGTTTGTTGGTCACATTGGTCAGTAGTTATGCTTCATACCCTTTAAGACCCCGTAAGATGATAGAAACAAAGATATTCCCAAATAGTGCTTTTTACTAAATTTTGTTGTGTACAAGATCTTAATGAAAACATGACCCCTATTTGGGAATGCAGCAAGCAGTATTGCTAACGATGAGTAAACAAAAATTGAAGTGCTTAGTGCAAAAAGGAGACTTGTCCATGATTTTACACTATTTGAGTTAAGAGTGGTATATCTTGTACATCATTATGTATATTTTAACGTTAAAATGAGACTTGTCAGATGTGTAGAATATCCCCAAATTCAGGTGTTTAGTTAAAAATCGAATGTTGCACTCACATGACTTTCTCTACTCTTGCACTATTCTTACAAACTCTTATTCCTTTATCTTGTTCATATTATTTGAGATAAACATTTGTAGAAATTATCTTACTGCTGATTTTCTTATAGATGCAAGAGGGGTATGGGAATATAGGCTTTGAGCGATACTCAAATCTTTTAAAGCTTTGAAATTCCGTTCTCTTTGCATGGCCAAACAGATAAAAAACTGAATAACGACCTTCCATTTGAGAAAAGTGTAAGTACTGCAAAACTTACACAAATAACAAGGAATATCTCTAACATGGTTCACTCCACAAAAAAGTGCATTTGGACATAACTTAAATGTTTTAACGAGATCTACATCTTTTGTGTAGTAAGATTTGTTCTACCTCTTACGGTTTAGCAGTTATGCAAAAGACATCAAGAGTAAATAGGGCTACTAAGGCTATAGCCATAAAATTCAAAATGTACATTTCATTCACTATAAAAGTATCTTAAACATATGGCATTTTAATCAAAATCATTAGAGCCATTTTTGGGAAAATCAAAATTTTCCATGTAAAGGGCAGTTTCGGGTGGACTAATTTTCTTCAAAATCTTCATGTTGCATTCTTGAAAGATATTAAACTTAAATACTGACTTTAGTTTTTAAGCTTCTTGTTTTTGAGTTATGCTGTTTACACACACAGAAACATACATGGATCCTTTTGTAAAACTGCTTTTTTTTATTCAGGGGGCCTCATAACATATATTTCCAGTGAACTCTTGACAGTAAAATTTTGGGTCGAATATATTACTTCTACTTAATATATGTAGTAGCGAAAGTAAATAAGGGGGCTTGTCTCTTAGAAGTATTGTTGCTTTGGTGGGGAAATCTCTGCATGTGCCTTTATCTTTAGTTGTGAATAATAATGGCAGATAGTAGTAGTGAAAATGAAGCCCAAAGCTCTGCATGTTTGAAAAGACAGTGGTATCCAACACTTTGGAGAAAAAATATTATAAAGAATAGGAGAGTGAAATTTGAAGAATATATAACTTCTGCTGATGGTTGAGGGAATCACAATCAGAGGATACTTACATATTGATTTATGAGTTAATTAGATCATTTCCACACAGAGTTGCACATGATAAATTAAGGTATACTGGCTTCAGCAAAAGAATTGGTTGTGATGTAAGCAATGCCTAAAAATGTATCCTCCTGCTTTCTAGCTCTGATTGGAGCAGTAATGGCAGTACTTCCTTAACCACGTGTTGCTAAGAGAGAAAAACCACGTGGAGCCTGCAACTATCATTGCCTGCCTTTGACCCACCAATCCTTCATGCAGTAGTTTAAAACACACTACGGATTAGATAACAATTGGATGTAGCACTCTGAACTAAAAGCATAATAACAAATATAAATTTACAATCATTGTAGGAAATAACCTAAAGAACCTAATCTGAATCTGAAAGATGTATTCCATCTAGATCGGAGTTCTGCTCCTCCCCTCTCCCTTTATCTTTGGTATATGCAGTAGCTGCTAATTAACCTAAAATTATAAATAAAACAAACACTAACTTAACCTCCCATGAATCAGAAATGTAAGCTTATATAAATAGCAGATTATAAGCATATAACGAACGCATGCTCACATGATTTGGTATGACCCTTGCTAAACTCAGAATCTTAATGGCTATAGGCATGGTTAACTTCCCTGTTTTTAACCTTTCACTGCACACGGAATTTGTGCTTAATGCAGATACACCTGTAAACTATGCTGTAAGGTAAACAATATCTTTAATATGTCACATAGTTTGTAGAACACATTGAGAATCACAATTTTTTCACCACTCATTAGAGGCTTCCGTCTGTAATGTCTTATAAACTGCACTTGTTCAGCCATGATGGTGCAGTAACACTCTCACCTTCCCACTTCCAAAGCTGAGCAGCAGAAGGCTGTCTGCACATGTTCTTAGCTCATTTTCTGATTAAGTGCAATTAATTACTTTAGATTAATTTTGTTGCAGTTCTACATGGTACAATAACACGTTAAACATACCATTGTTACATAATACAGAGAAGATCCAGTAGTTTTTGTTACTCTTGACTTTTGTTACTTTGTAGCCGATGTACCTTGTAATATGCAGCATCAGCCAATAAACGTACACATTAATTCTATTTGTACACGTGCTTCTGTTTACATCACGACCAATTCTTTTGGTGAAGCCAGTGCAGAAAAAAGAGATATTTAAGTTCTGATTTGTCTGTATGTAAGGTGTGGGAGATGTTTATTCAAAAGCATGAAACTGAAATGTACCTAATATATCAAAATTTAAATTCAACTGACTGACAAAAGCTTCAACTCATAAGTCAAATATAACTATTTTTATAACCATTTTAATAACCACTTCAACTGTGGCATTGGTCCACCTTGAGTTATATGTGGTACTTAAGGAAAATTGAAGTGCAGAATACAAGGCGAAGCAAACTTGGCATTGGTGCTGTTTTTATAAGGATTATTACATAGCAGCAGGAATAATGTTCTTACTGAAAGATGAAATACTGTGATTGCAGACGCGATTCCTATTTACAGGGTCGTGGTTACAGAATGGAATGCATAAATCAATGTTCCTTTATCACAACATATTTATTCATTAACACTTCGTTATTTTACACTCTCAGCACCATATTAATTAATCAAAGACTTTCACAATCATGATTTAGTAGAATCTACACAGGATAAAAGTTTGGTGAAAGTTCCATGTTCACACACTACCAAAAAACATGTCCTTTCATCTTGAGCACACAGACGCTAATGAAAATAGTCCTTGGCGTCTCTCTGACGCAACACTGCCATTTTTTTGTATTCATCCGCGCAAATAGTTTTTATTGGTTGAACACAAAGTGACAAGAAAACATTGGCTATCCTGAATATTAAAAATAAGTCCCTGATACACCCAAACAAGAACTAGAAATTTATACACTCTTAAAAAAACATTTATATGAACGATTTTCTATTGGTCAATATTCTGTCTCATATGCCCCTTGTTTTGTTTTTCAAGTTGTCACCTATATTTACAATCTTGAAACACAATACAATACTTCTCCCTATTCCTCTGATTCAATCACTTTGTACAATATTTTTTTTTTTTTTTTTTTTTTTTTTTTTTTCTTTACAGTCTTCTTCGCTGTTTGTCTTTTGTTTTGGCATGATACAGCATGTCTTTATAAATTTCACATGTTCAATTACTACACAATACATTCAGTTATTATACAATACATATTCAGTTATTGTACAACACATTTGGTTATTACATAACATGTCCAATTATTATACAATACATATTCAGTTATTGTACAATATATCCAGCTATCATACCACATATGTTCTGCTATTATACAATACATATTCAGTTATTACACAATACACATTCAGTTTTTTGCATAACACATTTATTTATTACTCAACATATCCAGTTATCACACAATATATCCAGTTATCATACAATACATATTCAGTTATTATACAATATATCTAGTTATCCTACAATACATACTCAGTTATGGTACAACACATATTCAGTTCTTATACGACACATACTCAGTTATTGTACATTTGACATTGACACAAATATAATTTAAGTGTATCATGGTTTATTATGTGGTTTTTGACTTGTATTCATTGCTATGAGGAGAGAAAAACAGGATACAAATTTTGAGCTAATGATTAGGATCATGTTTATGGCAATATTTTATTCAGTTCTTTGCCTTCTTTGTCTTGTAAGTTTATTATGTATAGGCAGGTTGTTGAGTCGGTTCTTAAACTCTGATGTTACTAATGGTACTATTTTTCTTAATTGGGTTATTATTTATTGTTGTTTGGTTCAATATTTCTTCGAGCTTAGCATTGGCTATATCCATCTTAATTCATGGGCATTGTTTTTCTGATTATGGTTTTCCTCACTTCACTAATTGTCACTTCTTTGTCTCTTATTTCTATAAGAGAAAACTTCTATACTTATAATTATTCTGTAATTGTATTATTTTTCTTCTCAATTTACCCTCGACATCTTTGTGTCGAAATATTATATCTTTGTCATCATAATTGATTCCTTTTTATTTTTTTTTTGATTTTTTTCCTGACATCCTTATGTCAAAAACATATTATCTTCCGTCGCTATAATTCATTTATTTAATGACAATCAGTGTCCTCATCTGTCTTTGTTGACAATGCTCTTTGTGGTCGATATAGCCAATGACTATGTTGGTTTTCTTCCTTGTTGTAATTCCTAATCTGAACATAATTTTCTATAAGTAACCCATTAAAAATTGTTATCTTCCTTCATCTCTACTACTCCTGCCTTACACATTTGTTGGCAAAGACTATTTGGTCCTTTCTTTGTATGGCTTTAATTTATTTTTATGGTATCTTCCTACCAACTTGCCATTTGTATTCTGTAGCTCATACGTGTGGTCACCCAGCTGTTTTGTTACGACCAGTGGTTCCATCTCTCTCTTCGTGTAGCCATCATGGTGTCGATGTCAATTGTAAGTTGCTGAGATTTTGTTGTTTGTCATCCACTCGGTTGGGACGAACTTAGTTGTTGTAATTTCCCTGAGTGTTGGTGGTGGTTGTCGTTTCTGTATCCTGTGCAGCATCTGCCCTATTTGGCACATCTTCATCTACTTCCTGCTGTCTTATGTTGCCAGTGTACCATTGGTCTCTGCCCCTTTGGCGTGAACCTCTGTCATATGACGGTCTTTGGTTGTCGAAGTATTCCCTACAGAATCGTATATGATTCACTTGATGGGTATGGTCTCCTGGTCTTCCACGATCATATGTATATGTTCTGTATCTCGATTCACCCCTCGGTATCGTGTCGTGGTACCGCTGTCTTGTGTTCTCCATCCTCTCGCCATGATTATGTGATTGTGGGAAATGGTGTGCCCCTCTCCCCCTTTCATGGGTGCTCCTAGTATTTCTATGTTCTCCCTCACTCTGGTTGTTCGTAGCCGTGTTCCGGTTTAGGATGGGTGAGTTTGGGTGACCGTTCCTATGTCTATGCTCATTAGGCCAACCATTTTGTGTTTCGAAGGCTGTCAGCAGTTCTATCATATCTGCAAAATCTACTGGCCTCGCAACAATTAACCCTGTTCTCACTGTGTCTGGGAAATGTCTTGTTATGCTGGTAATTAGTTCTGCCTCCGACAAGTTGGGGTCTAATAGCTTTCCTTTGTTGGCTACTTTCATAAAATAATCGACTAGCGACAACCCTTTGGTTGGATCATATCTACCTGTCGCTAGCTCTACCCTAGTTTGGTTTTGCTTAGCTGGGCCCCAATACCTTGATAGGAATAAATTTCTGAATGAGCTATACGACTCATGACCAGCTAGTGTTAACCTGAGCCATTCTAACGCCTTGTTTTTTAAGCTTTTCTTAACTATCATCATCCTAAGCTCGTTTGGTATCCTTTTCACTTTAAAATATTCTTCCATCTCTTTAACAAAGAGTTTTGGATCGTCTCCCTTCTCCTCGTCAAATGTAGGTGGTGTGATTTCATGTAATATGCTGTTGGTGTAACATGTGTTATGTGTTGTGTCATTGTTTGGTTGTGAACCTCTTTCTCTGTATGGTGAGTCAACATTTTGTACATTACTCAAGTAACTCTCATCTTGTACATTACTTACATCTAAATCATCTTGCCTTTGTAATGCATTCACAACATCATTTACATTAGCCAAACTTTCTTTCCCTTTTTTCATTTCTTCACAAATTGATTTTAAATCATTCTTTATTTCTAAGTGACTCTGTTTCATATCATTTATAGCATCCTGTTGTGAATGCATCACATCATTCATTGTCTTAATTTTAGGAATTACAATTTGTTCTACAGTTTCATTAATAATGTCTTTCCTTACTACCTCAATCTCTTTCCTTAATTCCTCAGTTATTTCTGCTTTTACATTTGTAATCTTACAGTCTACACTTGTATTACATTCTGTTATTTCCTCTCTACACCTAACAATTTCTCCTTCTAACACAATCTTATTCTCTCTCATCTCTGATTCTATCTTTCCCATCCTATCTCCTACGATTTCTATCCTAGCTTCTAAGGCTTCCTTTGTTTCATTTAAGTTTTTATGTACTAATTTTAAATTAGTTTCCATTACTTTCATATTTTCTTTACACTCCTGTCTTCCTAATTCTATTTTCTGTTCTAAGTTCTGTCTTCCTAATTCCATTTTCTGTTCTAAGTCCTTTCTCACTTCCTCCATTTTCTGACCTATCTCTTCCTTATTCTGTTCCAGTTTCTGACCTATACTCTGACCTAAACTTTGTTCCAGTCTTTCAAACATGATCTTTGGTCTTTGCTTATTTCCATCTGTTCCTCACTTTCTAATTCTACCTGATAACTAGGCCTATCTGCCCCTTCCCCCACTCCTGTTTCTATCTCTTTTCGCGACATTTTAATTTCTTTATTCAATTCACTTAAGGTTGAAAGTCCCACTACTTTGCCGCTTCTCAGTAACATAAAAAATGGAAATAAAATGTATGTGAAAACAAAAAATTTTTATCCTACTTTCTTTTCCGTTGGTTCCTCGTCCAGTTATTTACGTCTCCTGGGTAGTTGGCTTCACTAGATGATCTCCGGTGTTTTTCCCACGTTGATTATTCGTGCATCGATGTTCCGATGTATCGTTGATATCAAACGATGGTCTAATGGCGTCTTTTTCCTGGGCGATGAGATGGCGTCTTTTGATGTTTATTGTAATTTCAATTTTCGTAATTTTGCATTCCATTCTAAATTCGAGCTCCACGTTGTGTAAGCCATTTTGGTGCTGTTTTTATAAAGATTCTTTACACATAACAGCAGGGATAATGTTCTTACTGAAAGATGAAATACTGTGATTGCAGACGCGATTCCTATTTACAGGGTCGTGGTTACAGAATGGAATGCATAAATCAATGTTCCTTTATCACAACATATTTATTCATTAACACTTCGTTATTTTACACTCTCAGCACCATATTAATTAATCAAAGACTCACAATCATGATTTAGTAGAATCTACACAGGATAAAAGTTTGGTGAAAGTTCCATGTTCACACACTACCAAAAAACATGTCCTTTCATCTTAAGCACACAGACGCTAATGAAAATAGTCCTTGGCGTCTCTCTGACGCAACACTGCCATTTTTTTGTATTCATCCGCGCAAATAGTTTTTATTGGTTGAACACAAAGTGACAAGAAAACATTGGCTATCCTGAATATTAAAAATAAGTCCTTGATACACCCAAACAAGAACTAGAAATTTATACTCTTAAAAAAACACTTATATGAACGATTTTCTATTGGTCAATATTCTGTCTCAGCATTAAAGATAAAAAGTGAAAATGAGCTAAAGCCTCATAAATTAAGGGAACAATCTTTTTATAACAGTATGAAAAAATGTGAGGAACTTATAAAGGGGGATGATAGGAGGATATCAAGGTGATAACTTTTGATTTTATGCAGAATATCCCTGCTCTGCACATACCTGTTGGGGATATGTTTTAATACAACCACAGGCTTTTGTTTTCTGGGTACACATATCTTCAGGTGATAAACTTTCCATGTATTTGTACGACGAGATAACTGCTAAAAAGACACAAAATGAAGTAGTTTCAATGCTAATGAACTTCATTGAAAGCCATGTTGCAAATGAAGTATAAAAGCTCAGAACTCACCCAAGAGAAAACAAGATACAGCATACACACTCACACAATGGTATAACATTCTCAGTACTTATCATAAAATGCTCTCAAAGTATGTTTCTTGATTATGCCAAACATTTAGATCCTTTTTACAAAAAATTAATCACAGTGAAAGGGCTAAATTGGGCAGTGAACTCATATAAAATATTTGAAATCTCGTCACAGTCTAAATGTGTTAAGAAATGCCTTACTACAATGGAATGTTTACTTATGATTTTCCACTTGTGAAGTTTGATGAGGTTCCAAACTTAATGTATCTCCAGCTTATTCTGATTTGATACCAGTAATGTCTTTCAAAGCTAAAGATGTAGGTAAAATGCTTAATATAATCCTCTTAGAGTACAGTGATTACTTTCAGATCATAGTATACAGATTTTCAAACAAAGAAGCCAAGGCAACATCTCCAGAATCAGCTGGAACTTGCTCAGCGTTATATGCAGAGTAAATATATCACTAATATCCTACTATTGCAAAAGAAGACCATTCGAATAATATCGAATGCAGATAAATTGGCACATTTTAAGCCACTATTTGTACAACTAGGAATAATGACAGTAGTGAACTTGTATATCTATACAGTCCTCATTTATATAAAAAAGAATATATCTGATTTTCACTATAGACAGGATATCCATAACTATAACACAAGAAATACAAACCAAATTGATACAGCTTATAATAGACTGTCAAAATCACAAAATAGCTTTGAAGCATTAGGTATAAAAATGTATAACGCACTATCAAATGAGGTAACTCAACTGACGTATAATAGATTTGAACGTAGACTTTATGACAGATTATTAAACAATCCGTACTACTCTCTACAAGAATATTTTGAAAATTCAACTCAGCTGTAAATACCACTGTTATTGTAACTTATCTTTGAAATGTACATTGCCATTCAACAAATGGATATATCCATATACACTCCATACTTGGCTCTATAAGACAACTGATTGTACTAAAAGTAATATATAGTAGGTCATAGTGAATATCGGTAGCATTATTTTTATAACTGATATTTGTAAATATGTATGTATATATAATTTTGCTAGAATCTATTTGTTATATATAACATGTAAACTACACTGACGTTGTCTATTGCTGTAACAGGCCTAATGACAATAAAATCTATTAATCTATTAATCTAATCTATTGAAGGCCATACCATATGTTCTTTCAGCTTCTCTAATGCTCACACAGGATTTACTGCCATCTCCAAAGCATCCTTACTGTAGTTCTTGGCCATCTACAGAAGAGAATGTTTTATTATTTTTGTTTATTCCTAAATTTCATATAGTATTTATTCATTTAAGCATAAAATAGTTTATTAATTATGTTAATGCCTTAATGTAACAATAATTGCTTAATTTAAATTAACGATTTAAAATGTCACAGAAAGTTTAATAGCATTGTTTTAAATTTTGCATGACAAAAACCAGGAGGACTGCATTGTATTTAAAAAATAGTGATATTTACAAGTGTTTTAGTAATAATACATCAAAACTACTCATATAACAGGAATATAAAAGATATTTAATTTCAATAAAAAAATGTAAAGCTTCTGCAGATGCACAGATCCATATGTTCCATTTTTTCCCTGATACATGATATCTTTCCCATTATTGTGACCTAATTTATATGTTATAAACACTAGACGTATAAGTTACAGCAAATTTCAAATAAACTTAACATAATTTGCTCTTGAAATGTTACATCTGGAAGGAACACAGAACATGCACTCTCCTTCCACTGCAATCAGCTTATATTGGTGACACCACTTTCAAAAGAGATGAATATTAGCACTGATGGCACCATCTACTGCTATTTGCAATAATTAAAACGTTAGATGTTTTGAGCCTTATATGGTTCCTCATCCACAAATGGTGCCCTTTACTTACAATGTGGTGGTTTTTTTTAATGAAGATGGTGGTTTGTTTTACCATTCTTCTGTGATTGGCCATATCCTGAAAGACTGATTGTCACTGGGTTTTACAGCACTGCTTGTCACAGATGCTAATACGGCAACATTTGATTTAGATTGACATAAGTAAGGGATTTGTCAATTTCCCAGAATTTTTAATATTGATCCTCAGACATTAACTGGAAGTTTCTACTGATATTATGGCTTATACAGGTGTTCAGCGATACTTCCGCCACTATCTGGTTATGGTCTGGCAGCAGTTGTGGGAGGCATTAACTGACAGTTACAGACAATAAGGGACTTGGTACAACCTTGGCTGACCTCTTGCAGGGATTCCTGTCAGTCAGAGGTTGTTTTAATGTGGTTGAGGATAGGACACATGCATGCCACTCATGGCTACCTTTTGCGTGGTGAGCTGTTCCCTGTGTGTAGCATGTGTGGCGTACAACTCTATGTGTCACGTGTTTTGGTTGACTGTCCGCGATATACCAAAGAGTGCCAGTCCCTTGGCCTGGGTTTTACCTTGCGATCAATTCTAGGTGACAACTTGGTCTCTGTTGATATGGTGATGCGGTTCGTCACTGAAATTGATTTTGTGATGCAACTTTAGCTTGTGTTTTAGAATGTGCACTGTTATTTGCCTTGTTTGCTGTTTTGTTTTAGCATTTTAACTTTCAAGAGGACCTTAACAACATGGCAACAATGGATGTGATCAAGGCAACAGAGACAGAAGGAGTGAAAATGTACATCTATGGAGATGATATGATGATGGTATCAAGATCAATAGACAACCTACAGATGGCAGTAAACATGTTAGCAGAATGGGCAGGAAACAACAAACTAACAGAGAAGAAACTGTAACGATGACTTTCAAGAGAGGAGGAAGACCTGTTGTAGGAGACATCATAAAGCTACAGGACGAACCGTTGAAAATGGTAAACAACTTCAAATACCAGGGTACAAAGCTACAGACACAAGAAACCACATTTACAGGGCACATAAAGTAGCATCAGTAGTGAAAGCCATGTATGACATGAAACATCTGAACAAAATATCTCTAAAGACAGCAATGGAATTGTTCAAGGCAAAAATAGCGCCAATAATAACCTACGGACTGTAACTGATATGGGAGCACCTGATGAAAAGAAATCTAGAGAATATAGAGAAAGTGAAGGCAACATTCATGAAGATTCTGTGTCTATCGAAGTACTTACCATCCAGATTTACATATGAAATGTGCAGAGAGACAATGTGGATAGAAGAACTCTTGACTACAAATACTGTTACCAGCAACAGAGGCATACGTGCAAATAGTGAAGGAACACTGAAGGAAAAAGGCTGATGTATGGTAAGATTTCTACATCACAGACGCAATGACCAAGGAAGACTGGAAGGATCCAAACCACTAGCTAAGGCATCTTGTAACAAGGTTTCCAGCACATGGTTTCCACCACTTGATATGTAAAGAGAAAAGATACCACCAGCCAGGCAAAGAATGCATATGCGCATTATGTGGTAAACAAGGCACAAGATACCACATGGAAGCGTGTGAAAAGAGAACAATATCCTTAAGAAAATTTTGCTGTGAGAACAAATAGACAAAGCAAAAGTGAAGTGAAACACAAAGGACGATGGATGGAACAAATATAAACGAATAGGACAAGCTACATGCAAAATGTATTGTATCAATGCACATTGTGCGACTTCCTAATATTACATTAAATATATTTATCCAGTTGTTGTACTGGCCATGCCTGTATCCCATCTGGTTCTGAAGCCTTTGCCTTCATACATGATCTTAGTGCTACTGTTACTTCTGTGTCAGTTCATTGATACCAATTCTGCCTACTCGCTCTCTTCTTAATATTTTATGCTGCTCACCTTCTCTTCTTGTTCGTCATCTGGAAGTAATTTCTTTAACAAATAAATTACTAATTAATATTAATCCATACTAAACTCACCATTTTCCTTTTCTAAAGTTAAAATAATTTCTGGAGAATCTATTTTATTCATTATAATCTCATATGGAATCCACCAAGTGTTTATCTCTCTACAAAGTTCTCCCATGATTTCTCCCTCACTTCTTTTATGTTTAATTTGTATATTTGTTTATTCTTCCCATGTATGTATGTCTTTATTCACCGTAAGAATTTTTTTACAAATTCATGGCTTCGTCAATTTTTAAATAGGGAATACAAATAATATTGGCTTAAACAATATCATGAATACAAATAATAATAACAGAGACAGCATTACAGTCATAAGAGTATAAGTTATATATATATATATATATATATATATATATATATATATATATATATATATATATATATATATATATATATAGCCTACAGATTAAACACAAATAAAATTATTCAGAGAGTGAATCAAATAATATATACAGAGACAGTGTTACAGTAATATAGTGTTACAATAATACAGATAAAATTATTCAGAGAATGAGTCAAAGAACTCCTGCACACTGTAGTAGGTTTGCTCAATTAGAAAATTTCTAACTTCTTTCCTAAACTTAGTTTGACTGCTACTGTGGATTCTATTTGCGATTTTATTATACATGTGTATGCCTCTATGCAGTATGGAATTTACCTTTTTTGTTGTTCTGGCAATCTGTATGTGTATTTTATTACTATTTCTGGTACTATGTGTATGAACAGTGTTGTTTATGCTAAATAAGTGAATATTGTCCCTTATAAAACAAACAGTTTCTAAAATATACAGACTTGGCAGCATAAGAATGTGATTTTGCCGAAAGTATGGTTTACATGATGTTGTCCTGTGCAAATTTAGCATTAGTCTAAGTATTTTCTTTTGCATTATGAATAGCGCACTTATTTCGCTACTGGATCCCCATATAAATATACCATAAGCAAGCACAGATTGTACATAAGAGAAGTAAACCATTTTTAGTGTTTGTAGGTTACTGATGCTCTTTAGGACATATATTACATAATGAGCTCGATTTATTCTTGCTGTAACATTCTTAATATGACTTTTCCAATCTAAGTGTTTATCAATTATGATTCCCAAAAATTTTGTTTCGGAGACACATTGTATGGTTTCTTTGCTATATAAAATTTTTGGTCCTAGTGATTTAGTACTTCTATTAGAGTTTGTGATGCACATGCAGTGTGACTTTTTTCCATTTAGCACTAGTTTATTTGCTGCTAACCATTTCTCCATATTTTTCATTGTACTATCAGCTTGAACTTGTAGATCAATGGGATTACTGCCTTTGAGAATAAAATTAGTATCATCTGCATATAATATAGTCTCAACATGTGGTATATTCACTGGCAGATCATTAATGTACACTAGAAAAAGTAAGGGGCCTAGATTCGAACCTTGAGGAACTCCACACCTTACTAACTTTGTTTCAGATTTTACAGTGTTATTATCTCGAGTTAGTGCAGTTAGTTGTTGTCTGTCAGTTATGTAAGACTTGAACCATTCATACACTATCCCACACACTCCATAGGCTTCCAATTTTGTCAATAATATGCCATGGTCAACTAAATCAAAGGCCTTACTCAAGTCCATAAATATACCAACTGTTGTATCATCAGTTTCAATTCCTTCCAGTGTTTCCTTAATGAACGCATAAAAGGCATTTAGTATGGATTTGTTTTTCCGGAAACCATTTTGTTTATCACTAAATACAAACTTTTCCATGAAAGGAGCAATCCTGTTATACATAACCGATTCCATAACTTTAGAAAAACCTGATTGAATGGCAATTGGCCTATAATTATTTATATTGTTTACATCATCTTTTTTGTATACAGGAACAACTTTTGCTAGTTTCATCTTACTAGGAAATATCTCAGTTGACAGGGAGGTATTGCATATTTCCAATAGGGGATTTATTAAACTATTCTTACAAGACTTAATTACACACTCAGGTATCTCATATCCTGCTGAAAAGTTATCCTTTTTTGAGTTAATTATTTTACTTAATTCATCTTTAGTGACTGGCTTAAGAAAAATAGTTTTTTCATTTCTGTTTAGTTTAGTGCATATTTTACTGTTATTTGGCTGTGTAATTGTTACTTTATCTGCAATGCTAATGAAATGGTTATTGAAAATGTTGGCAACTTCTACTGGATTATCAACTATGACATTAGAAATCTTTAGCGAGACTTTTTTACTGTTATGACATGCTTTACTACTGGCAGTTTCTTTTTTTATTATATTCCATATTGTCTTATTTTTATTGGTTGAATTATTGATGCATTCATCAATATGCAGTTTTTTTGCAGCCTTTATTACTTTATTAAAAATTTGCTTGTATTTTTTTAGATATTTTGTAAACTGTTCAGTTTTGTTAGTTTTACTTAGTTCTATGAGATAACGTTTCCTATTGCTCGAGACTATAATTCCTTTAGTAACCCAATTTTTCCTTACATTCACCTTGCTATTTTTTATTGCCCTATATGGAAAGGCTGTATTAAAGTGATGCATAAATGAGGTCATAAAGTTGTTGTATTTCAGGTCCACTGTGGGTACCTTGTATACATCGGACCAATCCTCATTGTTTATTAGAGTATTAAAGTAAAGCATATTATCTTTTGAGAATATACGTTTATATTGTACTTCAGTCTTGGGCTTATAGCTAATGTTTGATGTATTTGTTAGTCTTAGTATTATAGCATTATGATCAGAATACCCTGTATTAATGTTACTAAGGTTGAAAGTCATGGCTGCTTTGTCAAATAACATGACATCAATTAATGTGCTGCAATTTTCCGTTTCTCTGGTAGGACTTCCTATGGCATTTTCAAGATTAAATGAGGTTAATAAGTTTTTTAGTTTTTGTAAGGGCACACTGTTTTGTTGAAAATCTACGTTGAAGTCACCACATATTAGGATCTTTTTTGCATGCTTTTTTACAATAGAAATCATGTTTTCTAGTTTATTCAGAAAGGCCTTATAGTCTCCATTAGGTGACCGGTATACACAAGCAATAAGTAGTTTTAAATCACTAATTTCTACTAAAGTGTGCTCAAACACTTTCTCTTCATTTAAGATAGAGGTAATGCTATGCCTTTTATATTTAACATCCTTTTTTATTGCAATCATAGTGCCCCCATGAATATATCTCTCCCTACAATATATGTCTCCTACAACAAAATTTTTGAGAATGACTGACTGTACACTCATATAGTTATTTTTGAGCCAATGTTCTGTGAAGCAGCAGACATGTATGTTTTCCAGACTATTTAAAAATACTTCTACTTCTAGGATCTTATTACTAAGGCACTGAATATTATGATACAATATATTAAGTTCACCTTTGTTTGCTATGGATGAAAAATGATTATCACAATGCTCAGGTGTTACAATGTTTTTAGCTTCCTGAAGTACTGCATCCACCACATTGTTCAGATATTTAAGACTTGTTTTAGAAGTATATGAGTCAACCTATAGACACTTAGAGTCTCACGCTTATTTTTTTTCCGGAGAAACCGTTGAGAATGAAGATGCTGTTCTTCAAAATGCCTCAGGACAAAAATAAGTGCAAGTGTAACTATAAGTGTCTGTAGATCGACTCACATACTTCTAAAACATCTGAGAAGTTTCACTGTGTATATCACTTCATATATATTCTGTGGAATAATATTTAAGATTATTTCTTTTTCATTTGCTACAGCACTTTTTGGTAATTTCTTCTTACTTTCCTTTCTTTTGTTCTCAATATCTGTAGCTCTTGGTCCTTCCATTGTATTAACATCCTTTATTGTAAGTTATCATGCCTTTTTCTCAACATCATCCCCATAGCTTATTCTCATTGAGATTTCAACATTTTCTCTGTGCTAGTTCAAATTTGCATTCTTTGTCATATCTATTTTGTCTCCTGAAAAAGCCTATTGGTTCTTTCTCTTCTTTTTAATGTAATCAAAATAAATCAAACTATGCTTGTTAAACTTTGTGATACTTTCCAATCCTACTTGCTAATGTCACATCAATATTTTCAGATTCTCCCACTCTGTTATGGAAACTTTTAGATTTACTCAGTTCATTCATAACTTCTAATTATAGTTAGTCAATACCTCATCCATTTTGTTGCCTCTTTTATCTGGATTAGAACTATACACCATCTGCACTTTGAATTTGCATCTGCCCAGTATATTATTGATTTACCTCTTAATTCCTTCACAGTTAAGGTCTTTCTAGTTAATATATGTCTCTTATTTCATCCATATTGAAAACAGTGTATCGATAAAGTTTATGTAGGCCATCCCAAGAGTGTTGCAACGTCAACACTTTCCTTTAGTCTTGGAGGAGGCACAAGGTCACCCTACTAGAACCTGGCAGTGTTGGCCAGACGATTATAGAATGCCAACATCTCAACAGATGTTCCCTGGCGAGGTGGTGGATATCTTCCAGCCTGTCTGTTAATGCCAGTCAACAATCTCACAGTAGCCATATACACTGTTGGCCAGACGATTATAGAATGCCAACATCTCAACAGATGTTCCCTGGCGAGGTGGTGGATATCTTCCAGCCTGTCTGTTAATGGCAGTCAACAATCTCACAGGAGCCATATACACTGTTGGCCAGTGTCATGCCAGTGGACTTAGGTCCTAATACTCAGCAGCCCAAGAGGAACAACCCAATTTCGTTGATGGCTGGATACCGCTTTCCGGAGGTGCTCCTGGACCATCTTGACATGATGTTCTATCACCTGTGTATTCCTAGTCACTGCTCTTGCATAAGGTTAGATTTGAAGTTAGTCTCCTGGTTGCTATGGAGCTCCTGAGGAACCTGGAAGTGACAGAAGAAGTTGTTCACTAGCACGTCAGCCGTAGTCGAAACCTATTGATTAGGAATCATATAAACTTGTGGCCACTTGGTGAACTAGTCAGACAATATAAGTATTTTAGTGAAGTGTGTAAATGAATTCTCCTACTCATTTATTTTCATAGTCAACACTACTTATATTTTTATATCACACATGGCAAAATCTTAATCACATAGTGTGTCCAGCTGGGAAACACCATCTACATGCCACAAGAGGAAGTGTGGCATGAGTCTAGATGAGACAACGGTCTGTGAAACGTGATCTAGGAAGCTTTTTAGATAGAAGTGAGGCTAGACTGTAAAGATTCATTTTGAATATTTAATGATTAGAATGTATTAAATAAACATTTGTGCATTAGCATGAACATTCATTTTAAGTTAAAACATTCATTACATCATCAGCCTTTGTGTTACAGGATGAATACAGTGAACATCGTGCTCCAGTTTGCCATACTCGATTCAATATTTCTGGTTCGGTGGTGGTAAGTGCAGACATTGATGGAGTGATCAAACTATGGACAACAACTCCATTACCAAAGTGAGTGTAAAGCACCCATAAAGTGATAAGTGTACTTTCAGAGCACTAAACAGAGAATTTTTAAACAATTTTATCTCAATGTTATCGTAAATGAGTAATGCAAATCTTACTGTTCTTAAATGTTCTTTACATGAAAATATTTGAGTAAAATGGGAATAAGCTTGGATTTTTTCTTAAGAAATACTGTATTATTTCGGCTATTAAGAAAATTCTCTGTAGCAGCTTTTTAGATTAGTAACAACTAGGGCTCGGCAGTTCATGCCCTAAAAAACACTGAAATATGCTCTTAAAAACTTGAAAATATGCCAAGAAATATGCACTATTTAATTAAAACAATGTCACTTTGCAGTAGGCAAGACGAGTTAGTATAAATAATAAAGTTACCTTATTCCTTAGAGGTTGAAGCAGAAGAGGTTCTGCACTAGTATTAACTGCTAAATTGCAGTTTAAAACCAACACTTCGCACAACTTTTCAACTTAAAACATCGTCTGTTGCCTTGCAAAACACTTTCGTAATGTGAAAAACTTCTCTCCACGTCACAAGATTTTATCGGGGCATATTTAAATGATGTTAACTACTTCACAGAGAGACTCAAGTCTCTTGGTGTGACAGATGGTTTTCTTTCAAGGATCTCTCAAATACCGCACATCTGTTTATAACTAGAATTTTTTGAAATTACATAATTCACTTTCTCTTTCACTTTTTATCCTATGCTACCAGGAACCAAACTTAGATCACATATTGTTTTTTCAAAGACAGTAAGTGATTCATGCAAAGGAGATCCTACACCTTCCAATGCCGTTATGGCTGTTGGTAAGAAAGAAAAATGGGCAGATATGAAACAATGAATTAACAACCTCTTTGATATTTCTATGTGTTCAGCATAATATAAAATTGCATCAACCCATGTTCCCCATCGAGTTAACACTGGTGCAGGAGGAAGTCGGATATTAGGTGCTGTTGATCTAAACAGATTAACTTTTTTAGGAAATTTAACAAAAATTCTCTTTGTACTGGACACAAATCTATCTACCAACAGGAAAGAATCACGTATTGTGTACGAAATGTGATGAAGAATGTGTGCCAACAAGTTACATATATGAATTAAGTTAGGAAAAATACCTTCAGAGTTTGTCCTGATTTGACCATATAAAGACCTGCATCACTAACAAATAAAAGTAACCGGTCATATTTGATTCCACATGGCCATAGTAATTTCAAAGTGTCCATCACAAACTGGGTCACAGTTACATTGTCAGTGGCCGACAATTCGCACACATTAAGAAGATAAGGTGTAGTCTTTTGTTCATTATTTAAAGCACCCATGGTTATATTAGCAATAGAACGGCGCTCAGAATCAGGGGTTTCATCCACAGACAACCACACAAACTGATGCTAACTCATTTTTTATATTTAACAATACGTTATTGTAAAAATGTCCTACATAAGTCTTACGCAGTGTACTTTCTTTAGGCACATGTTGTCGAGTGTACTTGGCAAGAAAGTTTTTAAATGTCGAATTATTAATTTTGAACAAGGAATATCAGCAGCTAATATGCTTGGCACAAGTCATAGGAAAATTCAGTAACCATACTTCCTAAACACTCTACTAGCTGTTTTTGAACAGGTTCTTTGTTTGCAAGTTTTCTGATTGAATCCTCCTTATGTTTTGCTGTGTTTATGTGCTGAACTATTTGAAATCTTTTCTCACTCCCTACATTTTTCTCACATGCTCCACAAAGCAGTACCCTGTTATCTGTAGATATTAAATCACCTGAAAACTCTTTCTGTAAATTAATCTGGCACTCGAAGTTGATTTTATTTTGGGCATTTGAAGACCTTTTTAACATTTTATACACCTAATTTAATTTGACGGGAACCAGTTCACAACACTGTTATGTTTGAAGACCATAACACAACTACTAGTAAGCAATCAAGCATTGCCATAATCGTGCTGCTCAAAACATTGACCTGCACTTTATCTTTGCTAATATAAACCTCTCAGATAAAGCAGTGATTATTTTCTACGAACATACATATAATGAAAGGATGGAAACAGGGGATTCACTGCATGACAACATGACTCAGCATTAGTTCTCGCCACCTCATGAGTTGCATCATGATGTGCAATACTACCAATATGAAAAATATTATTCAGATGGAAAAAATAATTAAAAAACCCTAAAAATAATCAAAATATGCAAAATAGGGGCTATAATATTGAAATCTTCGTGTGTGGTATCATCATGTGCAATATTACCAATATGAAAAATATTATCCAGATGGAAAACAATAATAAAAAACCATAAACATAATCAAAATATGCAATATAGGGGTTATAGTAATGAAATAATATGCATTTATCAAAAATCAAGAAAATATGCAGTTATATGCACCATAAAATCATGTCCAAATAACTGAAAATTCCATAATTTGTGCACATGATGTAAAAGCATACATTTTTAACCCCTATGAAAAAATGTGCAAATGCATGAACTTCCTAGCCCTAGTAACAACCCATGACTGCTTAATGAATATCTACACAGGACTAACATAACAGAATTTCTTGCATATGCCCTTTCTGTGAACCTGAAGATATGGAGAGAAGCCAGCTTTATTTATTTATTCATTCATTCATTTATTTGTGCTGTAGATCATATACATGATATAGGACATATTAGGAGCATTGAGTATACATCTTTGTTACAATTTCAGAAAATCATCTGTACTGTTAAGATTTGTTAACAAGTCATTGACATTATACAAACTTTTATCTATTAAGAATTGTTTTAATTTGCATTGAGTTAAACATATTTTTTAACTACAACTCGAATGAAGAAGATAATTATAGCTTTTATTTTAAATTGACTTAAGTGAACTGAGACTTTTCTTAACATCTCAGGTCCATAGATATCCGGAAATGTCAAATTTCTCAATTTCAATATGAGAATACAATAATATTTAAGAGAAGAATTCTTCCATGCAATAAATGCTATGCTGCAGTAAGAATTGTTTTACCTTTCTTTTAAACATGGTCTCTGAGGTGGCAAGTTTGAGTTTCTCTGGCAATTTATTATATAATTTAATACCAGCATACTTGGTACTTTTACTGAATAAAGTTGTGTTATGACTGATGATGCTTAGCTGTTGTTTACTCCTTGTGTCATATTTATGTTTCTCAGAATTAGCTTCAAATTGTTTTAAGTGCTTTCTAACATACAACACTACTTCTAGTATATATGTACATAGGAAAGGTAATATTGACAGCAACCTAAATATACAGGGTGGAAGGGAAGTCATTATATTCCTTCCAATATGTGCTTCATAGAAGCATTACAAACAAAAAAGTCTAATAGTATTTTGTTCTTTGATCAGTCAATTTCCAAAAAAATAAATGGGTTTTGATCCAACTTGGATGGGTAATTCCACAGGAATGTACAAAGATAACAGTTTGTTATTTGTAAGATGCGTAGAGTAACTTATTTCTGACATAGCTTCGGTAGTAACTATGCTACATCACACAGGGTTTCAAAATAATTAATCACTTAAAAGATGTGAAGGAATGCTCCAAGAAGCTTTTTCATACATGCAGTAAGTCGACAATGTTGCGTTGAGGTTGTTCAGGGAGTTGACATGGTTTGTGGATGTAAACAGGTCTGGCACTTTCGCTTCTGCTTTAATGGTTTGGGAGCTAACACTTGTGATTGGCCTACACTCGCGCAGTAAACACAAAAGGACAAAGCAATGTATTTGTTTGTGTTCTCAAGAAGCACCGTTACTGTGTTTGTTTTTGTACTGAGCTAGGGAAAGTGATACTCACACAATCTGCAGTGTTGCCAGGTTGTTTTCGAGAAAACTAAAATATCTCCGTAGGAAATGGTCAAAGACAAAAGCATAAGGTACAAAATGTGTTCCAAATATCGAGATCTGTCACTGGTTTAAATTAATGTAATGACTTCCCTTTCACCCAATATTTTTACATGTGTTTTGTTTAAACCCATCATTATCGTAATTACTTATTTTTGTAGCTTAAAAATAATAACTCTGTCAGAATTTCCTGAAAATATTTGACCTAATTTGTTTTGTATTTAGCCACTGCCCACCTTCTCAGTCCACATACCAAATGCTTGTCAGAATACTGGAGTGCAAGAGAGCAGTGGGCTTCATTGTCAACTGCTAAACATTGAACACCACCCAACTAATCATATTTCAGATCTTAGCTTCTCTCCTTAGAGAGTTAAGATAATTAAATTTTGAGTTAATTGAGACTTAACTTATCATTTTTAAGTATGTGTTTCACAAATGGTTGCTGGGAATGTTAGCTGGTGGTGAACATGTTAACTGCACATGTTTCTCGAGGTATCTCTGAAAATGGTTAAATGAGCCTATTATAGTATTCCTAAGCATGTAATCTTCAGGAGTGATTGTGTGGAATGCAGTCCCCTCAGGTAAACCCTGCCCCTCCTCACATAGTACATGTGTTGTAAGCATTAGTAAATGTCTACTGCAGCCAATTTTTGTTTTCATTCTCCAAGATTACATGCCAAACTATTACTTATTACATTCTCCCCCTTTCACCTATATAGGCTCTCTCACAAATACACAGAATCCAAAACACCCTGGGCGGAGATTGTCAACTTGAATCCTAAAGTTACAAGTGAGGTGGTGAACAAATTACAGAGAATTAATACACATAAAATGGGTATAGAAAATACATATACATACAGGGTGGAAGGTACTACTTCGGCCAGAATAACCTGGCTAATAGATCAGATGTCAGAAATATAAAATATTAAGTTTCATTTCAGAGGGGTAATAATTTTGTAAGAATATTCATTTTTCCACAATGTAAATGGCAATACTGAGCTGATGGGTTTAGTCCTTGCACATGTCAATGATCTGTGTTGTACCTGACCAGCGAGTGCTTCCGGGACAATACTGCCTCAGATGTAAACAAAACACCTGATAGGTCAGCACTGCCTCATTGCGTTGACTGCACCACTTAAGTAGGCCACTATCTTGGCAAATCAATATGAATCAAAATGTTATGCCTGAAAGGTGTGAATGTAACTTAAATTATACATTGAAGTAATAATGAACATTCATTTTCCATAGTTAAGACAGTAGAAAAACGAATCAATGGAAACCATATATATATATATTTTTTTTTTTTTAAACGATTCTTTATTTACAGTAATTGTAATGGACATATTTGTAACATTCATCATGTAGATTCCTTGGTTAATGTATGCCCACTGCAAAAGGGAGGAATGCCATCATTTTGTAAGAACTGAGATGAATGTTGTTAGTAGTAGTATTTATTTTCCATAATAATACTGTACAAAAATCTTACAATTTTCATATACATAACTTTGAGTTGCTACGTTATTTTATTTTTTTTTCCCCGTTATTCCACTCTGCATTTTAGCGCCGTGGTTTTTATGCATGATGAATCTTAACATAATTCATATTGCTTTATTTTCCTAAACAGTTTGTCTGTTGCTCCCCCTATTAATTCTCCTAGTCTTTTTCAGAACAGAACATTTATGTATTAACATCTCATTCTAAATTGCATCATTGTAATGTATAAATACTGTCATTGGTGCATCTGCATAAAAAAAGGAAATACTACAGCATAGCTATTTACATATTTATTACTCTATCTAGCACATTTTCATTAAAGGTAACAAAACAGAATATTTATGTAGCATTACTAAATTGGTGATATATATTTCAGCTAACTGTAAAAAAATTTAAACTTAACATTGGTAATTATTATTTATTTATGCCAACAAACTTACTGTTGGTTAAATAAGGAAAAATTGAAGCTATTAACAGTGAAGCAACAAGATTCTAAAGTAAGAACAAATTAGAAACTAAAAACTTCACTTATCTTATTGTTTTGGTGCTAACCCTGGGGTTTCAAGCTATTCTCAAAGCCCATGAGAATGAGCTGGACACAGCTTGAAACCCCAGGGTTAGCACCAAAACAATAAGATAAGTGAAGTTTTTAGTTTCTAATTTGTTCTTACTTTAGAATTACTGTTGGTGTTTTTAAACACACAAGCCATGTGTGGGCAATGTTTGACATTCTGGCAGGTTGTCACAGTGGCTTAATGGTTAGAGCACCCACCTGGTAAGTGGAAGGTCTGTGATTCAAATCCCAGCTGTGGCATTGAATTTTTAAGTTCCAGTTCTACCTCTTTGTGGTTTACCAGGAGAAATACAAACTGGTTTGAGAATTTAATGCCATTCTGGCAGTTTGTCACAATAGCTCAGTGGTTAGAGCATCCGCCCGGTAAGTGGAAGGTCTGTGGTTCAAATCCCAGTTGTGGCATTGAATTTTTAAGTTCCAGTTCTACCTCTCAAATAATCAGTTGATTATCTTTCTTTCATAGAAGTTTGAAAACAGTGTTGTTGTAATTAATTTAATTTAAAAGGTGAGTTAAATTAAATCAGTTGATTGTTGAAAGAAAGAAACCATTGTTAGATTTGGGAACTTGCAACATTCATACACTACATAATGCTTATCAGTATGCCTTTGAGGAACTTAGTGACAGTGGATCAGAATTAATTTTGTGTGTGTATCAGTTTTTCAAGGACTGGCCTTCAAGATGGGAGAATTACTCCTATATCCAGAAAAAGCTTCGAGTTCCCTAAACTCGATTTATCAAACCTGTGCCATCAAGGTGGCTTACTCTGGAAGATGCTGCTGCTAGAGTTATTCAACAGTGGAATGCCATTGAAGAATACTTTCTAAGATATATACCATTGAAAAAAAAATCTATCATGAGTAAATCTACCTACTTGAAGATAGTAAGGCTCTTGAAATTACCTACAACTAAAGCTGAAATAGTGTTTGCAAAAGCAAGTGCAAACTTATTTTGCCATTTTACAGGATATTTTCAAAAACAAGAGCCTCTTGTGCGTGTATTGTATGACGAAATCAAATCACGGGTACAAACTTTACTAGGACGAATATTCAAGACTATTTCAGATGATATAAATGAAGGTACACTAGCTGAAGAAAATCTTCTGCTTCTCCAAGATGTATTTGTTGGAGAGGAAGTCAGTCTGAAACTGGAGAAGGTAACTGAAAAACAAAGACTGCAATTCTTGAAAGCGGTACAGCAACATTACAGTGCTGCAGCAAAACACATTAAGGAAGTCCTCATTCCTTAAACCATTGTTGAAATGTTTTCAGTGTTTCCAGCCTAATAAACTAAAATTAGATCAGAGCTGTCATGACACTATTAGCAAAGCTCTTCCTTTGAACATAAATACTAACATCCTTTTTGATGAATGGAAGCTCCTCCGGAATGAAAAGGGGCCTGATGTAAGTGGCAACTTCCAAATGCGAATTGATTATTATTGGCAACATTTTATGTCTTTAAATAACGCATTAGAGTTTCCAATGTATCCAATAGTCTCTAGTGTAGTCAAAGCTATCCTAGCAGTATCGCATGGAAATTCTGATGTGGAGAGAGGGTTTTCAACTTGAGTGAGGACATTAACAATGATAGAGCTTCATTGTCTGAATGTACATTGAATGCAGTGTTGACTGTAAAATTAGCCTCTCCTTCATCCTCATAACGCTGCAAGTGCATACGAGAAGCGTCATCGCAGCCATTTGTGCATGTCGGTTAAATCATGCGGAACCCATTTGGATGCAATCTTCCTCATTTTCAGTATGTCCTACAGGATGTGGAGGGCAGTCAAATGCGCCAGTCCAGTTTCTTGCTCTAATTGTTGAATCGTTATGTTCCGGTCCACCTCCATTAATGCAGACACCATCTGTACAGTTTCATCACTTACTCGCGGGTAACCAGATCGAGGCATGTCCTCCACACGTTCATGTCCATCTCGAAATGCTGCAACCCATCTTGCTACCGTTCTGTAAGATAAAGCAGCTGCACCGCACGCCTCGTTCATTCCTCGGTGGCACTGTTGAGCCGTTTGACCCCTAGCACACTGAATTTTTATCCACGTTCGCTGCTCCTGCTTGCAAAACATTGCGATTGTCATTCCTGGCTTCCTACTACTCATCTAATGGGTGCAACTGCACTCGAGTGGTCAGCGGTACGGGCGAGCTCATGTGCTCTGAGGGAGGGGATGCAGGTCAGCAACCTTCTGTAAAAGTGTTAGCTCCCAACACCGTCGCAACTTAGCACTGCAGCATGGTTGCCAAAACTAAAAAACCAGCCTTTATATGTTATTGGGATATTACAAAAAATAAGAATGTGTTGTTGTTAGCTAATGCTGGATTTCTGACAATGAAATCATTAATCCTCTTGCTCTCCAATATTTTTCACTGATGGATGGGGTGTTAGAAATCGCTGGGCATATAAAATAAGAATGTGGGTCCTTTGAAGCTTTGTACTTGTCAGAAACAAAAAATTCAGTTTAAAGGCTTTTGACACAAGCGTTTTATATCTCGTCATTATTTTCACACAAAATAATAACTTTTGCAGAGTTTGCAGTAGCAACATGAAAATTTGCATGCAACTTTACAATGATGTTTTAATCATGTGGTTAAATGTTCAAAGTGATAGGTTGATTAGTGAAGAAGTTCAAAATTTCAGTGTAGCCTTGCCTTAAGAGTAATACCTCTTGAAATATATTATAGATTAATTAAATGATGAAAAAAAACAACAAACACTTAAATTAAATGGTGGAAAGGGGAATAGTATGAATAAAAATTTAACCATACTGCAGCGTTATCATATATTTTTAATATCAGTAGTTTTCCAACTTAATTTTTACATCAATAAGTAAAAATGCTTACCTAAGTAAAGGTAAAGCACAAATATCGGCGCACAACCTGTACTGTGTAATTGGTGTACAGTATCTAGTTTAATTTCTCTAAAGGTATGTGCATCATAATTATTATATTTATGCTCATTGGGGAACAGGGTGACTATTCCTAAACACATTTTTTTTTGTCTTAATACTACACATAAGAAACAGAGTAAGTCAACCCGCCAAAATGAGCAAATAAAGAAGTGTCCATATTTAATTTTATTTTAATAGTTTCTATATATTAATATTCTGGTCCCTAAAAAGTCCCTAAAATCTTAATGGAAGTCCCTAAAATGCCCTATTTTTGGAAGCCCTGTTTGTTGGCAGCCCTGATATTTTATCACAGCACATAAAATATGAACAAACATTCATTTTTATATATTAGATAAGTGAATTATTAGTCACTAACCTTTATTAATATTTGTTAAGTTAGAAGCAGTTGAAGATGCATTTGAGAGGTTGTGAAACGTCATGCATGTGAATTTATGTTTACAGAAACTTGCACATTTGTTTCATTCGCTGCTATATATTGTCAGGAAGTTTTTATAAGTTTGAATATGATGGCTAAGAGGTTATGTTCACCTATAAATTATCCATCTCTGAATAAATAGTACCATCTTTAACTTTAGCAAGAAACATTTCCTTCAAATCACTTTCATAGTGTGGCGGGGTTTTATTAAAAGATTCTTATCACATATTAGCGTGAATATAGCAGCAAATGGAGCATTGTTTTTGCTAAAAGGTGGAAAGTTTGTTAGAGCAGGCGCGATTCCTATCTGCAGGGGAGGTGGTCGTAGAATGGAATGCAAAAGCCAACGTACTTTTATTAGAAACACATTTATTCGTTCATCTACACTTCTTTTCACAAAGCAATTAGTTAACAACTCTTAAAATTGGATAGCGTCCATGCTGTTTAAAAGTTTTGGTGTAATTCACATATTCACACGCCATCAACAATTATACGTCCTTACACTTTGAATTCACCGACGCTAATGAAAGTAGTTTCTGAGCGTCCTATGACGCAACACCGCCATTCTTGTGGATTCATCCGCACAACAGTTCTCATTGGTCGAACTCAAACAGTTGAGAAGACATTGTCTATTTTGAGTATTATCAAAAGAAATAAGTCCCTGATACACCCAAATTAAAAGAATTAAAAATTTACACACTCATACAAAAATATTTACATGAACAATTTTCTATTAATCAATATTCTGTCTCATATGCCCCTTGTTTTGTTTTTCAAATTGTCACCTTATTTACAATCTTGAAACACAATACAATACTTCTCCCTACTCCTATGATTCAATCACTTTGTACAATATTTTTTTTTTTTTTTTTTTTTCTTTACAGTCTTCTTCACTGTTTGTCTTTGTCCTTTGTTTTGACATAATACAACATGTCTTTATAAGTTTCACATATTCGGTTACTACACAATGCATTCGGTTATTATACAATACATATTCAGTTATTGTACAACACATTTTGTTATTACACAATATGTCCAATTATTATGCAATACATATTCAGTCCTTGTACAATATACCCAGTTATCATATCATATATGTTGGTATTATACAATACACCTTCAGTCATTATACAATACATATTCAGTTATTGTACAACACATTTGATTACTACACATCATGTCCAATTGTTACACAATACATATTCAGTTATTGTACAACACATTTTGTTATTACATTACATATGTTCTGTTATTATGCAATACATATTTAGTTATTACACAATACACATTCAGTTTTGGCATAAAGCATTTAGTTATTACTCAATATATTCAGTTATTACACAATATATCCAGTTATCATACAATACATATTCAGTTATTGTACAACACATATTCAGTTCTTATACAACACATACTCAGTTATTGTACATTTGACATTGACACAAATATAATTTAAGTGTTTCATGTGGTTTTTTGACTTGTATTCATTGCTATGAGGAGAGAAAAACAGGATACAAATTTTGAGCTAATGATTATGATCATGTTTATGGCAATATTTTATTCAGTTCTTTGCCTTCTTTGTCTTATGAGCTTATGTATAGGCAGGTTGTTGAGTCGGTTCTTAAACTCTGATGTTACTAATGGTACTAATTTTCTTGATTGGGTTATTATTCATTGTTGTTTGGTTCAACGTTTCTTCGAGCTTATCATTGGCTATATTCATCTTAATTCATGGGCATTGTTTTTCTGATTATGGTTTTCCTCACTTCACTAATTGTCATTTCTTTGTCTCTTATTTTTATAAGAGAAAACTTCTATACTTACAATTATTCTGTAATTGTATTATTTTTCTTCTCAATTTACTCTCGACATCTTTGTGTCGAAATATTATATCTTTTTCATCATAATTGATTCATTTTTATTTTTGTCCCTGACATCCTTATGTCAAAAACATATTATCTTCCGACGCTACGATTCATTTATTTAATGACAATCAGTGTCCTCGTCTGTCTTCGTTAACAATGCTCTTTGTGGTCGATATAGCCAATGACTATGTTGATCTTCTTCCTAGTTGTAATTCCTATTCTGAACATAATTTCCTATAAGTAACCCATCAAAAATTGTTATCTTCTTTCATCTCTACTACTCCTGCCTTACACATTTGTTGACAAAGGCTATTTGGTCCTTTCTTTGTATGGCTTCAATTTGTTTTTATGGTATCTTCCTACCAACTTGCCATTTGTATTCTGTAGCTCATATGTGTGGTCACCCAGCTGTTTTGTTATGACCAGTGGTTCCATCTCTCTCTTCGTGTAGTCATCATGGTGTCGATGTCAATTGTATGTTGCCGAGATTTTGTTGTTTGTCATCCACTCGGTTGGGACGAACTTAGTTGTTGTAATTTCCCTGAGTGTTGGTGGTGGTTGTCGTTTCTGTATTCTGTGTAGTATCTGCCCTTTTTGGCACATCTTCTTCTACTTCCTGCTGTCTTATGTTGTTAGTGTACCGTTGGTCTCTGCCCCTTTGACGTGAACCTCTGTCGTATGACGGTCTGTGGTTGTTCAAGTGTTCCCTACTGAATCGTATGTGATTCACTTGATGGGCATGGTCTCCTGGTCTTCCACGATCATATGTATATGTTTGATGTCTCGATTCACCCCTCGGTATTGTGTCGTGGTACCGCTGTCTTGTGTTCTCCATCCTCCCGCCATGATTATGTGGTTGTGGGAAATGGTGTGCCCCTCTCCCCCTTTCATGGGTACTCCTAGTATTTGTATGTTCTCCTTCGCTCTGGTTGTTCGTAGCTGTGTTTCGGTTTAGGATGGGTGAGTTTGGGTGACCGTTCCTATGTCTATGCTCATTAGGCCGACCATTTTGTGTTTCGAAGGCTGTCAGCAGTTCTATCATATCTGTGAAATCTACTGGCCTCGCAACAATTAATCCTGTTCTCACCGTGTCTGGGAAATGTCTTGTTATACTGGCAATTAGTTCTGCCTCCGACAAGTTGGGGTCTAATAGCTTTCCTTTGTTGGCCACTTTCATAAAGTAATCCACTAGCGACAACCCTTTGGTTGGATCGTACCTACCTGTCGCTAGCTCTACCCTAGTTTGGTTTTGTTTAGCTGGGCCCCAATATCTTGATAGGAATAAATTTCTGAATGAGCTATAAGACTCGTGACCAGCTAGTGTTAACCTGAGCCATTCTAATGCCTTGTTCTTTAAGCTTTTCTTAACTATCATCATTCTAAGCTCGTTTGGTATCCTTTTCACTTTAAAGTATTCTTCCATCTCTTTAACAAAGAGTTTTGGATCGTCTCCCTTCTCCTCGTCAAATGTAGGTGGTGTGATTTCATGTAATATGCTGTTGGTGCAACATGTGTTATGTGTTGTGTCATTGTTTGGTTGTGAACCTCTTTCTCTGTATGGTGAGTCAACATTTTGTACATTACTCAAATAACTCTCATCTTGTACATTACTTACATCTAAATCATCATGTCTTTGTAATGCCTTCACAACATCATTTACATTAGCCAAATTTTCTTTCCCTTTTTTCATTTCTTCACAAATTGATTTTAAATCATTCTTTATTTCTAAGTGGCTTTGTTTCATATCATTTATAGCATCCTGTTGTGAAAGCATCACATCATTCATTGTCTTAATTTTAGGAATTACAATTTGTTCTACAGTTTCATTAATAATGTCTTTCTTTACTACCTCAATCTCTTTCCTCAATTCCTCAGTTATTTCTGCTTTTACATTTGTTATTTTACAGTCTACACTTGTATTACATTCTGTTATTTCATCCCTACATCTAGCAATTTCTTCTTCCAACACTATTTTATTCTCTTTCATCTCTGATTCTATCTTTCCCATCCTATCTCCTACCATTTCTATCCTAGCTTCTAAGGCTTCCTTTGTTTCATTTAAGTTTTTGTGAACTAATTTTAAATTAGTTTCCATTACTTTCATATTTTCTTTACACTCCTGTCTTCCTAATTCTATTTTCTGTTCTAGGTTCTGTCTACCTAATTCCATTTGCTGTTCTAAGTTCTGTCTACCTAATTCCATTTTCTGTTCTAAGTCTTTTCTCACTTCCTCCATTTTCTGACCTATCTCTTCCTTATTCTGTTCCAGTTTCTGGCCTAAACTTTGTTCTATGTCCTGTCTCAATTCTATGTTATTTTGTTCCATTTTCTGACCTGATTCTTTTTTATTATTTTCCAAGTCCTCTCTCACTCCCTCTATTTTCTCACCTAAACTTTGTTCTATATCCTGTTTTAATTCTATGTTATTTTGTTTCATTTTCTGGCCTAAACTTTGTTCTAGTCTTTCAAACATCATCATCATTAACCTTTGGTCTTTGCTTATTTCCGCCTGTTCCGCACCTTCTAATCCTTCCTGATAACTAGGCCTATCTGCCCCTTCCCCCACTCCTGTTTCTATCTCTTTTCGCGACATTTCAATTCCTTTATCTAATTCACTTAATGTTGAAAGTCCTGTTACTTTGCCGTTTCTCAATAACATGGAAATCAAATGTACGTAAAAAAAAATAAAAAGTTTTGATCCTACTTTCTTTTCTGCTGGTTCTTCGTCCGGTTATTTACGTCTCCTGGGTAGTTGGTTTCGCCAGATGATCTCCGGTGTTTTTCCCACGTTGATTCTCCGTGTATCGATGTTTTGTTGATATCAGACGATGGTCTAATGGCGTTTTTCTCCTGCACGATGAGATAGCGTCCTTTTGATATTTATCGCACTCTTAATTTTGCATTCCACTCCAAATTCGCGCTCCACGTTGGGCAAGCCATTTGTGGCGGGGTTTTATTAAATGACAGTTAACACATATTAGCGTGAATATAGCAGCAAATGGAGCATTGTTTTTGCTAAAAGGTGGAAAGTTTGTTAGAGCAGGCGCGATTCCTATCTGCAGGGGAGGTGGTCGTAGAATGGAATGCAAAAGCCAACGTACTTTTATTAGAAACACATTTATTCGTTCATCTACACTTCTTTTCACAAAGCAATTAGTTAACAACTCTTAAAATTGGATAGCGTCCATGCTGTTTAAAAGTTTTGGTGTAATTCACATATTCACACGCCATCAACAATTATACGTCCTTACACTTTGAATTCACCGACGCTAATGAAAGTAGTTTCTGAGCGTCCTATGACGCAACACCGCCATTCTTGTGGATTCATCCGCGCAACAGTTCTCATTGGTCGAACTCAAACAGTTGAGAAGACATTGTCTATTTTGAGTATTATCAAAAGAAATAAGTCCCTGATACACCCAAATTAAAAGAATTAAAAATTTACACACTCATACAAAAATATTTACATGAACAATTTTCTATTAATCAATATTCTGTCTCAATAGTAATTTGAATTTGGAAACTGAGTCAGAAAAGATGCAAAATATGTCCTCCATGTCAAGCTATTTACACAATGGTATGCACAAAGGAACTTTAAATTGTTATGGTCTGAATACTCAAATATCATTTACCAGGATTAGGCCCTTTAGCCTGTTCTGGTACAGCTGAAGTCCTTTATACATCTCCAAAGAGGTCTGCCAGTATTAATATTAACTTTAAGATTAGTATTTTAAAGTAGAAGTCATGCTTGAATAAAAATAAATAAGTAAATAAAGACTGCCTCTGTGGTTGAGTGGTCAGTATTCTAGCGTCTCTACTCAGGAGTTCTGACTTCACTTCCCGGCTGGAATGGGGTAATTTTTCTTATATTAGAATCGTTTCCTACTTACTGCAGCATCTAGAAGCATGCATGTGGAAGTGACTGCATTTCCTAATGAAAATGGATAAAACCTAACATTAAAAAACCTATGGTCAATGAATTGTTTCTCAATTCTAGGGCCCCTGGTACAACCATAAAAAAAAGGATGCTCTGCAAATGAAAAAAACATTAAATGAAAATACATTGTTTGTACATTTTTACATTATCGTAACACATAAAATAATTGAAGAAATGATAGTGATGCATTTTATTTTGAAAGATGCTGTTGTTCCTAAGCAAAGAATCTCCTAAATGCCATATTATTTAATTGATGGAATCTCACGGGTAATGTTGCATTTGTGTTTTCAGAACTTTGGCAACATATGTGTCCAAGTCAAGTGTGCTGTCTTTAGATTGGATCACAAAGAATGAACGCTACTTTATCAGTGGCAACAAGCAGGGGCTTGTGCGGCTCTATGACACACGTGAAAATCGTATTGTTTGGGAGCTTGGAACAGAAGCTTCTAGCCCATTGAAGGATACCAGGTAATTGCAATAGGAAGATACATATAGAACTTATTAGGCACAAAACATTATTAAAAAGTAAAACACTGGTTAAATATAAATGGTAAATAACTTTCCTTGACTCTCAGTTTCTTCAACTATACAAATATTATAAACAGAAAATTTGTATGCATGTGGGCATATGTAGGATATTCTGAAAAACCACCCCAATTTTGATATTTCTGTCACAGTTGAAAAACCCTATTCTTTTCTGAGGGATGTGGTCTATAAAACACGTAATTTCAATTCATAAGTTACTAAAACACTAAAAGGATTTACAAAGCATGTATACTATGTAGAATATGTACTGTTATAAAAGAACATGCTGTGGAGTAGAAAATAGTTGTTATTCCATAGAAAACACACTTAAAATAAGACAATGGCCATGGATATTTCATTACAAGCAGTATAGTAAACTCCCGATTACTCAGTTTGCACGTTATTTGGGCATCTTAGTACAGAATAATAATAAAAAGAAGAAAAGGTATATTATGTTTTGTTCACTTGAGAACTAAGCTTTCTGTGTTTGAGATACTGAAAGAGGGAGCTCTAGAAGAAAGCAATAAACAGTCTGCTGCGAGACAGTAGAGTATCATTTCCATTGTTATTGGCCTGCCTGTTCCATAAAGATCGAAAGCATGTTAGTATCAACAAAGCATTTTCATAATAAGTTTTATGTGAAGTTAAAAGAAGTTTGTAAAAGAGATGGCAGAGAAAGGAAAAGAACATGTGTTGACATTAAAACAAAAATTATAATTAATTGAAAGACATGAGGAGGCGCACTGTGGCCAGGCAGTTAGACTGTTCACCTACCACCTAGGAGGCCTGGTTGCGATCCCAGCCATTTGGCATTCATGGTGGACAAAGTGGCATGTGGGTTTTCTCCAGGTTCTCTGGTTTCCCCCACTACTCATTCCATCAGTTACTCCATCATCACCTTTCCATTCATTGATTTCTCCTGCATTTCATATTATCCTCTTCCTCACTCTCATACCTGGTGCTTGGCTGACCACCTGCTTACCTGCTCACTCTGTCCAATCCATAGGTTCCTGTGCTCCCCGACAGGCATCTGACCCCAGGCACTGGATTGTAAGTCCTACATAAGGTGAGGGTAATTAGGTAAAGAAAAAGAAGAAAGATTTGAGAAGGGGGAAGCTGCTGCAAAACTAGTGCTGATTATCGGATTGGAGTGCAGACTGTTTGGGAAACTAAAAAGTATAAGCAGATAATGCAGGATATTGTCAGAAACTGTTAATTCTAATCCTGGACTATCTACATGAAAAAACATGAAATCCATATTCAGTGAATTAGATGTTACTCTTTTGCAGTGGTTTAGCCAAAACAAGCCGGTGTCATTGTTTTAGGCATAATTCATGGTTTTGACAGAGCGTCTATTTCACGTTCATGTGTGAGAACGACCTCTTAGAAAATACGTTGAGGTAGACTTGATCAGAGGAAATGAAACCACTTTCCAGAAATTGAAACTATATTTTCAGGTACTTGTAAAACTAGTAAGAAGACTGAACAGTGGGAGCAAAATATATATTTATAGTCAAAGCACTCTCATTAAGCAATGCTGGTATGTGCAGGTATTTGAATGAACCAAAAATGTTTGAGAAGGCTTTAAATTATAATTGCTTTTAATGATTATTCTTGTCCAAAAATATTGTGATTTACTCAGAAAAATAATTCATTCATTTCCCTTATGGTATTAATAAAACTATTGTTAGTAAAACTACCTCAGTGTAGCTCATGTAGTTATTAATATTGCATAGAAATATCATGACATAAAATTCTATTAATATTTCTTTAGTATTTACATGAATGAATTTAACAACTTATCTTGAGTCCAACACTGTGATGTGTGGGTAGCTTTTCTGTTTTACATTCAAGAAATCCTAAGTTTGAATCTCAGTTATGATGAATTATCTGGTTAAAGTTGTAAAACTACTTTTAAAGGTTATTTTTGTATGCTAACAAACTTACTGCTGGTGTTAGACAGACGGACAGACGGACTCATGCACGCACACATACATTTATTCATCCATATGTTTCAATTACACAGGGCATATCATAGAAGAACTCTGTAAACATGTATCACAATGTATAGTTACATAGTATTGCACAAACATCACAAGTTCAGAGTATTGCACAAATATCACAAGTGTATAACAATGTACAAGTATATTTACATTATGCATAAATCAATTATTGCGCATCTTTTCATTTTATCAATTCATGGTACACAAATTACATTCCATATTTGAACTCCCCCATGCTATAGAATACATTTTCTATAAAGTACTTTTTAATGGTTTTCATCATTTCTTTGGTTTGGGTTATGTTTTTTATTTTATTTGGTAGCTTATTAAATAATTCCCTTCCTATAATTTCTATGGCACAATTATTTAGTGTTCCCCTTAGTGTTGTTGGGTAGTAATCATCATTGTTTCTTAAGCTATAGGTGTGTACATTACAATTCTTTTGATGCCTTTCATGTCTTTATATTTTCATATATATATATGTGTGTGTGTGGTTTTAAACACACAAGCCGTGTATGGGCAATGTCTGAGAGGTAGAATCGAAACTGAAAAATTCAATGCCACAATATAAATTTTAATTGCTATCTAAAGGTTATTTAATCCCAGGACATAAAATACTTACAATTGTAAGTCACCCTTGGGATATTTATCTCTGATGTGAGATCCCTTTGCGACCTACTGGGAAAAATATGAATCGATTGGAGAATTCATTGCCGTACTAGCAAGTTATCACAGTAGCTCAGTGGTTAGAGCAGCTGTGCATGAAGCGGAAGGTCTGTGATTCAAATCCCGGATGTGGCATTGAATTTTTCAGTTCCGATTCTACCTGTCAAAGTTAGATTTATTTCAGTTCCGTACAGGTTCACAATAGGATGAGGAAGTAAGAGGGAAGGTTATGAAACTTGACTTTTGGAATTGGAAGCAATGCATAGTGGGTTAAGTGGGGGTTTTTACAAGGAAATTTTAAAGAAGATTCATTTGCTAGCCATAGCTGAAATATGGTTAGGGATCAATGACTGCATTGAGGTGACTGCATATGATTTTATCAGAAAATGTGGTTCACGGAAGAATACGAAGGGTTAAATCTCTGGAGATTTAGGTTGGCTGTTGAAAATAATTTGGTAAATAAAGTGAAGAAGTGGAAGTCGAAAATTAGTGAGAGATTATGTGGATGATAATGTGAGAGTGGAATTAATGCATTGGTGTGTGCTTATACAATCTGACAGCAAATTCAGTGCTTTACAACCGAGACCTCTTTCAACAAATAGAAAACAAATTATCAAGTATAAAGACAGGATTCCCCTTGATCAAATTTATGTTGATAGATCTCAATGCAAGAGTGGGAGACTTGGGTATTAGAGAATTAAATGTTCGGGAAGCTAGAGATAGATGGAATGAACAAAACATGGACTGAGGGTGCCAAAGGTAAGGTCAATCATGAGGAAGGATTAAAATTGATCCATTTTCGTGATTTTCTAATGCTCATTGATTTTTGGGGAGAAGATGAAACCAGTGAGTTTACATGTGCAAATATTTGGGGTCAGAGTGTTGTATATGTGTTATGTAGTGATGGTATGTTACTCCAAGTTTCTAGGTTCAAGGTCATGGACATGCTCGAAGTGAGTTTACATTTCCCACTGACATAATGGTAAATATTCTGAGAGGGAACCAGGTGAGGTGTGTGGCACTAGCATTAAGTTTATTTGTCTTAAGTGAGTCCCTGAAAGAACTGATGGATTCAGTGATGGCCAAGTTTTGATGGGATTCATTCAATTATCTCTTTAGGTAGAAGTGATGAAGCCCTAGAGGCATGTAAGTTTCAGTTGAAATGGGCTGGAAAGGATATTATTAGACACAATAGAGCAGGGTTGGGAACTCGAACAGACTGAGCGACCCTAATTAGATAATAGCTAATTATTAATGGGTAAGGGGATTGTTGTTGTTGTTGTTGTTGTTGTTGTAGTGTTTAACGCCCGCTTTTACTACTACGGCACCGCAGGCGGTGACACTGATGATACATAGAATGAAGATGGAGCACCGGTGGAATGAGATGGCGGGGGAAACCGGAGCACCCGGAGAAAACCCGCCCTGATGCAAGGGGATTGCAGGACCAAAATCAGATACTTCAAAAGGGTTTTTTTAGAGGGAAGTCAGGTTTAAGAATCAAAGATGCGGATAGACAAGTGTTAGTGACACAGATTAGGGAAAAGAAAGATCATTGACATACTAGAACTGTCCCAGAAATACCTGACTTAACAAAGAAAGCACACAAGTTTGGGGGAAATAAATCTTTGAGAGGTACAATCAGAACTGAAAAATTCAGTGTCACAGCTGGTTTGCTTGCATAAATGAATAATAAAATAATCTTTATTTATCTACACAGTCTCCTTTCAGCATGATAAACTTTTCCCAGCAATGCTCAATAGCTTCAATACCTTATTTATAGGGAGAACCATCAAGCTCTGCAAAATAGCCATCAACTGCAGATTCCACCTATTCAATGTGGGCAAATCTTTTACCACCAAGCCTTTCTTTAAGTTTAGAAATAGAAAATATCAAAGAGGGCTAAATCTGACAATTAGGGTACATTAGTTACAAAGACCCTTGTGTAATGGGGCTATACCTTTATAATAAATTACCAAATGCAATAAAGCAAATTAACATAACTAATACTTTTAAGTGTCAGCTCAAGAACTATTTAATAAATAAGTCATTGTATAATCTGGATGAATTATAAATTTGTAATTGAATATGTATATTTTAATTATGTAATTGAATTTGGCAAAACTGTATTGCAGTCTACTGACAATAAAGTTCAAATGAAGCAGTTAAAACTTTAACTCGTTGATTTTGACCATTGCAATTAATGGACGTGTGAACTGGTGCATTGTTTTGATGAAACAAAACCTTTTTGCTAAATGCAGCCATTTTTACTTGATTTAATTACTCAAATGCTGCTACAAGTTCGCATGATACACACCATTGATTGCTTTTCCTTTTCGGAGATATTCAATTAATATTATCCCACGTGCATCCCAAAAAACTGATTGCCTGCAGCTGGAGGTGTCTTCACCTTCCTTGAAGCCGATTCTCCACTTTCAATCCAGTGTTTCGACTGTTCCTTCATCTCAGGTGTAAAGTGATGGAACCATGTTTCATCCATGGTGATGAATCAGTACAAAAACTTAGCTTTATTGCAGTGAAACATCGCCAAACACTCGACTGAAACATCCTCATAACACTGTTTTTGTTTCATAGTGAGCAAATACGGCACCCATCATGTGCAGTGTTCTCATGTCAGTATGCAGTGTACAGCACTTTTTGAAATGGCTGCAATGTCTGCTAGCTTGTGCACTTTGAGTTGATGGTCATCCAGTACTATTTTGTGAATTTTCTTTACAATTTCTTACATGGTCACCTCATTTGGTCAACCATTAGGTGTTCGTCTTGGCAGCTGGTATGGTTTCGCTTAAACTCTGCCACCCAATATTTTATGTTGCAAATGAAGGAGCAGACTTCCCCAGAGTAGAATATAGCTCAGCTTTAATATTAGTTGGACTAAGACCTTTCAAATGAAAGTATTGTTTCACATAACAATGACCGGTTTTATACATGTTCACAAGTTTGCTGAGACCATTCACTGTTGATGGCTGCCAAACAAATACTAAACTGTTAAACTTCAAGCTTAAGCCGATATACCACGGTCCAACTATTTGGTCCAAAGCATTGTATTCAACAAAAAGTGCATCATGAGACGTTGAAACTTAGATACAATTTTGTTGCATACAATTTCTATCCTATTTTTTGTGTCCAATGCAATTGAATTGCATCTAATTTTTTCATCCAACAACATGAAAATAGCCAATCAGTGTCAGTAACATAACAGTGGTGGACAAAGTGGCACTGGGGTTGGTTTCCTCCGGGTTCTCTGGTTTCCCCCGCCATCTCATTCCACCGGTGCTCCATCTTCATTCCATGTATCATCAGTGTCACCACCTGTGGTGCTGTATGTAGTAAAAGTGGGTGTTAAACACTACAAAAACAAAAAATAATGTAACAGTATGGCAGACTGGGCATACAAAGTGTAGTCAGCTGTTGTATATGTAAGACTTTGCATTTGTGCGTTGCACTTGTGGTTTTTACAGAACTTGCAGCATTATTCAGAAATGACTGGACTCAGGAGGCCATAGTGTCGCTCAGCGAAGTGTTTGAATGCCTCGAGTTTTCATACAATACAAAATAAAAATTATGATAGTTTTCTGGGTCCTCTAACCTCACTCACTCACTTATAGAACCAATATACCTCGGCCCGTGCACTGTTCTCTTCTTTCTAACCATGACCGTGTCCACCATCTTTAACTTCTAATACATCTTTTCTTCCTGCTGAGACTCATGGAAATACATCCTAAACCTATACTTAATATGTTGTTCTTAGCTGATGCTTATGTATATGTGCCAAAGCATAACTAGAAGGTTTACCAAATTTCACTTTTCTATGTAAGATAGTTTTTACAAAAACAATTTTTTTTTCTTTGCTGCAATTTTAGGGTAGTATAGCAAACGCTTCTTATAAAATTTGAGAGGTAGAACTGGAACTTAAAAATTCAATGCCACAACTGGGATTTGAACCACAGACCTTCCGCTTACCGGGCGGATGCTCTACCACTGAGCTATTGTGACAAACTGCCAGAATGGCATTAAATTCTCAAACCAGTTCGTATTTCTCCTGGTAAACTTTGCCCACACACGGCTTGTGTGTTTAAAAACACCAACAGTAAGTTTGTTGGCACAAATAAATAATAATTACCATCTGAAACAAACTTTGCCCACACACGGCTTGTGTGTTTAAAAACACCAACAGTAAGTTTGTTGGCACAAATAAATAATAATTACCATCTGAAACAAACTTTGCCCACACACGGCTTGTGTGTTTAAAAACACCAACAGTAAGTTTGTTGGCACAAATAAATAATAATTACCATCTGAAACAAACTTTACCCACACACGGCTTGTGTGTTTAAAAACACCAACAGTAAGTTTGTTGGCACAAATAAATAATAATTACCATCTGAAACAAACTTTACCCACACACGGCTTGTGTGTTTAAAAACACCAACCGTAAGTTTGTTGGCATAAATAAATAATAATTACCATCTGAAACAAACTTTACCCACACACGGCTTGTGTGTTTAAAAACACCAACAGTAAGTTTGTTGGCATAAATAAATAATAATTAGCTTCTTATAAAATATTATTTGTTCTAAATAAACTAAGCTCTGGCCATATGTTTCCCTAGATTATGTCTACAAAACCTGGTATTTTTTATTTGGCTATGTCAAGCAGTCTTGAAAAAAAAAATATTGAGTACTTTAATGTCCTTTTCTTTTTTTTCAAATTATTAATAATTTTCAAACTAAAAACTCAATAGCAATTAAACTACTTCATGTAGAGCATTTAAAATATCAAGTTTTATGAAGCAACTATCTGAGAACATGTGTGTAAAATTTAAAAGAAACCTATTAAGAACTGTATTAGAAGACGTATTTTGAAGATTGAAAAATGTTAAAAAAATAGAAAGCAGAGAAAAATGATTTTAAAGTTTTAAGTGTATAACAACATACATTTACTGCTTTAGAATTCCCCTGGACCATATGAAGGTCCTTCAGGTAACTATTTAGCTTTTTATTCTTTAAGTTCTGTTACTCTTAACTGTTTTTTTGCTGATTTAAATGTATTTAATGTACTTAGTGCACTCTGCTTTAATCTCCCCTTATCCCTAACATTACTAATCATTTTGCTGACTGGACTTACTTTACTAGCTGTGACTCTTTCCTTTACATAGAAACTAGCCTCACAACCCATATTAAATTCACTGATAGCTGAAGTCACTGCAATTTTTTACTACTTGAACCTGCTTCTTCGAGATCTACTGTAGATCTAGTTATGCTTATTTCCCCCTGAGATTCGCCAGTTTGCCATCTAGACATATTTTTTCTTGCTGCAAGAGATTTGCTTGATTTTGGTTATCCATTTTACAGTAATTTTATACCAATTAATAATAATTTAATGAAAATCTAGTTCACCTAATGTACAATCTTTACAACTTGACAATAAATTATAATAGAAGAGAATTTGCTGGTTGTGTGTTTACAAACAGCTAAATAAAGGATTTAGATTTTCACTTACAGCAAGAAGACACTTGTTTAGTATTCCCTGCCTTATGTTATTCTGTATTATTGTTATTCTAAACTCTACTTATCTAAATGTAGACCACAATAAAGATGACTCCCCTCTTCTTCAGGCTGTGTAATCTTGAATAAAATTCAAAAAACTACAACCATGTGGTTCAAGCATGCAAAAACAGGAAACAGTGGTCTGTTTTGCCAGCATGAATGTTTGCAGAAAATCCCACAAGATGTCTCTGCTTACATCTACCAGTACTGAATCAGACTGCCTGATTTAAACTTCATTATTGTACACGATTTTGCTTCGAGGTAATGAATTCATTTCAGCAGCCACACCCACCTGCACATAGGCATTTAAACCCTGGGGTAGCAGCCTTTTAAATTGTGATAGGGAGTAAACGACAGTAGATTCTGAAAGTACAAGGTACAGACATAATTTTAAGGCAAAAAACCAAAAATTGCATTTTTCATCATTTTTGCCCAAATTTCACCGATTTAAAATTTTGCTACCTCTTATTTAATTTGGTAAGTCTTCCCACTTTTGTAAGAGGAGATGTTCCCTCCAAAATGTTGTTTGTTCACATTCCAAATTAGTATTTAGTATAAAAAAGATAAAACTGCACTCTTCAAGATAAGTGGGTCCTAAGGAAGCACTGACACCTGTCATTCTATAAGCAGCGGAGGATGTAATTGACTCCCACTGAATGTTTATTTCTGTTTTGTATGCAGGATTCTGACAGTGTGCTGTAGTCCAGTGGAATCATCTTTCATCACTTCAGTAGCTCCCAATACATCAGGTGCTGGCAAACTCTTGCTCTTCGATATCAAGACAAAGAAGCTTGAGGTATGTACTGCACATGGGTAATACCAACATAACCTATGTATGATTTCATTACACCCAGCAGAATGGAGCTTACATCTACAGGGTTTTGAAGTTTGTTCACAATAGTAGTAGTTGTTTAACGATGTTGGCAATTGCCAGGATAATATCAGCATCGCTGGTGTACCAGAATTTCGTAACGCAGGAGTTGTTTTACATGCCAGTAAATCTATTGACTTGGAGCTGTTGGTTTTAAGCATACTTAAAAATCATTGGTGTGGGCTGGATTTGAACCATGACCTTGGGATCAGTAAGCTAGCTTCTAACCCACTGAGCCACCCAGACCGACTTTCACAGTAGCAGGAAATGGAAAGCAAAATGAGAGCAACAAAGTTAAAATACATGTAATCATATTACAGTGTGAGCATTAATAGATTTCCTAGGTCCCTGGAATGGAAAAGAATGCTTGGCCAAATGTTAACACCTGTTCTTGGGAACAGCACATTAGATCTACATTGTGTATATTAGACTCTTCGCTGTAGAAATTACAGTATGTGGCAAAACAAAGGCTCATTTGCTGTCTAGGTTTCAATAGCAACCAAGTGTTTATTTATTCTATGTAATAGTTGCACATATTGCGTATTCAGTGTTGGGGTTTTTGTTACAATTACGGTTCTCACAGCAGAGGAGAGGGTTTTTATCACTGAGCTCTATTTCCAGCTATACAGAGTTGTGCATCAGAAGGACCAAGCCTATACCATGTTAAAGAACATTACGAGGAGCAATTTTACAAGGTGGCACCAAGTAACTAAACAATCCTAGCTGTCATCGACAAGTTCTTTATTCTGCTGTTGAAATTATATAGTAATTTATAGCATCGTCAGCATATTATAAAAATACATATAAAATTATAAATAAATACATATTGTAATATATATACACATATCTAATAAAAGTACAAGTTGTAAGCGGTCACTTATTTAACTTAATTCTTCTTTATATAATTCTATTCTTGAATACATACTCCTACTTAATTTGTATTTGAATGAATTTATAACTAATCTTTATATTATCTTTCATCTAAAATAATTTTTAATAATTAACTCACAGACTAGCTCACTCTGCGAGTACCATTGAGCTAACCCTACCATAGATGGTAGGAGGCCTTTGCCTGACAGGGATCTTACAGGCTTGTTTATTTGTTTATCTATTTACTCATTCACTCGCTCATTTATTTATAATGTTTATAATATAAGAAATTAGCTCCTATTTAAAAATTCCTCAGTTGAATGGAAGCTCTCTTGAATATAGTATTTTGTAGTTATTTTTTAAATCTGTTTCTACAGCTTATTGATTTTATATTTTTAGGCAATTTATTGTACAATAGACATCCAGCTACTGATGGTTTATTCTTATAAATTTCCAATCCTTTTACAAACATAATTGCCTCAATATATATATATATATATATATAAAAGAATGAAGTGTAAGATTTAAAGCTTTCATGGTGTGTGTTATTAATTAAGGCTTCACGGGTGATCAGCTATATGAGGTTTAAAAACATCAAACTACATCCAAACAACTACAACAGGGACCGCGGACTTCAACTAAGCCCTGCTTGGACAATAGCCATCAAACACATCCACAACAGCAACTACAATGATTGCGGACCACGTACTGACCCTCAAGAAAACACTGTGGCCGGTGACAAACCTAGCCCGAAACAGCAGGCCCAATCACAAATCGTCACCCGCTCATTGGCCAGGACAACGCAATCCCCTCCCACCTAACATTATATATATATGGGGAGCGGAAAGCTAATGGTCATTTTTCATTCTGATGAAGGCCATGGCGTCTACAATGGCCGAAAGCTTAATGTTTTTAAACCTTGCACGGCTGGATCACCTGTGAAGCCTTAATTAAAGAATGTAGTGTTAAAATATTTCGTTTTCTGTAGTATTCCTTACATGATTCCTGTCTGTTTAACTCTAAAATAATTCTGTTGGCTCTTCTTTGCAGTGTGAATAATCTTTTGGTATGTACCATTACACTTTGACCCCATACCACCTGTATGGGATCAGTCTTGTGTCAACAGAAGGGAATTACTGGGTGCCCAAGGACCCTCACCAGAAACAAGAATAATGAAGAACCTGTCCAACAAGTGTTAGAAACTTGGTGTGAGCAACAGGTCTGTTTGGCAAATGATGTTTAAAGAGCCAGGTGGATTCGCATAGATCTAGTAAAGATGGTGGGTGTTGCACAACAATGAACCCAGTTATTTCATCCTTACGTCGTGGCATTGTTGGTGCAGGGCCATGAATTGTTGTGCTGGAGGAACACTCCTTTTGACACTTTCCCTGTCAGTGTTGCTGAATCCTGCATCTAACAAGGGAATTAGCGCAAGTTGCGATCACAATTGCCAACAACTTGTGGTTTGCATGCAAAAGTTTTACATATATATTACAAATATGTGCACAATATTTGCCATTGACAATTACACTGCACTTCACAATATTGCGCATTTTCACTCACCAAGTTCAAAAAATGGGTTGTTGGTAGCTCTTGGCAAAAGATTACAAGGATAAAATGTCCACAGAGTATAAAGTGCCTAAACATTTTTTATCACAGTAGCAATACTTCATGAATGCCTGCATTAAGCAGTTCTCTGAGTCACACTGCTTTTGAACATCAACAACACGTTCAGAAGGTGTTTGAAATCTCACTGGCCTGAAGTCATCATATCCAGCTACTCTCCAAGAGTACAAACAAAGTCTGAGACGACTGGAGAACAGAACTAATTGTGTAGAATACACATCAGCGATGAAATTGAATCCCTCAAAGATGGTGTGAACTGATAATAATCGTTTAGGATACTATGATCTTCGATCCACTTTAGCAGCGCCTTGAGCTGTCGGAAGAATAGTACATTAAGTAGCTGAATGAAAGATATGTACCCAGGAGGGATAGTCTTGACTATATACACCATGTTTTGAGGTTAGATAGCATTGATATGAGTAACTATCATAATTTTTCCTAATGGCAAAAGTTGGAACTAATTATTTTGGGGACATAATTCACAAGGGCATAGCTCTTACTGTCATTTCGACCATATCATACACTACAAATAACTACGTTAGTTAGAGAGGAACTCTTTACGATGACTGAAGTTACTACAGTCATGATATCATGTTAGGTACCTTCCATTGTGAGCGGAATATCGAATCTCCGTAGCTTAGAGCATTATAGTTGATGGCATTTAGTTTATACATGTTTGTAATAGCTTATAGTGTTATAGGCTGGTGCGGTTTTAAATAAATGGCGGGTTGTTGAGCTTTTGATTCTTTGTAATCTCGGGCCGTGGTACAGGGTGAAATAACTGTGGACTTGTGATTAAGTCTTTATGAATTATTTTATTCACACCTTGTTCACGGTATTTTAAATACGTATCACAATAGTAAGTCCTTTTTGTTAGTGGATTGACTTTCTTAACATTGTCACCATATAATGTATGAGTTATTTAGCGATATTTCGCTAAATGCGTTTGCCATCATTTTGCGCTTCGCCATGATATTATGTCCTTTTATTTAATTGCACACTTCATGTTGATTAAAGTATTATGGCTAATCAGTATTTCACTTTATCATTTCACTTTTACTTTCTTATATCACACACATCAAAATGTGTCTACCTTTGACTGACGAAGAGGAGAAAGACTGATCTTGCTGTATTATTCTAGTTATGCGCATATATCCATCCGCATATATGCGCATTTATTAGCGTCCCCTTGACATCATTTTCTGTATATTTCCCTAATCCTGGAAATGTCAAGAAAGCGATCTCACTCTAACTTCCTAACATTTTTGGCATTATATTTAAAATAATCCTTAAAATTTTATACATTAAATCAAAATATGATAGTTAACAATTATGACACTGATAAACAAACAATATTCCCAACAATTAAGGAATGAAGTAACACAAAGATAACTATAAACAGAAAATAAGTCAAATTCATAATGTACTTAATATATTTTGGGGACAAGCCATATATTCTGTTTCAAGGTGATGGCACTTAGTTTACACACGTTTGTAACCAGCACCTCGAACATGTTTACACAAAACAAACTGTATTGGTAATTTTAAGTCATGTAAGGTGTCACAGTATACGTGTTGTTGACAGTTATTCCTTGTGGAAGTCTGTCTGTTGGCAGTGTGTCACAAGTGTCCCAAAAGACAGATTATTTGCTTACCTGCAGTTGGAGCAGCACAAAATTTCTTGGGACAGAGACTCCTTGGATGTTTCCATTGCATGGATTGACTTTCTTCTCAGGTGTGTGATAGTGACACTCTTGATTCATCACCAGTCACCAGTTTCTCCAAAAGAATCTGGATCATCTCGATTTCCAGTAGACAACAGACTTCAACTCTGGGACTGTGCCAAGTCTCATGGAACCCAATGGAACCCAAATCATGTGAATAATGGTGTGTAGAGTTGTCTGGCTGAGACCTGTGTAGCATTCCACTTCATCAGAGGTTATGTGCTATTAGGCATACTCAATCTGAATGTTCCCCAGAGACCATGGTGTTGACGGACGATCAGTACTCACAGTATTGTATGCAAATCCCTTTCACTAGCGAACACAGTGATCCAGTTGTAAACAGACATTGGTGCAAGAGCTTCTTGACCACATACTGCAGTTACAATACCCATTTCCACAAAAGTTGGGACAGTGCAAAATATATGAATAACACAACAATATTTTGAGAGGTAGAACTGGAACTTAAAAATTCAATGCCACAACTGGGATTTGAACCACAGACCTTCCGCTTACCGGGCGGCTGCTCTACCACTGAGCTATTGTGACAAACTGCCAGAGTGGCATTAAATTCTCAAACCAGTTCGTATTTCTCCTGGTAAACCAACAGTAAATTTGTTGGCATAAATAAATAATATTACAACAATATTTGTTTGGAGTATGTTTAAATCAACTCGATACAATACATAAAACTACATAAACAAAACATTAGGGCATTGGATCACATCTATGATATGCTTAAATAAAGATATAGGTTGATGTCCTTTTTGGCACATGCAACACACTCCAAAAATGTTGGGACAGTACTGCGTTTACCACGGTATGACGTCACCTCTCCTCTTAAAGACACACTGCATTCTTCTGGGTGTCGGTGACACTAATCTTTCTACCACCACAACCGGAATACTGTCCCATTCCTTTGGATGGAGGTTTTCAGCTGTTCAACCGTCCGGGGTCATCACTGTCTTTGGCTACATAGCCATGCAGAGGTCATGCACGCTGTAAGAGTTTTGGCGTTGTCCTGTTGAAATATACAATGATGTTGACCAAACAGGCACCTCTTAGAAGGCAACATAGCTTGTTCCAGAATCTGTATATATGCTTCATTATTGACGGTGCCATTGCAGACATACAAGACTTCCAGTCCCTGGCCACTCATGCAGCCCCAGAACATTACAGATGCTGGTTTCTGTACCAAACAAATGTGGCACTTGGAAATATCCTTTTCGTGTTTGGTCCTGAGTATACAGCATCCATTATTTCCGTAAATTATCGTAAAGGTTGATTTATTGGACCACAATATGTTCTTTCAGCGTGCTTAGCACCAAGCGTGATGGGCCCGAGCCCATATCACACGATGGTGTTTCTGTCGTTTGTTGATGTATGGCTTCCATTGTGCGCAATATAAGTTTTAATTTTCATTTGTGGATGCACCTGCATACGGTATTCAATGATAATGGCTTCCTGAAGAATGTACAGGCCCACGTGGCTATATCCATAATCGTAGCACTCCTATGCGTGATGTAGTGATGTTGTAGGACCCCAAGAGCTCGGGCATTCAGAATAGGTTTCTTACCTTGGCCTTTATGAACTGTGATTTCACCAACACAGCAGCGCTTGATAATGTTATGTGCTGTAGATGATGACAGCTTAAACCTCCTGGCTATGGCACGCTGAGAAATATTGTTTCTGAATTCCTGTATGATTCAACAACAAAGATCTTCGCTCTCTGGCTTGCCTTGACCCATCATTAAGAATAAATGACCAGAACGTCGAATGACAAATGCTATTTATATGGAATGTGGTATGTTGTCATCATTCTAGATTATTCCTGATCAATCGCGACAGTCCCACTACTAACAGCGCATTCAACTACCTTGTCCAAACTGTTTTGGAATGTGTTGCAACACACCCATTTACCATCAACATCCTGGCCACAATACACAATGATTGGTGCATGCATTATATTTATTTCAGTTTATAAAGATATTGTCTTTTTAATATTTACCAGAGAGGTGTATGACATCAATCATTTTGTTCATTTGGATATATTTTGCACTGTCCCAACATTTTTGGATATGGGTGTTGTAAATATTTATGAACATTTATGTTTTGGCTCCTTCCTTCCACAAAAACCATGCAGTCCATCTTTGTCCTTGATAGTAACCTTCCATCTTGTCCACGGCTTTCTCTACTTAACAACAAACAAGCTCTGTCTTCCGATTATTGACTGTGTTTACAGTGCTAGCATCTGTTCATCGTCCTATGGGAGGATGTACCTGTAAATTCAGCTGTATTTTTAAAGCAATACAATTATAAATGATTTTTGAATGTTCCTCATATTATAATGGAACATTGGCATGTTACTATGGTAGCTTAGTGGGTCAGAGCAGTGGCGCAGAAAGCTGAAGATCCATGGTTCAAATCCCAGCTATGTGATTGAATTTTTCATTCTGATTCTGTCATTCCAAAGGGCACTGTATCATAAATTGATTTTCTGCTGGAGCAGAAGATCTTTAGTGCTTCTTTTCAACTAATGATATTAAAGAAAATCATTGTTGTTAAAGGAAACATTTTGTGTTACAGAGAGTCTTGACCTTGGATGCCAGTCAGTCTGGTGTAATAGCAAACTGCTGTACGTTCAACCACAATGGACAGTTGCTGGTCGCTGGTTGTAGTGATGGTGTGGTCCGTATCTTTGATCTCCGCAGAAGTGAATGTATTGATTCTTGGTCAGCACACCAAGGCTCTACATTGGCAATTCAGTTAACATCAGACTTCACTGCATGTTATACGCTTGGTGAAGATGGAAAGGTAACCAATAACTGTTCAGTAAAGACTGAAACTTATCAACAATTTAATTATCAGTGAAACTATTAACATGATCACTTAGTGTTTAGTGGGTAGAGGAAGTATGGCATTCCAACAAAAAATTGTTATCAAGAATTTATAAATATATGTCATAAGATCCCTGGAGTCCAAAAAAATGTGTGTGCCATTAATTATTGACAGGTAATAGTCATTTGTTGAAGAGGATGTCCTGTATATGACCTCCCTCTCTACATACACATTCCTGGAATCATGAACACAAATTTGATGGAACTCTTTACAACATATCAATGATTATAATGAAAATTGTGTCCGACTGAAACACTTAACATCACTTACATATAATTAATCTTGACCAGTTTCAAGAGCTTAACTTGTTCACATCATCAGAATTAACCGACTGGTTCTTGTTGATGTGTAGTTTGTTGAGATGACATCTAGCGGTGGGTTGATGAACTACCATAAAAGGTTTGGTGAAATCAAAGTTCATTACGCAGAGTTTGATTTTTATGATACAAATTTTCTCCCAGATATCCAACTCTGCAGAGTGTTTTGTAGCTTTTAAAAGTTTTATGTTTGGTGTAATGTTGTGATTGGATGTTCAAAAATGGTGTGCAACTGCAGATTTATCCATCTGTTTGTATTTGATGCATGTCATGTGTTCTTTTAGTCTGTTTTCTAAATTCCTCTTGGTTTTCCCTGTGTAAATCTGGTCACAATCTGGGCAACTGATTGATAGATTCCTGCATTTTTGTTCTGTAGTATTTGGTCCTTTGAGTTTTTTCACAGAAATTTCTCTATGTTGAAATTATTTTGTGGGGCCAGGTTAATGTTTTATTTGTTGAAGATGTGGAATTTGTAGTGCTCACTTGCATGGTAACTGAATTTTTTGAAAATCATATTGCTTTTTTGTTGAGAGAGTTTAGTAATCTCTTTCAAGTGTTTGTTTTTTGAATTGTGCTATTTTCTTGTCAATGATGTGTTTATTAAATCCATTATTAATTGCTATGTTGACTATGTGTTTGTATTCTTTTTTGTATTCTCCCTCTGATAATGGGGTGAAAACCAATCTATGAGATAAACTGTTCAGGGCTGCAAGTTTGTGTGGAACTGGGTTGAAGCTATTATTTTTTAGGTAGTTTTCTGAGTGGATAGGCTTTCTCTAGATACCAAAACTGATTTTATTTTGACATCTAGTTATTTTTAAGTCCAAGAAGGGTAAAATATCTTTCTCTTCCATTTCCCTGGTGAATTGTATGGCTCTGTTTTGTAAGTGGAGGAGTTTTAAATAATCCTGGATGAACTTGTTTGGTACTATTGCAAAAATATTGTCCACATATCTATGTCAAAGTTTGAACATGTGTGGAAAAGAGGTTGTTATGTGCGTTTCCGATTTACTTGTGAAGAAATCTGCCAGGAATGGTGATAAAGGTGATGCTGTTTTTAATGAAACTAATGGAATGGGCTGTGCTATGAGACTCATTTTCAATCTACAAGGTCGTGGTAACAGATGGAATGCATATACACTTGGGTCCAACTTTAGTTACACATTTTATTTACACCTTCTTGTTCACAATTTATAAATCACATCACATTAAAAAGTCTTATGTTAGTGGAACAACTTCCCTAACGTCGCCAAAATTTAACTAAAGGTCTCTAAATACTTAATGAATTCACTTTTACTGTTTCATGATGCGTACACATAAAAATACGTCCATCTACCTCGGAGGTACCGACGCTAGTAAACTATATCTTGGCGTCCTTTTGACGCAACACACCGCCTTTTTCATCTTCATCCACGGTATTCATCCGCGCAAATAGTTCTTTCTCGTTAGGGAAGTGATCCCAATTATCGTCTCCTATTTTTATTATGGGACACAAACAATTCTAATATTTATACACTTTTAACAAATATTTACATGAACGATTTTCTATTGGGGTCTTCTAATATTCTGTCTCAGAGGATTACCCATGGCTAAGTGTGAAGTTTGTTGGTAGAATCTATTGTTAAAAGTGGAGCTATTTTGTGTGATGCAAATTCCTTTGAGATTCATAAGGTCATCTATTTCATTTTGAGGCACAGCATTTTGGAAAAGCCATTTCTTCAGTTGGACTAACATGAGATGAATCAAATACAAACAGATGGATAAATCTGCAGTTACACACCATATTTGAACATCCAATCACAACATTACACTGAACAAACTTCTAAAAGCTACAAAACATGCTGCAGAGTTCGATACCTGGGAGAACATCTATAAGAACCAGTTGGTTAATTCTGATGATGGGAGCAAGTTAAGCTCTTGAAACCGGCCAAGATTAATTACATGTAAGTGATGTTAAGTGTTTCAGTTTGACACAATTTTCATTATAATTTAGATTCACATCACTGTTACTAGCTTATTCAAATATATGTAATATCAATGGTTATTGATGCAATGCTGTCACAAATCCTAGTCCTTAGTTCATTCATGTACTAGCATACACTCTAGCTTTTAAAATACCCCATAAGAAAAAAAATTGCACATTGGAAGAGCAGGTGACCAGGTAGGCCAATACATGCTGCCATTCTTTGAGGTCAGAGGCTCTCCAAAGAGCTGTCGTAATGCAGCGATAGATATGTTTACCATGACAGCCATGGCTCTTGCTGAAACCACATGGTATTGTTCATGTGACTATTTTCAGTTTCATTAGTGCAGAACATTTGTCATACTGATGTACTGTTCTTAATTCACACTCGCTGTGTAATATATAATGGTCGCTGGTGTTGCAAGTGGGGCTTCCCTGCAGCCTGTGTTTTGTCTGACATCCACACATTGTTGATGAACATTTCATCTTCACATTTGCTAAAAATTGTTGAGAAAGAAGTAATCATTTGTTGGCATCACGAGCTTCCAATTGTTGAACAATCTGAAGCTTGTATGGATGCAATTTGAGGCTCAAAAACAATATTCTGCCTAAATATGGTGAGATAAATTTAATGAAACTGCGTGTCGCCATGCAGAATGTTGTGAACCTTGCTGAATAGTGGCATTGACTGCTTGAATGATCTCTGGCATTCAGACAGTTCTTGGCCTTGAATGCTTCTTGTTCAAAGTTGTTGTTAGCTAATGCTGGAATTTTTTTGAATTAACGTCCTCCAACATTGTGTCATATCGGACGAATGAATGAAAATGAAATGGGTGAAATGATGCTCAAATGAGCCCGAGGTCCATGGAGCTTTACGTTACCCAACATTCGTCTTCTCAGGGTAGGGAAAACCTCGGAAAAAAAACCTTACCCGGATAACTTACCCTAAGCGAGATTCGAACTCGCGACCTCTTGAACGTGAGACAGACACGCTAACCATCACGCTACGGAGGCGGGCGCTGGATTTCTGACAATGAAGTCATTAATCCTCTTGCTCTCCAATATTTTTCACCGATGGATGGGGCATTAGAAGTGGTCGGGCATATTTGAAGGTGGTCTCGATCCATTTCCTCTTGCAGATCACATAGAGGACAGAGTGGTGAAGAAGATATCCCAATTCTGTTTAAATGTTGTGCCAGAAAATCATGTCCTGTAATCAACCTGAAGGTTGCAACTGCTGTTTTTCGAAGATACTCAGGAATTACTGTTTGAATGTTTGGTAGTTCCCATCTTTTATTTTTTGATTTTTCATAGTAATATTTTTCAATAATTTTTTTGAATTCAGAGTTGACTAATTTTTTAGCTGCATAAAATGGTAGATTAGCTATAGATTTCTGCACATTGCCGGTACCCTTTTTTGCAAGAAAATCAGCTTTCTCATTACCACTCAGTCCACAGTGAGCTGATATCCATTGGAAGACTAGGTGTTTTTGAAGTCCTGTTAGATGGGTAAGGATTTTCCAACATTCTATAATTGTTTGGTTTTTTGGTGACAACTTGGAAGTAATTGCTATAATTGCTGCCCTGGAATCTGAGAGAATAACTGCTTGCTGAAAATGTGAAATTCTGTACAAAAGATTTTGTAGGGCCATTCGAATTGCTTCAATTTCTCCATCAAAGTTCGTAGTTCCATAACTTAAAGATTTGTAATAGGAAAAGAGGTGACATGTGACTCCAGCACCTGCTCCATCTTGGTTTGATATTAATGATCCATTAAATACTGCTAAAAAGAATTACTTTAATAATTTCTTAGAAAAAATGGATTATAGGACAGATGGTAACAAAGCTCATAAGTTCATTTTCTTTTTAGAAGTATTAATTTTCTTGTTCAAAGTAGAACCTGCTGATTTGAAGTTTTCAACCCACGTTTTCATAGCATGAATTGACGGAACAGGATCTTGACAGCCGAGTTGGAAATGGCATCAAAATTCCTGTCTTACAGCTTCATAAGAATAATTGTTTTTATTATAAGCATTTACTGTAAAAGCATGATGCTCTCCTGACCACTCCTCCATGGCAACTGAAATCGCATTGTTTGAGGAAAATATAGACAATAACAATCATACCAATTTCAAGTACGATGTACTGCTAACCATTTTAAAGTTGCCCATTCCTGCACGCCAGCCTTTATAGCTGATAAACCACAAGAAATGGGCAGAAACTTGTTAAACAAACAAAAAGTAGAATTCTTTGAAATATAGAATTTATATCAAATGACTTTTTCAGTAGCATAATCAGTTTTCAAAATTTTTTTGTTGCATCTTAAACTTTTCCCAGGTAGAACAGTCATGCAGCATCTATGAAGCATAAAGCACCTTTCATGATTCTTCTTTTTTTTTTGTGCATGGATTTATGAGAAACCAAAGGTTTGATTTGAGATGTGCAAATTGTTGTATTTTGTTTTCCATATAGTGCATGCAATCAAACCTACATTTCGTAATTTATTTGTACTCAAAAATGTATCAGAGCATCATATGAATAGAAGAAATATACACTACTGTCCATAAGTTTGAAACAGCAAGTGATTGTGGATAATAGAAAGGAAATTCATTATAAAATTGGATTTTATTGTTTTCTAAATGTTTATCAAGTCCAAACAATACATAGGCAAATGAAACTATTAAATTTTAGATTCCTCAAGATAGCCACCTTTGCTTTAATCCTGCCTTGGATACTATCAGCATGCAATGAGTCAATCTTGCCAGGCTTTCAGTTGGAATTAGTCTCCATTTTTGCTGCAGAACCTCCCACTATTGTGTACCACTCATAATTCCCTGTTCTCAGATCCTCATGCTCAAGTCATCCCATAGTAGCTTGATTGGGTTGCAATCAGGGGACTGGGGAGACTATTCAATGTTTTTCAAAATTTTCTTCACCTCTAAAGACTTCACATAATCGTGATGCACGTTTAGGGTTGTTTCATGCTGCAAACCAGATTCTTGGCATGTCGCTGGAGAAGTACATGACAATCCTTTTGGTTCATTTTTGCATGTACTTTCACCAAACCCCGACTTAATTCCCTCCAAAAGATCCCTATATTACCCATGCCTCATAGTTGGAATTACACACTGAGGATTCAACTGTTCATGGGGTAAACGTTGTGCAAATTGACAGTGTTTACTTCCAAATATTTCAAACTTGGATTCATCTGTGAATAAGACTCTTTCCCAAACCCCTGTTGTCCAATATTGGTGTGCCTTGGCCAATTGAAGCCTTTTCTTCATGTTAACAGGGTGCAACAATGGTTTCCTTTAGATGGTGATTGTTTTATGCCAACCAACTTACTATTGGTGTATTAAACACACAAGCCCTGTGTGGGCAATGTTTGAGAGGTAGAATCAGGACTGAAAAATTCAATTGAATTGGTTGGGGAATTTAATGTCATACTGGCAAGTTACCATGGTAGCTCAGTGGTTAGAGCAGCTGTGTGTGAAGCAGAAGATCTGTGGTTCAAATCCTGGCTATGGCATTGAATGTTTCAGTGCTGATTCTACCTCTCAAATAGTTTCCTTGCTGCTACATAATGGTGGAGGTTGTTTTCTGCCAAGTGCCGTCTCACTGTTGACTCAGTGGCATATCCCTAGTTGTGTTTAGTTCAGCAGTCAAGTCACAGACAGTTCTGAATCTCTGGTCTCTACTAGATACTTCTCCTGGGTGCTCCTGAGCGAGGACGGTCTTCATAGCCTGTATCTCAATCCCGTGTACGGTCTTGACAACTCCACTGATGGAAATAAGCTTCTTTGACGTTTGTGGGACACTATTGCCTTCTTGGTGCAAAGTGATTATATTTACCTATGATTCCTAAGGAATATGGCACTTTATGGTCATTTTCAATTAATTTTTCTGCGTATACTACCTTCTTTCACTGTATGTATTACCTTCATACAAACGGAACTACAACTGAACATAACTGTGAACAGCATACCTCTAAACAGTTGTGTGTTGCCTTTCACTTTTGGATAAAAAAAATCACAACATAAAGCCAGAACCAAAGCTCCTCAAACACATAACTGGAAAACAAGAGCTGTCCACATGGGAACAATTCTTCATTTTAAAAAATAGAAACCGAGTATTTAATTTTGACATTCCCCAGAAAGATATTTTCATCAAGTTCCTTGAACCATTACCAGAAGAAACATCAGAAGAAGCATCGCCATCCGCACCATGGAAACTCAGTCATTGTCCGGTTGATAATGGAGGAACGTTAACCTCCGAAATGCGTTCCGGAAAATTATAAATGTAAGTGTTGTTAGTGTTATTAATTGACTCACCTTTTAAATTAAATTGATTATAACACTGTTTTCAAACTTCTAAGAAGGGAGGATAATTATATATATATTTACTTGGCTAAGTGAAACATTTTGAAATGAGTGGTTTCTCTCGGGTATGCGTGGGTATGTTGGAAAAAATGACCAGTAATTTTTTTACATTAATTCACTTTAATGTCTGAATTTGCAATCACATGTTACTAGAGATGCAGACATGAAAAGTGGTGAAATATTCACTTTATCTCGTGCTATTAAATTAGATCTACTCCATAGATCCTTCATTAACATTTTTCCATTATTAATCGGATATCAATTAAATGTCCACACTGAGTATGAGATATTTTAAGATGACAATTTTATATGTGATCATCATCTTCTACTTCCCAGTTGAGGCACTAGGCAAAAACACTCACTAGTCATTAGCGTACTGACGCTTAGGAAAATTCAGACCGTAACGTCTATAAAAGCTAACCTCAAACCCCACTATTATCTTTATTTGTTGTTCTTTACACATGTGTTTAATTTATTTACATTATCATCATCATCATTATTAATTAATTAATTATTTACTATTTTCAGTTGACTACAATTGTTATGTTTATTAATAATGTTTCATTTGCTTTAGTGTAAATTGCGTCTTATGAAAAACGATGACTACCTAAGTCAAGTGGTGATCTCTAGACACCATCATCGTCAAATTAATTTCTATCCAATAAATTTCTGCATAAAATGCCCCCATTATATTATTTTATTAGGCAATAATAAAATAATATAATGTAATCACCCGAAAACAATATTTACAAATTTTGAGCTCCTTTCCCATCTACCCGAGTCAGGAATTCTCGTATTTTGTACAGGTTTTACAAAATATTGAATTTTACATTTTACATTATTGTCCCCCAATCGGATCTCCAGGTGGGGACATCTTTAGGCAAATTTCATCACAACAATTCCAATACTTTAAGAATTCTACAGTGGAATGCAGGAGGCATGTCCCAGCCTAAAAACAAGAGCTAATGAAAATATTAAAAGACCAAAATATAGATGTCTTCACAGTACAAGAAGCCAATATATCAGAAGAACAGGAAATATACTTTGAAATGGATCAGTACACTACACATATACTTCCAAAAGCTCGTGAAATAGCAAGTGGTATTCTTACAGGAATTAAAAGAAATATGAAAGCTACTATTCAAATCCAAAAAACAATGGAAGAACAAGATAAATCAGAAATAGTTAAAATTGAAGTATGGAAAAGTAACTACCACTATAGAATTTACAGTATCTACAATCCTCCAGACAATACACTAGATCTAAATTCTATTCCCATAGAACCCAAAAGTATTTTAATAGGTGATTTTAATGCACACTCCCCTAGGTGGGGCTACAGAGATATAAATTCAGCAGGAAGAGTCATAGAAGACCTATTAAACTCATCAACAATGGAATTAATATTTAATCCAAATGATCCACCCACTTAACTTCATTATAATGGTTCGGGTACAAATCCTGATCTTCTGATCATCTGACATAATTGGCAATACAAAAAGAGAAATAATAGAAGACCCAGGTTCAGCCACAGAATCACCATAACCTCCATAAGAGGTCTAATAAATAAAAGTAACAAACCAAAAATTAAAACTTCTTGGAATTTTAAAAAAGCAGATTGGTTCAGTTTCCAAAATGAGATAGAAGGGAAGTGTAATATACTGTTAGAATCAGAGTTCAAGTCAGCAGATGAAATGAATAAAAAAGTTTGTGAAATATTATTGACAGCAGCCAAAACACATATCCCCAAAGGGAAGTTAAAGAAATATAGCTACTTTTGGTCTCCATCTTTATCTAAGTTAAAACACGAAAGAAATATAGCAAGAGTCAAAGCCGAAAGAACCAAGTGTCCAGAAGATGTACAAAACTGGAGAAGAAAAGCAGCCATTTTTAAGAAAGAATTAATTACAGCAAAGAGGGCCAGTTTCACAAATTTTGTAGAACATATGGACTATAGGAAAGATGGAAATAAAATATACAAATTCCTTAATAAAACAAAATTATCAAAAAATACAACTGAACCATTAAAACATAATAACAAAAGCTTAACTACAGATAGGGAAATAGCAGAATCCCTTAACAAGTTTTATGCTCAGACACAAAGAATACCCCAAGCGTATAAAAAGCAAGATAAAACTATCCCAAAAACTATCAGAGAAACTAATAAGCCAAAAGATATACAAAATAATATTTTTATTCAGGATTTTAACGAAACAGAACTAGATTTAGCAATAGAACAATTACAGAACAAAAAATCTCCAGGACCTGACAAGATCCACCCAGAGTTTATTAAACACCTTGGCAGGAAAGGAAAAGAAATCCTACTTAAACTGTATAACACGTGTTGGAGAATGACTGTGCCTTCCGACTGGAAAAAAGCCATTATCTCGATTTTAAAGAAAAACAAACCCTCAGACAATATTAATAGTTTCAGGCCAATATCTTTGACCAGTGTTATTGCAAAAGTGATGGAAAGAATGGTGGCATCTAGGCTTAACTGGTTCCTAGAATATTTCAACTTAATAGTTCACAGACCGGCTTCAGACAGAATCATAGTACAAGTAAAAATGTACTCCTACTAAGCCAAGACATCAAGGAAGCTTTCAATAGAAAGGAGGATACCTTGGCAGTATTCATTGATTTTAAATCAGCATATGACTCAGTCTGGAGAAACAAATTAATTGAGAAGTTGCAATCAATAGGTGTGAAAAGTAATATGCTTAAATGGATAACTCAGTTTATTTCACAAAGATTTTGTGCCACAAAATATAATACATACATTTCCAAATATAAATAAACACACTGAGGACTTCCACAAGGTGCTGTTCTGAGCACAACACTTTTTAACATATATATAAATGACCTTCCATCAATAATAAAAACTTCAGAAACCAAAATTGCTTTATTTGCTGACAATGTAGTCATTTGGACTCCAGGCTCTCCAAAAAACCCTGAATTAATTAAAGACAGAATAGAAACAGCCCTAAACAAAATACATGAATGGAGCTCCAAAAACCTCATGACTATCAATGTGGAAAAAACAAATTATGAATTATTTACACTAAAATACAAACCAGTTAATATTAACATAAATTATAATGGTGAACCACTCATAGCAGTTGATGATGCCAAATACTTAGGCATCACTTTTGACAGAAAGCTAAGTTGGAAAAAACATATAACAAAATCTCAGAAAAGGTTGAAAAGAAACTGCAAATCCTGAAAAGGTTAGCTGGTGCTAAATGGGGCTGCTCAAGGAGAGTCCTTAACACAACATACAAAATGTACGTTAAACCAAACCTCTTGTACTGTTCTGAAGCTTTAATAACAGCAGCAAATGCTAACATCAATAAACTTGAAGAAATACAAAATCAGGCTCTTCGCCTAATCACTGGAGCAGTTAAATCCACACCTATTGATGCCATGCTTGCCTTAACACGGACCCCATCAGTAACAACAAAAATAGAAGAACAAGCATTGCTCCAACACGAGAAAATGTTACGACTGCCAAACTCTAAATGGACGGAAGAGAACCTGCCCCCTTCATTTCTTAAAACTCATAGTAGTTTCCTAGAAAAGGTAACACAGATTAAATCCAAATTGAACATTCCTAACACCAGAGAAAATCTACTTATAAGAGAAAATCCATTGGAATTATTACAACCTACCTTCAGTTTGGAATTAATAGAGGAAATAAGTAAATCAGACACACCAAAAGAAATACAAAAACTTCTAGCTCTGGAAACAATCAATACTAGATATCCCACAGAAGAATGGCTGCACATATATACTGATGGATCCTCCACGGAAAACCTTACTGGAGCTGAAGTTACGTGTTCATATTTTTCCTTTTATCATTCTGTTGGCAGAGACACAACAAATTATGATGGAGAAATAGAGGCTATATACATTGCTCTCCGACAATTATTAAATCTTCCCTTAAATAAATTTAACAAGGCAGTAATTCTTTTAGATTCTAAAGCTGCAATTCAGGGAATATGTTCAAATACTACAAAGAAGTCAACAAAAATTAGAGAATGCTACAAAATGTTAACACAACTCCAAAAAGTTAATAAGACTGTTCATCTCCAATGGATTCCAGCACACTGTGGAGTCATGGGGAATGAAGCTGCAGACTCACTTGCAAAGAAGGGCACAACAATAAAACAAAAGTCTAAATTCAATTTCTCATATTCCTCAATAAAACGCTTGATCATTAAAAAATTTTCTCATTCATACCTACAAGAAATAGAAAAAAATGCCAAAGAAAAAATGGATCACACTATCCAACCCAGATACAATCCCCCAGAGACCAAGGAAAACAGCGGTTGCAGCCTTCCGACTATTGACAAATCACGACTGCTTAGCAGGTCATCTCTACAGAATAGGTATCTCAGCCTCACCAATATGTGTCCTGTGTAACGATCCAGCAGAAATGAACAAAGACCACTTGAAGACCTGTGAAGATCAGAAGAAACTACAGTTCAAAAGTATTGGAAAGCACGAATGCTAATGGCTTCATTGCCAGATGCAAGGCACTAGAAAACAACAACAACAACAACATTTTACATTATTCTCTCTGAAACAAGAAAATGTTTTCTCTTATAGTTCTGAAAATTAAACATCAATTCTTTCCAATCAGATACTCACAATCATTTCAAACATAATTTCAGTCATATACATTTCTGTTTCATACATCCTCTCATATACAGAATTCATTTTTTTTCTTCTGACTATAAAAAGTTTCCTATCTTTTCGAAAGTCTATTTTTCCTTTTCTTTAAATTGTTTCTGTTTTATATTTCGATATCACTTCACATTTGTTTCACCATTGTTTATGAATTATACATCACTTCACTTTCATTTTTACTATGGTTTGTAATTTTGAAATCACTTCACTTTACATAGATTCTCATTAATTACAGTTTCCTGATCATTAACACTTTTAGATACTTGCTTTCTTATAATGCTCTGTCATATCACAGTTTCATTTTACCTCATCTTAGTCATAATTCACCTCATATTTTCATCACTTATCACACTTTCATTCATACAGAAGCTATTACCATTAACAAATATTATATATATTTAAGAGGTAGAACTGGAACTTAAAAATTCAATGCCACAACTGGGATTTGAACCACAGACCTTCCCAGTTGTGGCATTGAATTTTTAAGTTCCAGTTCTACCTCTTAAACTTTGCCCACACACGGCTTGTGTGTTTAAAAACACCAACAGTAAGTTTGTTGGCATAAATAAATAATAATTATATATATTTGTTTACTTTTCATTTTGAAGAAATCCCAAAATATTTTCAAAATTAACGATCAAGAAATTATGTTTATTTACCTTTTTACTCAAGATACTATCAAAATATATTAAAGAAATTTACCATAAATTTTAAACCAAACATATTAATTTTTATAGAGAATATATTATATTGCCTGTGTACGTTTTGAGATTTCTCTTTCCAATTGTTTTTCAAGCCAATTGGAGGTTGACTTTTAATTTTCAGAAAATCTATTGGATAGGTATTCTATCATCTGCTTCGATACATTGATGATATCATCCTTATCCTTGGCTAGTCTTATATCTTTGATGTGTTTACCACTCGCATGTTTAACTGATCTTGATTTTGAACTCTGTGCATTTGACCTTGCACTCTTGACCTACATTTCAGAAAAGCTACATTCTTCCAGTTTTCTTTCTTTGAATCTTTCCTATGTTTTACACACTTCTGTTTCTTTCTATTTCTAACATTTCTGACTGTATTCCTACTCATATTTGTTATTTTTGTCAAAATTTCTTTTATTTGTATTCCCATATCTGTGTATTTCTTTCCTAGTCATTGCATTGATATTGGACAACTTCCTACCTTCATTGTCTTCATTTTCACTGGGTTGTGCCTCTCACCCTAAAAGATAACTACTTTTTCAGTTCTTTCTTGAATTTCATTTTCTCATAACTTTCCATTTATTTGTTGCTCTATTTTCATTTCAGTATTAGCTACCTTCCTACTACTATTTTCAATTTTTTCTAACTGTTTACTGTTTTCTAACTCAATTTCATCTGATTTATCATCTTTGTTTCCTATCTTTTTATTTAACTTCTCTATTTTACTATTAACTTGTTCAATATTGCCTACCTTTTCTTCTAACTGAGCATCTTTGTTTTCTTTTCTAACTTTTGAGTATAATTTTCTATCTGTTCTGTATTTTCTCCTGACCTGCCTGCATTTTTATTTAACTACCATACATATTCTATTGTTTCCTGGTAACTTTCTTCTATTTTTTCTCCTAAACTTATTATTTCCATAAATGTTCCTACCATAAGTACTTGTGTTTCTGGACTATTTACATGTATTTCCCCACTTCTCTGATCTTTCATTCTGGCACTTCTGGACTACTTTGTCAATTCCTACTACTTTCCCCTAGCTCAATTACTCCCTTGCTACTTTGCATTGTACCATAATTATTCTGAGTCTCCATTTCTTCCTATAAATCCTGTCCTAACATTTCACCACTTTTTAATAACATGTGTTCCCTCAAAATAAAATGTTTTTCACTTTACTTCATGTTGTATTGGAAGTTCCCTGATGTTCGTCGTACTTGAAATCATCTGTTGTTTGTTGCCTTTGAAGTTCTCTGTTGTTCGCTGTATTAGATGGTAACTTCTTTCCTTTCGACACCACCATGTTGGGAAAACCACGTTTGTAATGAATTACATGCATGTGTAGCTGTAGGGACAGCTGTTATTTTCAAGTCCCATGTTGAGGCGACATGTTTGTAACTAATATATGTAGTTAATAAATCTGATCAGAGCAGCTTCGTTGTATAGAAGTTTTGTGTCAAATTGTAGCTCGTTACTTATAAGCTGCAGACGTTCTCCAGCGTTGATGTTCCATATTAACTCGACAATCTTATATATTTACCTGCCTAGCCGAAACATTTTGAACTGAGTTCTTTCTCTCAGGTATGCATGGGTATGTTTGAAAAAATGACCAGTAATTTTCTTTACATTAATTCACTTTAATGTCTGAATTTGCAATCACATGTTACAAGAGATGCCGACTTGAAAAGTGGTGAAATATTCACTTTATCTCGTTGTGCTATTAAATCAGATCTACTCCATAGAGCCTTCATTAACATTTTTCCATTATTAATCGGATATCAATTAAATGTCCCCACTGATGTATTGTATCACATTTTAAGATGACACTTTATATGTGTCCATCATCTTCTATTTCCCAGTTGAGACACTAGGCAAAAATGCTTGCTAGCCATTAGCGTACTGACGCTTAGGAAAATTCAAACCATAACGTCTCGAAGAGGTAACCTCAAACCCCACTATTTCCTTTGTTGTTCTTTACGTATCTATTTAATTTATTATTATTATTATTATTATTATTATTATTATTATTATTATTATTATTATTATTATTATTGTTGTTGTTGTTGTTGTTGCTATTATTATTGTTATTATTTATTTATTTATTATTTTCAATTGACTACAATTGTAGTGTTGACTAAAGTTGCTACAGTCGTGATATCAGGTTAGATATGGTCCATTGTGAGTGGAATATTGAATCTTCGTAGCATACAATGTTATATGCGATGGCACTTAGTTTATACATGTTTGTAACCAGCACCTCGAACATGTTTATACAAACCAAACTGTATTGGCAATTTTAAGTCATGTAAGGTGTCACAGTATACCCTGTTACTGCCTGTCTGGCATGGTTTAGCGAGATAGCTCATCAATAAGCCTGTTTATGACAACATTACTAATATTTTTCTGTGTACCATCACTATTATTATACACAAGAAAGCTATGATGCATATATTACTAGATCAGCCAATCAAACTTCCACATGTACTATGTACATGAACTGAATAAAGTGGACATAAGCAAATCTCCGGTTTGTAATACTCCGCAGCCTCGTGCATTCACAGTGACAGAACACAGTTACCGCTAGGCTTAAATATAATGTGTTTTACACCACTAAAAGGATATATTTACTCAATCTAACATGCAGCATATAGAAGTCAACTGCTACTTATATCATCTCTGTCCACAATACAAATTGTTCGTTATCTGTTCACAAACTCAAAACCAATCTCCAGAAGCAGTTTATGGAGGGAAGTTCGTTTTAAATCTGGAACGCCAGGATCAAAGTTAACTGTCAACAGCAGTTTGTTTAAAGTGTTGGGGAGCATTCGTTGTTTAACAAAGAACTGGGGAACTTTTCAATGGCTTACAGATCTGACAAATTTCATCACAAACAGCATCTAGCACTTGTCTGATGTGTAGTCTCTTCTTGCCGGGAGTTTTGATTTCACCAACTGAGGACTTTTCTTTACATGCACTCTAAATACTTGAGATTGACACACCAGTAAAGTTGGATGTTAATTTCACCAAGTTTGGGATATTTCTCATAGAACTTGCTAAAATGTTCGGTATTATTGTCTTTTCACTACTTCATAACCGTTTTCCGCACTCAACAGTTTCCCAATACTCACTTGTTCCGCCATGTTACTTTCATACTGGGTGATATGCACCATATGAATTAGGCTGGTTACAGATTCACTTAACTACGTAGTCTTACACTTCAACTACGCTTTCGCACTCAACAGTTCGTGCTTTAGCAAATAGTAAGTGAGATTTCAGACCTTAGTAATATTATTTTTTCAAGGGACTATTAAGAAGGCAAAAGCATCAAGAAGGTGCACTGCATCAAAGTGCACATGGTTTTGTTTATGTCTACTTTATTCACTTGGTGTATGTAGTATAGATTTGGTGAATTCCACAAAATATGGGCTAACAAATACATAGTTTAGTGCTGTCAAAATGTACTAACACTTTCCTATAGATCTGAACTTCCTGAATCACTTCAAACAGAAATTATCTAAGTATTTTAATGGGCCCAAAGTAAGTCCAAGAAGAAGAATATCTTTACTTGTATGATTTATACAATTGTAACAAGGTTCAGTTGCGGATAATATAGAGTTCTTCATCTAAAACCTAACGGGTGCGCAGCATTTCACGTGTGTGCAGTTGGGTATATCACAGCCAGCTTTGCTCCTACATAGACTCAGCATGTAAAGCATGTATGACACTCTTACCTTATAGAAGATGCTGGAAATGTCCAAGTCCACCCTCGGCTGAACAAGCAGTTTATCAGAACACATTCTGATTCACTGTAATGTTTCTGATTTCATTTCTAATATTTTGAATTAGTTCTTCCAATGTATGAGGATACCAGTAAATTTTAGTTTATTTATAATTTTTAGTAAATATGTAAATTTAAATTTAAAAAATATATTTATAAAAAGTATTAGTTATAGGTATAATTATAATATTAAATTAATTAATTTTTAAGTAATAATAACGATAGGTAATAATGATAATGATGATGATAATAATAGTAATAATATAATTTATAATTGTATATAATAATTATAATTAATAATTTAATTTTATATATTTGTTTATTGTTTAGTAATAGTTTGTAGTTGTGAGTGATGTTGTGTATGAAATCTTATATTTTGTGTCGTATTGAGGAGATAAATTTGTTTTAATTCTTTTTTTTTTTTTTTTTTCTTTTTTTTTTTTTTTTTTCTTTATATTATAAATTGTTAAATGTTTCTTTTTCTTCTTCTTTTTTATCTAAATTTATTTAGAAATTTTATTATATTTTGATTGTTTGAAATGATTTATTGTTTTATAGTACTTGTATTTTTGAGAGTGATTATGTGTGAAATGTTATAATTTGTGTGTTTGTTTTTATTTTCTTGTTTTTTGTTTTTATGATATAATCTAATTTATTTACCTTTATAATTTGTTATATATTATATTGTAATTTTACTTCATAATTTTTCTGTAAAGTATGTTGTATGTATGAATGTGCAAAATAAATAAATTTTAAAGATCTGGAATATTAGCCCTAGTTTAAGTAATTAGGTGCCAGGGTTATTATACAGATTTTTATATATTTATTTATATATTTATTTATATATTTATACATAATGTATGAGGATTTGTCTAAAACTAAAACCGTATAAGTGTACAAGTGTCCATGTTTTAAAACAAGGTGACCCAGTATCACGAATGCATTATTGTGAATGGTTTTTTCATCAGTGAATGACGGTTTAATGGATCCACAGCTTCTGTTGTTTTCCGATGAGGTGTGGTTCCACCTAAATGGTTGTGTCAACACTCGACAGTCAGTACTGGGCCTCTGAAAATGTACATTGCGTTCAAGAAATCTCTCATTAGGATCGGAGAGCTGGAGTTTGGTGTGCTGTTAGTGCTATACACATAATGGGTTCAATATTCTACGAGCAGCCTGTAAATGTAGAGAGGTACCAAAGTGACATTTGACCCCCATTTTATCGTGAACTGACATAAGAAAAGAAACCATGAGTTGTTTCAACAAGATTCTGTTACTGCCCATACAGCAGAGGAGTCTATGAATAAAAATTAGGGAAGTGTTTGAAGATAAAGTGATTAGTGCTGGCGTATGGGCCTCGTGCTCCCCTGATCTAACAGTTTGTGATTTTTACTTGTGGAGTAACCTGAAAGGCAAAGTTTACAAGACAAATCCTCATACATTAGAAGAACTAAAATGAAATATTAGAAATAAAATAGGAAACATTACAGTGGTCCAACTTAATCATGAAAATCAGAATGTGTTCTCCCAATATAATGCTTGTTCAGCTGAGGGTGGACGACATTTCCAGCATCTTCTACAAGGTAAGAGTGTTATACATGCTTTACGTGTGGAGTTTATGTAGGAGCAAAGCCAGCTGTGGCACACACAATCTGCTAGGTGCTAAATTAATAACCCTGTACATAATTTAGCATGTATAGATCTGATTTAGTTTTACTTAGTCTAGTGTACATTTTTCTTTTTTTTATTTGTTTATTCTCAGGAGGGGAAAAAGTCAAAATACCATATATAGAAATTCTATAAGCCATATTAAGCCTTTGCATTAAGAGGTAAATACATATTGTGTGCTCTTATGGTAATGTAATTTACAGTTTAATTCATACAATGCAAAAACCAGCCTGTATATTATTTGCTGAATTATTTAGCATGCTTACTTACATTAATCAAATGTAGCTGTTGATTTCTTCCCCTTTTGTAATAGTTGCTGTTGCAAAGGACCGGGGGGGGGGGGGGGGGCCTTAGAGCTGTCAGCTCATTGCCATATTCTGTATACACAAATAAATAAACTTGTGAATATTTGCAGCTGTGTCAACGAAGTTTGAACCAAAGTGGGCAAGGTCTCTGGGAGGGACAACTACAAGATTCTGGTTATCTTCAAGGAATAGGAGCCCCATATGGGCAACTTTTCACATTTGATTCTACTGGATCTCATGTTCTGACTTGTGGAAACTCGGGAGGTAACATATATCAGGTTAGTTTGTGTCAGTGTTTATTATTTACAGTGAATTTATTTAAACTGAAATAAAATCTGCCCAAATTTGATTAATGCAAATGGCATGTACTTTTCAGACAGACCATTATGAGCAGTCATTTCCAGTTTCATTTAAGTTTACATAAGGTAAACCTGTGTAGATACACTGGACAGAACAAACAGAGATAGTAGATGCACTTTGAAAGGTAGAATCAGAAATAAAAAATGCAATGCTATAGCCAGGTTTTGAACCACAGATCTTCCACTCTACATGCAACTGCTATTTACCATTGAGCTTTCATGGCAACATGCTGGCCAAGCCTTAAATTTTTCATTTTTGATTCTACCTTTCAAAGTTTACCTACACATAGTTTGTGTTAAACAGTCCATTATCGTTAATTGGTCTGTTATACTGTATTTGCACAAACTTAAAATTCTCTGCATATTGCTGCACTCTTAGAACCCAACTTGATGTAAATGCATGGCATTATTAATCTGCAGCATTAGGAAAACTAAAGCGCACCATGACATAATACCTTAAATATGTATGACTATGCTAATCAGATATGTGAAATTTCTTATTCATATGAAATGGTAAATAATATGAATATTGTCGGTGCCAAACAAGAAAGGGTATGACATTTTACAGTGAAAGAGAGGTGACATTGCCACTTATTGCGACCACGTGGAGAGCGCATTAGCATTATGTGTAAGAAGACGGCTGGATTGCGTTTGGAATGTAGAGCAGGTATAATTTATATTTGTATTCAAAGACAATAGTAAAATAGTGAATCTACATGCAAAGGATAGAACTTGCAAGTTTATATCACTGTAAAGATTAATGTTAACAAAGGAAACATAACTATGAAATATTGTAATGGGAAAATGCCGCTGATATCTGACTCGCTCGCATCATTGGTGTTGTTGCTGGAATTACCTGCCGAAATGACACTGTTCTATCCTTGCTTCTAAAATCCATTTTCTCATGTTGCACTTATTACGCCCTTTGTATCGGTAAACGCTTTTTCAGTTTTCAGCTTTTTATTAATATAGCTTTATTACAGATGACTCAGTGAAATCTGCTAATGACCACAGCAGTTGAGCGCCCTAAAGCCATACTACAGTGAAATCTTTTGTTTTGCACAACGTAACCTTTACTTCTGCCCAAATTAATTAAATCAGATTACACTAGGAAAGGGGGTAAACCAAACAATTTTGCGGCCATGTTCTTCAGCAAGACCATCGATTGCATAATCCTTTAATTGGGATATGTACCTTAACAAACACAATTTTATTTGCTTTCCGAGTACATAAAGTTTTTCATTTGGCTATGCTGTCTTTGTCTGTATTTTTGGACATAATTAAATATTCATTAAAAGAGTGAGACAATTGTAAATGCTTACAACATATGCACAGATACTCAGGTTCAGACATGCATAAATACAAGGCAAATAGTCACATAAATAGAATGATGCAAACGAACTTGTCAACACAGGCAATCTCTGATACAACCATTGCAAGCTGGAGCTGGAGGGAGGCATTGTTTATATTGCAGGGAAAACAGAAGATGAGATGCACAGTTTATGTTACTGCTGGATTGCAGGTCAAGCACATACTAATCACATGTTAAATATTGACAACACTGGTTTAGCGTTGCTATGGAAACGTCTAAGCTCTAATTGGTTCCTCTTTTCGTTACTATGACAATCATAATGACACATCCATCCCCTCCTGTTCATTTAGACCTTTCCACCACATGGTGAGCAACCTTCTTGTTTGGCACCGAGTATAGTAAAACTAAGGAAGGTTATAGCTTACATTTAATTCTGTTCAGTCATTCATGCCTTTTCTGAATTCACACGATAACAATGAATAATCATCGGGATGATAAGCATGGCTGCTGTGTTGTTACCTTGGCGAGTGACAATAAAGGTGAAATAGTGAACATTTTAAGGGTAAGCCATTAAAGTAGCAAGAAATGAATAAGGGGTGTATTCTGAAAGTTTTTTCCTGCTGATAGTGCTAGTACATGTACTAACTGGTAAGCGTAAATTGTTTGTTTTTTCCCCTGCTATTACATGGTGTTTAAGGTGTGATATAGGTTGCTTCAATTGGTAATTCAATTCATAATTGTATTCATTTTCTTCAAAAATAAGAGTCTAGTTTGATTCTGTTTTGAGCTGGAAGTTTTAAGTTACGATGGACAATTAAAGAAACAGGAATTGAAGAAGAGAGGTGCTAAAACCAGTGGAAGAAAATATGAATTATTGAAGAGGTATGATGTTAAACTGTGTCTATATTTTAAATCTTAAGTAACTTAAATAATGTACAGTTTAATTATACATATATAATCTCTTTATATTTCATTGATATGCTTATTTTAATCTTTTGCAGGCTAAATGCAAAAAAGAAACTAGAAATTCAGCCATCTGCACCTGTTGTTGAAATACAAGTTCTGCAGTTTCCAAGTGAGAGTATGTTTCAAAATTTAACAATCAGCTATAAAGAAAAAATTGGACTCAACAAAGTGCACCTAATGGATTATTTTATCTTCCAAAAATCTGAAATAAATGGAGTGTCTGTAACCAACTATGAATCTGTGTAATGCAGGGTCCAGACTTTTTAGTGGAATGTTTATTATATTTAAAAAGTTTGCATTTGAATTAAATGGTGTGTTTATAGGTAGTAGAGTGAAATCAGGGTACACAACTCATAAAAACTATGGCATAAAATTAATATTGGAAACAGCAGGAGACATTAACTGATGCTGAATGTGAGTGTGTTGCTGGAACAGGTATCTAAGCTAGCTGTAAACATATTGTGCCAGTATACCATGCTCTGAAACATGTATAGAAACGTGTACCCAGACTCTGCAAACTTTCCATCACCATCTATGAGCTTTTATGTAATTGTCTGTCTGCATTACATAAAAGCTCATTTCCAAAAATTTTCAAAGAACAAAATGTTCAGCTAGCACCAGTGAACCACTACTCCTTAAAAAAGTCTACTGAACTAAAACATCAAAGATGCCATCTCACCCAATAAAAAATCTGACATTTACCAAATTGAATGCAGTGACTGTAATGAAGTGTATATAGGAAAAACCAAAAGAAATTTATAAATAAGATCCAAGGAACACTTTAGAAACATAAAAAACAAACAGTTGGAAAAATCAGCAGTTGCCACTCACTTTTGGACAAAAAACCACAACATAAAGCCAGAACCAAAACTCCTCAACCACGTAACGGGAATACAAGAGCTGGCCACCTGGGAACAAATCTTCATTTTAAAAATAGAAACAAGAGTATTCAATTTTGACATCCCCCAGAAGAATATCTTCAGCAAGTTCCTTAAACCACCACCAGAAGAGACCTCAGAGAAAACATCACCATCCACGCCAGGGAGAATCAGTTGATGTCTGGTTGATAATGGAGGAAAGTCAGCCTCCAAAGCATGTTCCAGTAAATTATAAGTGTTGTCTAGTGTTATTAATCAACTCACCTTTTTGGTTTAAAAAACAAAGAAATTATGTTACCTTACCTGCCCTGCCTAGCCCTGCCCTGCCCTGCCTAGCCCTGCCCTGCCCTGCCCTGCCCTGCCCTGCCCTGCCCTGCCCTGCCCTGCCCTGCCCAGCCCAGCCCAGCCCAGCCCAGCCCAGCCCTGCCCAGCCCTGCCCTGCCCTGCCCTGCCCTGCCCGGCCCTGCCCTGCCCAGCCCAGCCCTGCCCTGCCCAGCCCAGCCCTGCCCAGCCCAGCCCAGCCCTGCCCTGCCCGCCCCGGCCCTGCACTGCCCAGCCCTGCCCGGTCCTGCCCTGCCCAGCCCGGCCCTGCGCTACCTGCCCCTGCCCTGCCCTGCCCTGCCCTGCCCTGCCCTGCCCGGCCCTGCCCAGCCCTGCCCAGCCCTGCCCAGCCCTGCACTGCCCAGCCCTGCCCAGCCCTGCCCGGCCCTGCCCAGCCCTGCCCGGCCCAGCCCAGCCCTGCCCTGCCCTGCCCTGCCCTGCCCTGCCCTGCCCTGCCCTGCCCAGCCCAGCCCAGCCCTGCCCTGCCCGGCCTGCCCAGCCCAGCCCTGCCCTGCCCTGCCCGGCCTGCCCCGGCCCTGCACTGCTCAGCCCAGCCCAGTCCTGCCCTGCGCTGCCCGCCCCTGCCCTGCCCGGCCCGCCCCGCCCCAGCCCTGCCCGGCCCGCCCCGGCCCAGCCCTGCACTGCCCAGCCCAGCCCTGTCCTGCCCAGCCCTGTCCTGCCCAGCCCTACCCTGCCCAGCCCAGCCCAGCCCAGGCCTGCCCGGCCCAGCCCTGCCCTGCCCTGCCCGGACCAGCCCAGCCCTGGCCTGCCTGCCCCGGCCCAGCCCAGCCCAGCCCAGCCCAGTCCAGCCCAGCCCAGCTCAGTTCTACCTCTCAAATAACGCTTGTTTTTAAGCCCTCCTAGTTGGAAATTTTATCATTATGTGCAAAATTTCATGTTTTATGCAGAACATATACATTTGAGATGAAACGCTGAGTTTTTCAAAATGTATGTTCTTTTGAGGAATTCAATATGATCCTTGGCCAGTATTAAAAGTTTTATTTACATTATGATTACACAGCCAGAAATGATGAGCTGTAGCTGATTTTTCTGTTTGAATTTAATATATCACCAGTGTTCCTTCAGTCTGGTTTACAAATTCCTTAATATATATTTTTTGACAATCTTTACTATTGAGACAGTATATTCCCGGCAGTATATTAGGATTAGTATTTTGCAATGGGTGATTAAGTCAATTTCTCATACTGTATTTATTTTTTGTAGCCAATTTAATTTTGTAATTGGGCACTCAAAGTAAACAAAGAAATGGGAGGCATTAGTTTCTAAATTATCGTCATATTTGTCTATACTTTTTCATAATGCAATCTTACAAGACTTTTCAAAAAGACTTTTAAACAAATAGTAGATGGAATATCTTGTAAGTTAAAATTATTCTTTCTTTATTCAGATTAGTGGCAGCACCATGACTCGAATGTTGGAACTTGGAGGTCACAAAAGTCCAGTGCTAGCAGTTGACTGGTCAATAGCTAACCAATGTGCTACTTGTGTCACTGGTTCTACGGGCGATGGCAAAATCAAAGTATCTACACTTCTGATACCTTAGTTGCATCTGCAACAACAGTGTCTTGTGCTTATTTCAGTTTGGATATTTGTACGTTAAGACTTTTGGAAAGTGTGCAATAGTGCTTATATACTGATGAAGTTTCAGAGTTGCAGCTCCATTCTGTCAGTCATTAATTGATCTCTCATTGTGCAATAATGAGGTATGTTTGGTTACCCTATTAATGCTGAGTACATAAAAGTCACAATCCTCAATGTCTGTTCTACAATAAAGCTCACCGCTGTACTTCTATGAAGCAACAGATAGATGGTAGCACATGTTTTCTTAGAAGGCTGCATGATTTCTACGAGTCCTGCATGTAGACATGTTATTGTCCATCAGCTGACTGTTTATTGCAATATATGCAGTGTAGTTGTAACAAAATGAGTTCAGATTCAAATTTTGTTGTTGATTTGTCCCTTGCCGAACAAAAAACCAAAGAAATAAAGAGAAAGGAACCGAAAGGGTAGCACATCTTTGGAAGAGAAATGTAAATAAACTAAGAAATGAGATACTCCGAGCATTTAAAATATTGCTAATGAAGTAACTTGTGAACTGTTGTGGATTATATATACAGTTAAAACCAGTTATAGCAACATCGCTTTTAATGACGTATTGACTATAACAGTGAAATGTAACGGTCCAGCCTAAACCCCATGTAGATGCTCTATTTAAAAAACTGCTTAGTACAACATCGCATATAGTGACTTATCATATACAACGACATAGTTTTTATTACCTTTTTGGAGAAATATATCACCTATAATGTCCAACGTTGATTTTATTTGCCACATATAGCAATGTACAGAGGTATTTTTACACGTGGTGAATGACCTTGCTAAGATCTGCTTGGGTGACATTGTGCAAATTGATGTTGGGGGGTAATGTATCTGTTTCTACCCTGAAAATAAATAATTGAAACCTAGTCAGAGTCCCTTTATTTTCACTGAAGTTACTGCTGAGGATATTCTAAATTTGGTCAGAAAACTAAAGTCCTCAGATAGCCTAGATATTTATGATATGTCAAGTATTCTCCTTAAGAGGGTTATGGACTGTATTATCTTCCCACCTACATGGTGTATTAGTAAATGTCTCTTAGAGGGAACATTTCCAAGCACATTAAAAATATCTAGAGTCATCCCAGTATATAAAAAAGGTGAGAAAAATGACCCAGCTAGCCATTGCCCAATCTCACTAGTACCTGTCTTTGCTAAGGTGTTAGAATTAGTTATGTATAACAGTTATGTAACTGTATTGACAAAGCTAATATACTTAACAATTCCCAGTTTGATTTCCGGAAAGGGAGATCAACCATAGATGCTGTAGAAAGTCTAATAAAAAAGTACTTACTGCCTTCAAGGCCAAACACTTCACTCAGGCTTCCTTTTGTGATTTAAGTAAGGCATATGACTATAGACCATACTTATTTGCTAAGTAAATTAAAATATAATGGGGTTGACAGTACAGTCCTGGAATTATTTAAATCCTATCTTGAATCCTGCAAGCAAATTGTACATGTAGGCAAGAAGAAATCATATACTGCTGAATTAAAATGTGTCCCCCAGGGTTCTGTTCTTGGGCCTCTGTTATTTGCACTAATGATAAATGATTTACCATCTTTTGTATCTGGCCACATCATATGCAGATGATACCAATTTTCTTGATGCTAATCCTGATTTACATACACTTAGTTATTACAGAAAATACACTATCTGAAGCAGATATCTGGTTTCATACTAATGGGTTTCTCCTGAATGAAGCCAAAACTCAACACATGTTATGTAGCTTAAGAAATACACCTACAGGCTTGTACTCAGCAAATGTTAAATTCCTTGTAATAGTCGTGGATAATAAACTAAATTGGGAACCACATAGCAAACACATCACTACAAAAGTATCGAGAGTAATATATCTTATTAGGAATCTAAAGAGATGTGTACCAGGTAAATATGTAAGATCAGCATATTTTGCATTCTTTCAGAGCATAGTATCTTATGGTATTCTGCTCTGGGGAAATTGTAGCCATATAACAGAAGTTCTGTTATTATAGAAGAAAGTTTCTGAATAATGTCAGATTCACAAATGCTATCACATTGTAAACCATTATTTATTAAGTTAAAATTAATGACTGTGATCAACTTAATGTATATACAATATACTGCTGTACACAAAAAATAATTTATCCACTCAGCAACATAGATTTGACATTCATTCATATAATACCAGAAAAAATACAATGGTTAATGTATGCTATCACAGACTGTCTAAATCTGGGAACAGCTATGAAGTACTAGGAATAAAACTGTACAATCAGTTATCATCAAGAATAACACAATCACCAATGACACTATTCAAATGTAAATTGTATAATTGGCTTGTGGCAACACCTTTTTATTCTTTGCCAGAATACCTTGAGTGTAAAAATATTATATAGTTGTTTCCGTTATATGTAATTGACCTATTTCTAAACTATTATACTGTAACTTTATCTGTTCTCAATTATTTATTGTAACTTTATTTTACAACCAATTATGACCTCACTTAATGCAAATTATCACAAGGTTCACACTAACACATTTTGTACAACTTTCACGAACTAGCCTGCAAAACTCTATCTCTGTTACTATCCCCATGGCAATGTTCTTGAAAACCAAGGAGTTATATGGAGAAGTCTGAAGCCATGTCACACTGCTCCCTCCTCAACACTGGTCGTCCCTACTAGCACCGCCATAATTAGTCAGACAATCCAAATGTACCACCAGCATCTTCCCTCAGGATAGCCTCTGAATGCAGTAGACTACGTGTTGATCCTCTTCACTACGTGGTACAGTCCTTGCGATGGTTGTTGCAGCTCTGGGCAGTGCTCCTTGCTCCGGGTCGGGTGGTACAGGCACACCAAATCTCCTTGCTGGAACCCTAGGCTATTAGCTTGCCAGTCGTACCTGGTCTTCATCCAGCCACTCTCTAGCTGGATGTGCTGACGGGCCATTTCGTGTGCATCATGAAGGCGATCAACTAGATTCTCCACATAATCGACTGCTGACTGTGCGGTTCCGGGGGACTGCCAAACATCAGGTTGCATGAGAGGCGCAATTCTCGCCCAAAGACCAAACTAGCTGGCATCATCTTGGTGGTGTCATGGATAGACAAATGATAGGCCAGCAAGAAAAGTGGTATCCTGACATTCCAGTCCCTCTGATGATTGGCCATGATCTTCCTCAGAAGTTCTTCAAGGGTTTTTGTGTACCTCTCAACTAAACAACAAGCAGAAAGCATGTGATGCTATAGGAAAATTAGTCGAAGCAGTAGATAAATTAAAAATGGAGAACGTCAGTTTAAAGACAGAATTAAATGTGTATAAAGAAATGCATGTAAAATCAGGAAATAGGTTACCTATTAGCTATGCACAAGTTGCGCAAAATCCAAGGATAAATCAAGATATAGAAAAAATAGAACAATCGGCGATGAAACAAAAATATGTAGTGTATATTTCGTCAACTAAAGGAAAATCTACTAGGGAAGTACAGGATATTTTTACAAAGAATTTAAAACCAGCTGAAGATAAGGTAAGAATAAGCTTTTTAAAAGCAACAGAATGATCCTTGATCGTGGAAACAGAGCATAAAGAAGATTTAGATAAAATTATTAAAAGTAAGAAATTAGAGGATAAAGACCTCAAAATGGAATTACCGGAGAAAAGGAACCCTTTAGTTATATTATATAATGTAATCATTGGTGAAAACGAGGAAAATTTAAAGAAAGCCTTGTATCATCAAAATTTCGAGGAAGAAATGGTGTGGGAGGAATTTAGTAAAAGCGTGAGTTTCAAGTTTAAAACTGGACCCAGAGAGAGAGCCACGGTACATCATGTACTCCAAGTAGAACCCAAGATTAGGAGGAAAATGGTGACGCTAGGTAGGGTATATGTAGGTTTTCAATCAGTAATGGTAAAAGATTTTATTTCTGTCACTAAGTGTATGAAATGTCATGATTACGACCACACTGTTAAATGGTGTAAGATAGAGAAAAGTAGGTGTACTCACTGTGGAGTAGAGGGGCATGTAGTAAAAGATTGCAAGAGGAAGTTAGAACCGAAAATCTGTATTGCTTGTCAATCAAGAAAGAAGGTTTGCACTGAAAACAAAGAGGTAGGTATCCTGTGTCCAACATACAAGATGCTCAGGGAAAGGACAATTTCTAAAATTAACTATGGATAGTGATGTTCGAGAAATAATTAGATTTGGACAAATAAATGCTATGAGAAGTAGAGCAGTTATGATGGAAATCAGAAAAGTTGCAGAAGAACAGAAATTAGACATAATTTGTATTCAGGAGCCGTATGCATTAAAAGGAAAAATCGTACATATGCCAGTTGGTGCAAGGTTAATAAATATAGGTATAAATCCGCAAGCGGCTATAGTGGTTCTAAATAATAAGGTACAAGTACTTAAAATTGCTCAACATAATGATGAACACATTAATTGTTTAGAATTGTTGTATAAAGGCAAGTCGATCATTGTAGTGAATCACTATTATCAATTTAACGAAGATATCGAAATTCATTTGGATAAGCTGAACTTGGTTTTAGAAGATTATCAAAGTGAATCAGTTCTGGTAATCATGGATGCAAATGCGAAGTCAGCTGTATGAGGTAGTAAGAATCCTGATGCAAGAGGGGAAAAGTTGTTAGATTTGATCAATGAATACAACTTGGAGATTCTTAATAAACCAGGAAATCCGTATACATATGAAGGAAGGGCAGATGCTTCAGAAAACATAGATCTCACCTTAGCTAAAGGGCATATTATCCATAAAATACAAAGTTGGAGGGTGGTTCAACATCTAACCATGAGTGATCACAATTTTATTATTTTTGATTGTATTTTTATACAAGGAAACAAGACCGGTGGAAAGGCAGGGTACGATATAATTTGAAGTCAGTGAACTGGAAAAGGGTACAAGATTCATATACTTCACCTCTGTTGTATGACGAAGATATAGATGGTAAAGCAAAAATTTTAACAGACAGCATTCATCGAGTTATGGAGACAATGATAACGAAGATAAGATACAGCATATGGAATGGTAAATTAGAAAAGTTAAGAAGAAAATTGAGGAAGGCGAGGAAGGTCTACCAACATTCCATAATAAGTACAGAAAGAGAAAGGAATTTAGCTATATATAGGGAAATAAAACATAAATATAGATGTAAAATAGAAGAAGCGAGGAGAACCTCGTGGGATAATTTTGTTGAGAAAAACCTGCAGACAAATATATGGGGGGTACCGTATAAAATCGTTTCCGAGAAGATTAGATCACCAGAGGTAATTTCGACCCCGAAGAAAGAAGATGGTGGAACTAACCAAAACATGGATGGAATCCACAAATTTATTATTGGATAAATTACTCCCACCAGACGTTCCAGAAGAGGATAATGAAGAACATGTACGAAAAAGACAAGAATTCAGTTTACCATATGTAGGTAAAAGAATACTATACCCTTATGATATATCTGAGATCAAACGTGCTATATGTGAAATGAAGAATGGCAAGGCACCTGGGCCGGACGGAATCCCTGCAGAAATTATTAAAGTTCTTGAAAAACCTCTGGCTCCCATGTTTCAGGCAATAATGAATCAATGTATAGTAGAGGGACGTATACCTAAATGTTGGAAGGTCACTAATGTAGTAATTTTGAAGAAGTCAAAGGATAAAGATCCCGAGGAGGTTAAATCGTATTGTCCCATCTGTTTGTTAAATGTTTTAGGAAAATTGCAGAAAAGGTTAATACATAAAAGAATTACTGAATATAGGTGCATGATTGGAATGTCAGGAAATCAATTTGGATTTAGAAAAGATCAACAGAGGATGCAATAAATAGAGCTTTAAATGTCATCCAATCTAGTGAGAGTAAGTACGTGATAAATATTTTTGTGGACATTTTCGGAGCTTTCGACAATCTTTGTGGCCCGAGTTATTTAGAACAATGAGGGAAAGGGACTACCCTGCAGCTATATATAATATATTGAAAGATTACTGTAAAGATAGAACGGTATCCATAATTGGAGAATGGAACAAAATTACTAAAGAAGTTACCAAAGGGTGCCCACAGGGATCGATTCTTGGCCCACTATTTTGGGATATTCTGACTGAACCTCTGCTTGACAAACTAAATGTATTAGAAGAAGTTACAGATGTGATAGCCTACGCCGATGACCTGATGGTAATAATTGATGGTGACACAAGGAACGTAATTGAAAATAAAGCTAAGGTAGTCACATCAAATACGGAGACCTGGTGTAACGAAACTAAATTAAAGTTGGCCCCCAATAAATCTGTATACATGCTTATGAAAGGAAAGATGAAAAGAAATCCTAATACGTATAAATAACAAATCCATAGCACGAGAAAACACTTTCAAATATTTAGGAGTTAATCTGGATGAAAAGCTACTATTTAACATACATATACAGAAAACCAGGCAGAAAATGGCTATAGTTATGATGAAGTCATCCTCCATAGTACAGAGAAATTTTAAGTTCTCACAGGAAGTAATAAAAGCATATCACACTAGTATTGCGGAAGGCATCATGGGACATGGGGCTAGTACATGGGCTTGTCAGCTGAAAGTCAAGAGAAACGTCACCAAAGTAAGGAGTACTCAACGGCAGATCCTGGTTAGATGTGTAGGAGCTGTGAGAACTACAGCTACTCTGGCGATCTTAGTTGTTATGGGAATTTGGCCTATAGACTTAACAAGCAGATTAAGGGGTGCCAATTACTGGAGGAAGAAAAATGAACAAGAAAAGGTGGTTTTTTTAACCTCTCAACCATGCCATCCAACTGGGAGTGGAGAGGCATCATACGCGTCTTGTGCACTCCAAGTCGCTCTAGCATTTCTCTCATCAAGTGGAACGCAGTTTCTGCCGTGATCACTGTGTAATTCCAGCGGCACTCCAGAGCAGCAGAACAGTTCTTCCACAAGACAGTCTGCGATGATCTTGTCCTCCTGGTTTGGGATGACGTACACCTCTGGCCACTTAGTGAAATGGTCCATGACCACTAGCAGATATTTGTTGTCCCTATCAGAGATAGGAAATGTTCCAGCTACGTCAATAGCAATGCACTCGAATGGTGCTCTAACATTATACTGCTGCATGCGACCCTGGTTCCTGGTCTACGGGCTGCGACTCGCTGCACACACATAACATTGGCGGCACCACCTCTCAGCATCCGCTCGTAACCTCAACCAGTAGTACCTTTGTCGCAGCTTGTCGATCATGTGGTTGGGCCCAAGATGTCCTCCGGATGAACCAGAATGTACCTCCTCCAGGCCCTCCATAACCCTACTCCAAGGAAGTACCAGCTGCTGTCTTTGCATTTTTCCGTCCAGTGACTCCCAGATCTGGTACAACTTACCATCCTTGATCTTCAGTGAGTCCCATTGTGCCCAGTGGGACTTATATTCGCTACTCCTGGGGCGACATCCTCCTAGCTCAGCCGGGTTCCTGTCTCCACTTCTCAGAGGAGGGGTCCCAAATGAGTGTCTGCCGGCTGCTCCCTACTCAGGCCTGCACTATCCCATCCGTCCGCAGACACCGCTGAAATCACGCGAACAGCTGTGTCACGTTCCCTCTCTTCCACTCTGTTGCAGTGACCACATTCCTCCAGGCAAGGTCTCCTTGACAAAGCATTCGCATAGGAGTGGTGGCTCCTTCCTTTCCTGTGTTCTGAGGTGAAGTTGTACTCTGGACCCAACGGACTATCTGGCCTTCTAGGTTCTTGAAGCTCAGTAGCCAAGTGAGGGTGCAGTGGTCGGTCCTCAGATGGAATGGCTGACCATACAAGTACTTATGGAAATGTTCCCGAGACTTCACCACTGCCAGGAGCTAACAGGTAATACAGTAGTTCTCGGCCTTGGAGAGTGTCTTGCTATAGTAGGCATATCACCCGCTCTTGTCCGCCTTGGACTTTGGATAGCATGTCTCCAATTCCGCTGTCACTAGCATCATTGTCCACGATGAAACTGCAGTCTGCTGGGGGAAACCTAGAACAGGAGCTCTACGAAGTGCTGACTTCAGTGCCTGAAACGCACCCTCAGCTTCTTCTGTCCATTCTTCCGTTAGATGAGTCAGAGGCTTTGTGATGTTGGAGAAGCCTCTGGCGAATCGGCAGTAGTAGCTGCTGAGACCCAGAAAACTTTGCAACTGCCGTCTGTCATTCGGACAAAGCCAGTCTTTCACGGCCTGAGCCTTCTCTGGAGCTGTGGCCACCCCTGAAGGTGAAACTATATGGCCCAAGTAGTAAACCTTCTTGCTGAACAGCTGGCACTTTTTCGCGTTCAGCTTCAGATTAGTGGCCTGTAACCTGCGCAACACCTTGCTCAGGTTTTCCAGGTGTTCAAAGGTGCTACCAATCACAATGATGTCGCCCAGGTATAGCAGGCAAACATCGTAAATCAAGCCCCTCATCACGGACTCCATGAGGCACTGGAAGGTTGCTGGCGCATTACAGAGGCCAAAGGGCATAATGGTGAAGTGCCATAGCCCTTCACCCATCAAGAATGCGGTCTTTCCTTTGTCTCTGGGGTAAAAATTACCTGCCAGTATCCCGATTTCAAGTTCATAGTTGAAAACCACTGGGCACCAGCAAGAGTATCCAGAGTGTCATCAATCCGGGGTAAGGGAAAGCTGTGCTTTCGGGTGACAGCATTCAGCTTCTGATAATCCAAACAGAACCGAAGGTTGCCGTTCCTCTTTTTCACCAGGACTACAGCAGAACGCTAAGGGCTGTCGGACTCTTCAGTGATCCCCCTCGATCTCATCTCCTGCATTATGTCCCGTACCTCTACCTGTTTTGCCAGAGGGACATGTCTCGGTGCTTGTTGGATAGGTTGGGCATCCCCATTGTTGATGTGATGGAGCACTTGGTTGGTGCAGCCGTAATTGCTGTTCCCTTGGCTGAAGACTGACTGATAGCGTCCAAGTAGATGTCAGACTTTCTCAAGTTGCTCTCCAATCAGATGGTTGGCCGCCTTCTTCACCAAGTCTGTCAGTCAAGGGCCCAGGTCCTGCAATGGGTTTGGCTCTACAGGTCCATTGCAGGAGGTCACACTCACATCTGGCTTGCACTTCTCCTGATCCGTCCCAGCCCATGTATCCCAATCGCTGTTTGAAGGATTCAGCAGCCTCACAGGCACTTCATTCTGGCAAGGTAACAATGCCCTGGCAACACATACTCCATCTAAGGGCGTCTTCCAGTCCAGCAGCAGATTCCTTGACGGCTTCCCTTGCAGGCGTGCCTGGATAACCACCTCACTTCTCACAGGGACTACCACATCCTCTACTGGGGCCACCATGCACATCTTTGGCTGCTCATTCGGGCTCCAAAGTGTCACCTCATCTTGGCCAATTTGCAAGACCCTCCGACCAATGTCAACCGTTGCGTCATGGCTCCTGAGGGCGTCCAGTCCCAATGTCACTTCTTCGGCCACCCTCGTGACAAACACCCACAAACTCACAATGCTGTGCCCCAAAGTCAACTCCAGCCAGGCCTCCTTCTCAATAGGCAATGTGTCGCCCAATATTGTCACTATCTGGTAGGGCTGTTGGTTTCCTCACCACATCAGGTCGAATCATGGTCACGGCTGCACCTGTGTCCACCAGTATGTGTTACTGCTTTCCCCATATGCACTCATCCACCTGTACAAGGTACGCAGTGTCATCCGAGGGGTCAGCGATGATAGCCCCGACGTGCCCCTTGTCATGCCTGTACTCGTTTCCCGCTTGCTTGTCAACCAGGTGCAGACAGTCCCTCATCAGATGTCCTCACTGGCCACACCCCCAGCTCACACCATTGAAAGGTATGTGTCGTCATCCTTGGGTGATTCCACAGGCCCCATCATATTGGTGCGGTTTTTGTAATTATTTCTAACGTTGTGTCTTTGAGCTATTGAGATCTTTTTGATCTCAGGGCGTAGTAACGCATGGAATGAAAAATCACACGATGTTTCTTCACCACAATGTATTATTTTATTAACACTTTTTCGATATTTTACATTAAATAATTCCTCTTAGCACCGTTCTAAATGATTTAAAACCTTTCCACTTTTTCATTTAGTTGAACTTATGCTTGATGAAAGTCTGGTGAAAGTTCTATGTTCACACTACCTAAATATGTCCTTTCACCTCGATTACATACACGCGAATGGGCAGATCATGGCGTCCTCACGTGACACTGCCTTTTTTATATACATCCGCGTATGCGTCCATCAAATAGTTCTTTCTTGTTAGGGAAGTGATCCCTAACCAATCTCCCTTACTTTTATTATGGAACACGCATAATTCTAATATTTATACATGTATATTAAAATCAAATATGGAAAGATTTATGACGTCTTTGGGCAAACTTAGTTGTTCGTAACAATGAACATTATTAACATGTTTTCACCATTTAACCAACTCATACCAATATCAAAAAACAAATTACACTTTTAACAAATATTCACATAAACGATTTTCTTTTGGGGTCTTCTAATATTCTGTCTCAATATCGAATGCTCCTAGTTTTCCATGCTGGGGTGATCGTTACTTTGGCCTCCTCCATCCTTAGTGTGGCTTTCAGCGCATCGTGAATGGTATTGTAGTCATGTAGCATCAGATGCTGACGTATCTCGGTGTCATGCGCCCCATCGATGAACGAGTAGGTAGCTTCCGGCTGGGAGGTTCACTAGAGCCTTGTTCACCAGTTGTTCACCCCTGGCTGTTGCAGCCTTCACTTGAGCTGGCTGTGATAGGCTGCTGCCAAACGGTGGTTCCCGAGCCAGTTTTCTAAGGCTTCCCAAATGTCTCTGAATATCGCCAACTTAGGAATTGCATTCAGCACCTCAGCCGACCATCCCTGGAGACTAGCCATCAGGTGAGCGGCTTCTCCTACTGACCATACATTATGCGTAGTAATGGTGGCAAATTGCCGGCAGAAGACTTCAAAAGTTGTCGTCCCGTCATACTTAGGTAGCTTGATGCGCGCAGAAGTTGTGTCGTGTCCTGGCATCTCAAACTTTAGATCCTTAAGCTTTTCACCAATCATTTGTTCCACCCTGGCGTTCAGTTTCCTGGTTCTATTGTCGAATCTGTCTTCCAGGTCACTAAGCCATTCGTCGACATTTTCCAGTGCACTAATGTGTTGGTTAAGGTTTTTCATCCTCCCGCCGAGTTGTTCTACCTCTGTCCTCATCCCAGTCAGTTGCTCTTCAGTCTTCGCCAATAGCCCTGTCTTCATCTTCTCCATTCCGGAGTTCATTTCTGTCTTCATTTCTTCCTTTACACCTTCCATTTTTGCCTCAATCTTCTCTATTGCTGAATTCACTGTTGTTACTTTGCTTCCCATTTTGTCCATGCCATTATTCATTTCTGTCTTCATCTCATTCATTTCCATCTTTAATTCTGCTACATTAGCCAATGTTTTTTCTAGCTTTGACTCCATCGTGATTTTTACATTCTACTTCGATTTGTTTTGTGGCTTTTATCCCCCTTCGGACACCAGTGTAACTATTCATTCTCAATTATCAATTGTAACTTTATTTTACAACCAATTATGACCTCAGTGCAAATTATTACAAGGTTCACACTAACACTCTTTTTTTACAAGTTTCACGAACTAGCTTGCAAAACTCTATCTCTGTTACCAACTGTCCCCATGGCAACGTTCTTGAAAACCAAGGAGTATTAATTTATATGGAGAAGTCTAAAGCCATGTTACAGTATGATTGTTTTGTTGTATGTAATAAGATGGTTCTTGTGACATTCTCTATCGCTGTGTACAGTTCAATGACAGTAAAATAAAACTCATTCAGTCAATACACTGTTGATGATGCGAGTGGCATTGTACTTAAACACGTACTTCTGCGATTTTCACTACATGGAAATCGGAGAGACACTAACCTGACACTCCTATGGTCTCATAAATACAAAAGTGAACCCGACTGCAAACCACTGCACAACTTCCAGCAATTCTACATGTCTAAAAATACCTCTGTAATGCTTATTCTCATTAAAAAAAAAGCAAACACCCAGTTTGTGCGACTATCAGCTATGACAACTGCAAACCGTTGGTCCCTTTGACGTCATTATAACCAGTTTTGACTGTATTTGGGAGTTGTGTGTTCATTATTGAGTTCAGGTTATAATATACAACATTTTATCTTAACAAAGGATGCATTATAAAACTTGTGACACCTTCAAATCTTGGTGTTAAGAAAGTCAAATCAGATAACGTCAAATCCCTATCCTGTTACTTATCAGAAAAAGGCAAAATGTTTGAGTAGATTCATTGAAAAATCAAGCAAACAACAATCACAAAAAGCCGACAGCAGTTCAAGTGAGAGTGATCAGTGAAGCATGTTTAGATATGTTACTTAAACACATAAAATTGAATTGTGTATGGTTGAACATTACAGTTTGTATGCCTGTAAATATGTTTCTTTGTTTCCATTCTGGTGGTGAAGTTCAAAGTGTGTCTAAAATAACTGTGAAGTATTGATATTAAAGTCATTACCTTGATTATTTTGAACATAGTTCATTTCTCTACACTTTCCATGCAATAATGGGGTAAGTCAATTTTGACTATTATTAACATATATTGCACAATTCAGCTCAGGTACCATAAATATATTAACTGATACATTCCCAGATGTTGCCAGATAAAGATCTGTGAGGTTCCAAAATATTGTAGTCAGCTGTTATTGAAATGTGATCTTCTGAAATGTTTATTTGACTGGAGCTCAAATTGATGTTTTCTTTGATTACTCCATTATTGCTTGTGTATGCTCAATTATGATGGGTAGGTAGAAAAAGCAGTACAAAATTTATATGATAAATATGTAATCTAGTCAGAACATTTAAGAAAAAGGAAAACAAATAAAGAAACAAACAGCAGCAATAGTGGATGAAAGAATTCTAAGTGTTATAAGGTGGAGCCTGTTTCACAATGTTTACAATCCTTGTAAATTGTAAACTTTGTAAAATTCTGTTTCACAATGGAGGTTAGTAAATCTGAACTTTACAAACAAGTTTGAATATCTGTAAATAAATGTTATAGAATTTACAAGTGTTCTATTTTACAATAAAATATTACTTTCACACATTTGTAATGTAAGCAGTTGATCTACAAATGGCTTAAGGTTTGTAAAGAAAACTATGTACTCCTGTGGACAAAAAAAAGAGTCATGTGCGGAATGCCAGGCTACTTTAATGGCAGAGAACAACTCCACGAGTACCAAATAGGTTGCAGCTTTCAACAAGTAGGTATGTCTGTGTGTGTGTCTATCATGTATGTCTGTTTGTACATATATAGGCATGTATCAATGTATATATGGGTTCTAGACATGACGAGTGTACATTTAATGATATTTTGGCCATAAACAAAGCAGATAGAAAGGTATACAATTTTTTAATAAGAAGAGTAAAATATCACTGAAAACTACGTAGAATACTATTTAGCACCATTTTCAGTGATTAAAATAACAATGGTGTTCATGCAAGGGATGATAGAATTCATTTATTTTAGGCTCAGAATTAATGACCGCATCTATTTGAAATGAGACCTTAAGCAATGGATTTCCTATTGCAAGATATTTCACATCATATTCAGCATGCAAAAGGTACAAGTGGAGCCTAAACCTCCAAACAACTGTATTGCTTTGCACTGATGGAGAATGTCAGTAGCAGACAAATGGCAATGTCAGTGTTAGTTCATTCGTCCATATGTTCCTGTAAAACAGCAATTTTATTTGCGTTATTGACTTAAATTTTGCTATGTTGAACCTAAAGTGAAAATTCCATGCCCGCCCTTAGACCAGGCAACACAGTATACAGTGTAATAAAGCATATTTAGCAAATAACCTATCAAATCACAGGTCAATCACTTAGCTAGTGTACTACAATGCAAGAATTTGTAATTGCATGTTCTTAATATATACAAATGAACTAGAAGTTTTCAGAAGGAAGACCATTAGAAGAAGAGTGTTCTTAATATTTGGTACCTTAATCCTCAAGCATAGTGAAATTGCTGTATATCATCTCTTTCAGATTAAGGAAACCATAATATTTACTGAATGTGCTAGAACAGCCATGTCAACCGAAGCACAATTTCGTGACCTTGACAGTACTTGTGAACATGAAGTGCTCCGAGAAAGACTATGGTATACACACAGGTAGCAGCTACGTTAAGCAAAACATGGGTGTAAAAAGTTAAAGTGTAAAAGGGAAAATGAAGTCAACTCTTTTTATTATTGTATTTCTTCTTGTTTCTTTTAAAAGTATTTATTTACATAGATTTTATAATCATAGGGTTTTAATATGAATTGGAGTAATAACGTAATCATTAAAAAACAAGTGAATATTCCAAAAACAAAACATTAAAACCACAAAAGATAAGGAATATTTTTATAACTTTTAACCTTACAATTCAGAAGGAAACGGACTGCTACTGTAACATAAAATAAAAATAGCTCCACATTAAAATCTCTACTTGCGGTCACACTTTGAACATAATTATGTATTTATTATGCCCACCAACATCTTAATATTTGGGAAACATTAATTGCAGAGCAAGTCTCAAGGCAGATGTAAACTTATAGTAACAAATAAGAAAACACCAGGTACACTTAGATCACATTTGTAAAAACTCATAGCAACAGAACAACCGTTGAATCGAATCACAATAAAGAACTGTCCAATTATGACTCGCACTGAACTGCACTTGGCACGATTCACAGTTGCTGAGCGCTTCGTAAATGTTTAATTAACTCCCACAGCAACACTTCACTACAAGAACAACTAGTACAGCTCTGTCTCTGGGCACGAGCGAGTCCCTTATGTAATGCCTCATACAATGAGAGTTCTAGAGGTGGAATGCTCTGGAGTGAATAAGGAGGAACAGAACAGTCTAGGCAGAAAACGGCACAAATAGCTATTGTTTCTGTATGGATTGATGTCTTAATCATGACATTTTATTCCAAAAGCTTGGTAATTTAGGAGCTAGGGGGAAATCATTAGAGTGGCTCCAATCCTATTTAAAAGAGAGGAAACAAATTGTTGAAATAATACACAACGAAAATAGGAGGGCCGTAAATTATCTGTCACGTACAAAAGAGCTTAAACTAGGAGTACATCAAGGATCAGTGTTAGGTCCTATTATATTCCTTTTATTTGTAAATGATCTTGAGAGACATATATAATCGCACACTATAACTCAATTTGCTGATGATGCAACCATGATAATAACTAGTGCTAATGCAGAAATTCAGCAAAAGCTAATAGATAAAACAATAGATGTAACAGTGTATAGGTATTTTGAAAACTGTAAGTTAAAGTTATGCACAGCAAAAACAGTAGCATTTCATTTTCACACTAATCAAAACAAACAGCTTGTGCAGCCTAATGTATTAATAAACATTATTAATGATAGTGTAAAAAGCACCAAATTTCTTGGAATTTGTATTCAGAGTGATTTAAAATGGGATACACATATAGACCATCTAATGAAAAGTTGTTGTTGTTAGCTAATGCTGGATTTCTGACAATGAAGTCATTAATCCTCTTGCTCTCCAATATTTTTCACTGATGGATGGGGCACTAGAAGTGGCTGGGCATATTTGAAGGTGGTCTCAATCCATTTCCTCTTGCAGATCACATAGAGGACAGAGTGGTGAAGAATATATCCCAATTCTGTTTAAATGCTTTGCCAGACAATCATGTCCTGTAATCAACCTGAAGGTTGCAACTGCTGTTTTCCGAGGATACTCAGGAATCACTGTTTGAATGTTTGGTAGTTTCCATCTTTTATTCTTTGATTTTTCATAGTAATATTTTGCAATAATTTTTTTGAATTCAGAGTTGACTAATCTTTTAGCTGCATAAAATGGTAGATTAACTATAGATTTTTGTACACCGCTGGTACCCTTTTTTGCAAGAAAATCAGCTATCACATTACCACTCAGTCCACAGTGAGCCGGTATCCATTGGAAGACTAGGTGTTTTTGAAGTGCTGTTAGACGAAAAGTTGTTGTTGTTAGCTAATGCTGGATTTCTGACAATGAAGTCATTAATCCTCTTGCTCTCCAATATTTTTCACAATGATATTGAAGAGAGCAATAGCAGTAATAGTAACCGCTTTTTAGAGAGCACCATATTTTTATGTTTTGGTGGTCACATCGCTCTCTCACAACCCCCAGAATGTCTGGAGGACCACACCTGTCGTTGGTTTACGGGTCTCACCGACCTGACCGGGAGAATTATCAAAATAAATTCACTGACCATAGATGAAAAGTACAGTGTGTTATATGTTTAGAAAATTGGCAAAAACAGCATAGAAATGAAGAGAAGTGCTTTGCATTTGTACATTCAGTATTTAGATATGGAATAGTCTTCTGGGGAAATTCACATTATAAGAAACTGTTCATAACCCAAAAGAGGATAATACAAATATTATTAGGAGTGAATCAGAAACACTTATGTCGACCTTATTCAAGCAGCTTAACATTTTATCATTCCCAGACATTTATATATATAGGTGTTAATGAACTACACCGAAATAACTCGAGAGATTGCAGATGTGTCTGACATAAGTAATTTGGGATATGCAATGTTTGGTCTGTGACTAAACATAACGCAGTTATATGGCGTTAAACATATTAATATCAGATGCTGATAAGTAAGTGTTAAAGCAAAGCCTGGCTTAGAATGTCTTTCAAACTGCTGCCAGAGTATACAAATATTGATTCTTAGCAGCTCGTTATCATGGTCCTCAAGCTTGCTTCACTGCTCTTGTGGCTTAATTTGTAACGTCAAAGGCTGTAGTCCCAAAAGTCGTGGGTTCATTTCCTACCATTCTTTTTTATTCCTTATGAAGAAGAGTATGGTATGACAGTCGTTCCTTTGCCGCCATCAATTTTACCATGAAAATTCAGGTCATAATTTTGAGCAGTTCCTTTAAAACTGACGCAGTCTTAGATGTATTTATGCTTTTGCTCTTTTTTTGAACCTTTAAAATACTTTCCGTTCTGAAGTGCAGTATATGAACGTATAAAGCAGGTTTCAACTTTTATGTTTAGCAAGAATTACAATTAATTGCACTGACATGTTGAAATAAATCTGCATACATTGAAACGCAACTTAAAATCTAGATCAAAAGAACAGTAATACGCTCAAAACAAAGAAGCAAACGAGACTCAAACTCAAAAACGATTACAACTTTATGCTCGAACGCTAACGTTATAATCACTGTGCCAGAGAGGTACACTCTAAAATGTCCCTTCCTTTAAGTGTGTTGCGCTCTCGAATGGTTGATATTAGCGGCATACTGGCACTTTAGAAACTTAAAGCCATTACTTCCTCATTTGAACCAATTGGCCATAAGTCTCCTATCTCAAATTACTTGTTTAAGACATCTCCACTTGCTCTGAAAATATTTTGATGTAGTTCATTAACACCCTGTATATACAGGTGCTTTAAAAGGTTACTGAAAAACTTAAGGAATAGAAAAAGAGAATAGAGTAACTTTTGACTAGGAACCTATGTTCCCAAACACAATCCCGAGTTAGTATCAACGATAATACGGTTAGGTTGTAATACAACATTTGAATGGGCCAAGATACCTAATCTTCTTGGATCAAGTTCTTCCAGAGTTGTTAAGACGTACCACTTGCTGTATGCCAGCAAGCATGGATGCAACTGGATGGAGCGCCACCACATTTTGATGTCAGCATGCAGCACTTCCTAGATCGTAAATATCCTGAACGTTGGATCGGAAGACGAGGACCACTTGCATGGCCACCCTGTTCCCCGTACTTAACGCCACTTGATTATTTCTTTTGGAGGCATATCAAAGTTGTGGTGTATCAGACACTAATGGACAGTCCAGAAACACTAGTAGCCAGAATAGCTGTGGCATTTGGAGAGCTTTTGCACATGCCTGGGGTATCGAGCGAGTGCGTCAAGGCTTTATTCGACGGTGCAATGTCTGTATTCAACATGGTGATGGTGTGTTTGAACATCTTTTGTAACCTATTACACTGAACCCTGTGCATAACGAAGTGTATTACGGCTTAACAGAATATCATTGGCACTGACTCGGGAACATGTTTGGGAATATGGGTTCCTATTCGAAAGTTACTCTATTCTGTCCACTCTTTCTAGTCCATAAGTTTTTCAGTAGCCTTTTGAAGCATGCTGTATATACGTTTATAATCAAAATGTATCATGGCTATGAAGGCAATTGAACAACTGAAACATTTAGTTAGTACCTAAGTTAATTGTTACAAATTTACGAGCACTAGCTCAGCAATGTAAATGTTATGTGATGAATAAATGATATGGGCCATTGTCCTGCCGGAAGACGGGTCATTCAGGCAGGTAAGCACCTCCAGCCCGCTCCTGGCATTGGCAGAGCCTAGACTGCTGACCGCCAACCCTCACCATCAACACCCAGGCACAGGGGCCGCCATGACATTATCCTTAGTCAGTTTTGCTCTTAAGCAGCACTTGGTCAAGTTCATTGAAGAAAAAGATTGTTTGCAGATGCATGTACTGCCAAACATACACATAATTTCTGCAGCAAACTTGCGGAATTCTAGGTATGTTTGTGGATCAAGGGCTTGATAAAATCTGACATTATTATTATCATTGGGGTCTGAACCTTCATACAGGAGACAAAAGGTTGTGGGATTACAACTATAGGAAGTGGGAGGGGCAAGTCTGTCACATGATCACAACACAGAGGAGACAACGTACAGTTGGCGTAGGAATGCTGTAGATAAAATTTTTGCATTACTTATATTCAACGTTGTCACCATTTGCAGTAAAATGTTCACTCCCAAATTCTTGTACAAGTTCAGCAACACATGAATATTTCGATTTTCATGCTGCAGGCATTTTACTGTGCGGAAATAGTGAACACATTCGAGAAATACTATGCATTGTAGGTAGTATGTTTTGTGCTGACACTGTACCCACACAATGATGTCACACTCTGCCCTTGTGAAGCTATTTTGCAATCACCTCATTTGGCGATAGTTGTATAAACGTTCGGACCCTAATTATCATGACACACTTTTTAGATGTGATTACAGCAGAAATCAATAAGTTCTAGTTGAAGTTCAAGTGGAACATTCTTGGGATCAACAGAATAGGGCAAGGAAAAGAGATCCAGTTTAGATTTGAGAGCTTCGAAATCTTCCATCAAACTCTTCTAAGAGTACATTCTGTAGGTCATAATACTTATCAGTTTCTGTGCTTATGTTAAGGGACTGCAAATGTGGAAAGTGGCAGAGATGTTTCTTTGGCATTTGTGAAATCCACTACTTAAGCTTTAACTTAAAGTCACTAATGCAGTCTCTGAAATAATGAATAAGTTCATCTTTACCCTGCAATTTCTGATTTAAGATGTTTAAGTGTTATCCACAATAAATACAAAATCCTGGGTCCACTGTGTATCAGATAATTCTGGAATTTCTTTGTTTTCACCCAACATAAACACAGCTACTTGTTCACACATTGAAAAAATCTCTTCATAACTTTTCCATAGCTCAGCCAACGCATATCACAATGGTAAAGAATATCCAGAAATCCAGATTCCTCTGACTGTAGGAGTTCTTTAAACTGTCTATGATAGTTTGGGATCTGATATAACAGATACAACCACAACAATCAACACCAGGTTGTCAGGTTGAGGGATTTTTCCCTTAGCATAGATATTTTTCAACTCAAAAGGGAATGAGGGAATTCTTTGGAAATTAAGGGATTTTTCAAGTAAAATTTTGAAATTCAAGAATACAAATTCATTTACTTATACACTTTTGCTTTTAACTAAGAATTTTTCTTCATTAGACATTCCAGCATGAGATGAAACTATTACTTTATTAATAGCTTCTACGGTATATGCAATGAAAAACCTTGATACAACTGTCGTGGAAAAGAAAATGCTATCATTTCTTAGAACACCACATCTGCAAATTGTTGCACATTTTATCAAGTAAAATTAATAAATAGGTTTAAAGGTTGCCAGTCCAACAAAAACTAATGTGCAGTCTGATATTTTTGGATCCCTCAGTTGCACTGGAAGTAAGTAAGATACTTAAAAAAATTTAACATTTCACTAAAAGTTAAAACCACTAATTGAAAGATTTAAAACGAAAATCCCCTCAGATCTTGTTGAAAATTAATTGTGTCCTTTTGACTACTTTTTTCTCTGCCAAAGAAAAAAAAAAAAACATTTAAATTTGCCAATTCTAGAATTTTGGAAACAAATTGAGGACTGCTAACATTGTAATTCCAAATATTTGTTTAGAAGTCCAGCAAGAAGCATTTCTTTGCCCCATTCTAATACTTCAGTGGAACATATTTTCTCAAAACTAAAAAGAAGAACAGGTTATCTTCATAAACAGTTTCTGCACTTGTGCATGTGAAAATAGACAAGAAAGACTCAAAAGGCATGTTATGACTATCCTGTTAATGAAGAAATGCTGAATTTATTTAATGAAAATATTGTGACTTTTGGTTGGGTGTGAAGTAAATACGACAGATGTAGTCTAGATAAAGAAACACTTTTATTTCCGTAAACAGTAACTTGTACACTCGTTGCAACAGCAAGAAAGTCTTTTCCCATTCACCAACAGCACAGCTCCGAATTCGTAACACAAAGAACTGACTCATCTCCGTCGGCACAACTCTCCACATCGTCTGTCCGTCTCCGCCGGCACGACTACTCAGCCTTCACATACGTCTGACTGTTCTCCGTCGGCACTACTCAACGCTTCACGTACGTCTGACTGTTCTCCGTCGGCACTACTCAACGCTTCACATACGTCTGACTGACTCTCTCACACTTTACCGCTATTTATATCTCCCAGGCACTATTCTGGAAGCTTCAAGAACGTTCACTTATTGCGCTGGGGTACAAAGTAGAAGATTCCAGTAGCCTCTATCCTTTTCTCTCTTTCGGCAAGCGCCCCAACAATGCGGCCATGCTCTGTCTCTTTCCTTCGGCTCCTTTGCGGTAGTGCCGACAATAATGCGATGCGTGACACTACGGTTGTCGGCAATTAGATGCGGCGGGCGCGGTGACACTATGTACAAGTACACAAAGGATGCCAAAACTGCCAAGTTGCTGGCTGCTGAAGACGGTGACAGTGATTAGGTATGAGTACAATAGGGGCATAAGGAGATACCACATTTCTAATGTGAGTACCTGAATACTTCTACATTTAACATCTTATTTTAGGCATTCAGTATCAAAAATAAAAGTGTTTAACATATATTTTGTATATTCCAAAGGTGTGGAACATCTCTTACCAACATGTGTTTCAAAGTTAGGTTTTATGAACAGAAAGGGAATTATTTTGATTTTGAGGGATGTTGAAAGCCTATAGGGGGATTTCCTGTATCAAAAACCTGACAATACGATCAACACATTTCATTTTTAAGGTCTTACTGCACAGAACCTCTTAGTGGATTAGACAGTGTAGAAAATGAATTATTTTGTCTGGATGTTCATTTTTCATTTCTGCTTAAGTAAGGCTACAAATCCTTTCATCCTACCAACCATAGCTGGAGCACCATCTGTGGTTACGGACACAATTTTATCAAGGGCAGTTATAACTGCATTGAAAATGTCATTTTCTGTTGTCCCCTTTAATGAGAGTAAGTCTAATAGTTCTTCTGTAATTGCAAGCTTTTCATTCACACCATGCATGAAAACTACAAGCTGGGTAATGTGACATATCTGTGCTCTCATCAAGACTTATTGAGAAATAACTAAATTCCCTGCAGAGTAGTAATCTTTATTCCTCAGTATTTAATGCAAAATGTTTTATTCTGCTGGCTACTGTGTTACTTAATAAATGTATCTCTTCATATTTACGTACCTCATTGTGAGGTATCTTAGATACAGCTACTATAATGCATTCCTTAATGAATGGTCCACCTGAGAAAGGAAGACATGCTTTTGCAATTTTTAGAGAAACCTCATATAACTAATTCCAAGGTCACGGATGTCGCATCAGGCAGGTATTCTGCAAAGAAAGTTCATAATTAATAGGTATATAGCAGATGCCTAGTTTTGGTCTAAACAAAAATTATACAATTTTAATATTAATTTTGAATGCTTGCATCACAGCTTAGTATGTGGTAAAGTTGTCTTCTGTCATCACCTTTAATATGTTTATATCTTTATATCTTCGTGGTAGTTTGCTATTTGCATATTAAACATTGGGCATCTCCACTGCTGTCCTTACTGAAGAATAGTATGTCTCATTCTGGTTTGAACTCGCTATACTTTCGCTTCACTTTTTCCATGATGTGCATGTTGTGCAGCCCTGATTAACACTGTCCCAAGATGCAAATAGGTGCTGTTGTTATGGGCAGTGTGGCCCTGCTAAGCTCTGAAGTATGTGCTTGCGGTCAAGGGTTCCGTTTGTCATGGATGTCAGTAGGCTTTTCTTCAAGGTGGTCTGCATGTTGAAAGTTTTGCATTCATGCAATGTTAATTCATTATTCTGTTGTCAAAAGTCAGTATTTGTTGTGGTTAACCGTTTTAATCTGTGCTAAATAAAAATTGTTTTTATATCAAAATTAAAACAATAGCCTAACAGTAATTGACTACACTTTAAATTCATTACTTTCCAGGGGGGGACCATGGTCTCCCCTTGCCTCCCCCCCCCCCCCCCCCCCCCACTTTGGGACACCCATGCCATTTGTCATCATTGTGCTAGAAATATGGAGACTTAAAACATGCACATTTAGTGGTGTTTGTAGTGCATATAATGCTATAAAACAGAAATACGACAGAATGTGCATGATATTTATGTTTTTAAATTTGTTTGCTGGATTTGTAAAGTTCCTTAAACTTTACAAGTTAAGAAATCTTTATTGTGAAACAGAGTTTGCAAACATTTGTAACCTTTTCCTTGTTATTTGCAAATTTCTTTTACTGTGTAAATTGTGATTATTGTAAAACAGGGCTCTGGTAATAGAGGTTAATGAGGGAGCATACATTTTTCTCCATTTTGTGTAACTTACTTTCCCTACCATTCACATAGTAGGCACAAAGATTTGATAAAGTTTCACTGGAAATATAGGTGTTGGTCAGGGAGGGGAGAAGCTGTTCTAGAAAAAGCAGTTGGTGTATCTAGTTTGTAAGATCTACCATGGCTTATGTGTGTTAGAACAATCAATTATTCATTAATTGATTCACCTTATAAATGGTACCAGGTCAGGTAATTTAATTAAAAACCTGGGACTAAAAGTACTTATGAACATAAGTTGCTCTTGCGGTAGGTGATCTCAAATATGAGAATATGAATTTGAGATTCCCTTATGGCGTACCAGGAAAATACATTTTCTTTTTTTTTTACCGTGGAGGGGAAAAACTTAGTTACAGGTGAAGGCCCACATGCTATAGCTAACGATGTGAGGGTCCCTCCCTGTACCCTGAAGGGGGAGATGTACTCACTAAAAAAAACCCTCCATGTGTTAGTTTTGTGAATTGTTATGTATTTTCATGCATTAGTCGGGTCCCGCGTAGTACCCTGGTTAGTATGTGAAAGCTGTTAAGCTGGCATGCCCTGCATGCGAGTGCGTCTAATGTTACTTCTTGGTAATGTCCATGAAACCTGGACAGGACCAAGCGAATGCTTGTAAATTTCCATAGTATATTTTCCTAAATTCGCTACTAGTGGGTTGTGGTGCTTGTGTAAGTGTTTATAAGTGTCGTTTGAGAGCTTTCTAATGAATTGTTCTATCGTGTGCATTTTTAATTCGTCGTGCAGTATGTCATCCTGAGCTGTGTAAGGCACTTTTGCTATCATTCGCAGTATTTTGTTTTGGAGCCTTTGTAGTCGCTTGATGTGTGTTTTGGCAGCATAATGCCAGACTGGAGCAGCGTATGTGAATATTGGGCAAATTAGCATCTTGTATAATGTTAGTCTTATTTTGAGGTTAAGCTGTGAGTTCATGTTTATAAGGGGATAGAGCTTGTCTAGTTGGGTGTTTGCTTTTCCCCTTATTTGGAATACATATTTTTTCCATTTGAGTTCCTGGTCCATTTGAAGCCCTAGCCAGGTAACTGCTTTTCCACTCAATATTTTCTCTGAATATGGTGAGTGGGGGAAGTTGGTATTTCCCTAGTCTATGGTTGGTTCTTTTGGTGAATATAATAGCCTGCATTTTCATTGCATTCACCTTGATCTGCCATTTGATGAACCAATCCTGCAGCTCATTGAGGGCGTTTAGTAGTCTCCTGTGTATGAACTGTGTTTTTCCCAACTGCACGACAATTGCTGTGTCGTCTGCATGATGAATAAGTTCGTGTTTTCTGTTTTTGGGCTGTCGTTCATTGTTATATTAAAGATATTTGGCCCTAATATATTTCCTTGTTGGACTCCCGCTTTTATGGGGTGGGAGGAAGAGAGAGGGTTGTTCACTTTGGACTGGAATGCCCGATTGTGTAGGTAATTGGCAATTAGTTTTATTAGCGAATTGTGTATGTTTAGTGTTTTCAGTTTCTGAGTAGTCCTGCATGCCATACTTTGCCAAAAGCACTCTGTACATTAAGTAGAAGTGCACCTGACATTTTCTAAAGCTAAATGCATGCGTAATGTGTTCTGTGGCTCTCAGAAATTGCAAGGTTGTAGAATGTCGAGCATAGAATCCAAACTATTCGGGTATGGCTATATTTTGTTTTATTGTGTGTTGAGGCATTTTAGAATTACTTTCTCAAATAGTTTTCCCAGAATGCTTAGTAGACTAATTGGTCTGTAATTTTGTGGGTTCGAGAGGTTCTTGCCCTTCTTGGGAAAATGTGTGACAATAGCCGACTTTCACCTGTCCGGGTAGTACTCACTTTCTAATATGTAGTTGAATATTTTAGTTAGCAATTTGATTGCATCTTTCGGTAGGTTAGTTAAGGCTACCATTGGAGTACTATCTGGCCCAGGGGCCTTTCGCTTAGGAAGATGTTTAATGAGCCATTTGATTCCTTTAGGGGCCCAAATGACCTAGTTGTCGATGGGCCCCATAACTCCCTCAATCCAATCCGATTTCACTAGGACATGTTTTTCGGATTTTGTTATGTGTTATTTGGTTTTTGTGGTCTCGCATTTCTGCTTCTGTTTTGGTGGTGAATCGTGAGCAAGAGAAGGAAGAAAGAGAGAAAGGATGAAGGGAGAAAGAAGAAAGAGAGATAGAGAAAGAAAGAACTAAAATATATGATTTTATGGGTATTTGAACCTGAGTTTTTAATACTTGCATAACTGCGCATCCTAGCACCATTTCCACTATGCTAAACCAACCGGCTACAAAGTTCGCCCGCTTATTCTCTCACTTGCCCTTCAGTTGCAGTGGACATGATCAGTGGCGTGCATACCCTCAAACAAATTTAAGGCACAGTTCTGTAATTTGTAATCCTAGACCATAGGTTTCCTATCTCAAATTGATTGCCTATGAACCAACTATCACCAGTAAAATTCGTGTGGTGTTATTCATTTACATGCTGTGTGTGTGTGTGCGTGCGTGCGTGCATGCGTGTGTAAGTAACCATTGTTCATTTTTTTATGTTAACCGTGCAAAGAGAACAGAATTTGAAAGCTTTAAAAGATTTGACTATTGCTCAAAGCCTACTGTATTCCCATATTCCCCTTGTTCCTACAAGAAGATAAACAATAAGATAATTTGTACAAATGTTTATCTCTACACGAAGAAGGTATAAGAATAAGAGTTTGTAAGAATGGTTAGTACAAGTGTAGAGAAAGTCGTGTGAGTGTAACACATCAGATTTTTTCCATTGCTGTACCATATGTGTTCCACCACGGGTATCGGTGAAATTAGTGTGCAAGTTGAATCACCTATGAGCAAGTCGAAAAACCCTAGAAATATGAGATACAGATATTACACCTGCATTAAATATGGATTTGTATCAATTATATGTAGCACTGGTCAACAAAATGTTAAAATTGTTTGTATCAAAAACAAAATTAATGAAATCTTAGGTAATTTGACCTAAGTTCAAAAATGACAGTAAAAAAATGTTCTTAGTTCTTGTTTAGAAGATACATGCAATACCAGTTTCAATACTGTTCATGCAAGAAATTGTAAATCTATAGCCTTTAATCACATATCTTATAAGTGTGGTGTTTTGGCTTGTCTGCTACATTTTAACTCAGGAGCATCTCTTATTACAGACCAGCAATAGTCAGCAAGGATAGATGTACTCCGTTGTCCTAATAACAATGTTCAAGAGTAGCGATAACCTGATGAAAAAGTTCGCCATGCTCATCACTTCCTGCGCCAAAATTTTCAGGAAAGAAGTCTAGGTATGAGTGAAGGAAGTGCATCTTCAGAGATGTGTTGCACCCCATTCTGTTACAAGTAGAGGGCAGATTTCTGCATATTTGCATGTTTTATCCCTTGAATTATAAACATATGCATGAAAGAGGACTGTGCGTGTCGTGTCATTTGGAGTTAATTGGCAAAGTTTTATAGTGCATAGAAATGCATATTCACGGGATTAGCACATATTTCATCAATATGTGCATATGGGTGCATATGTTACACTTTTTTCTCCATTTAAAGTTAAAATATTAGTTTTTAACCCCATAAAACCACATGTTTCTGCTTTATTGTCATGTTTTGCAAACGAAGATAATCTTGTTTTCATAGAAAGCCAGCAGCCCTATGTATTATATAAAATATTCGCCTTTTCGCACAACATTGACAATGCCAAGCATGGGTCTACAGTTATAAGTCTCAACAGGTGAATAAAGCAATCTGGCCTAAACAGTTTCCTAAAAGGAAGATTTCGGAAGAAAGGAACATGCTTGCCAACAATGGACAGCTGGTGGTAATTTCCTTGTTTTCGTTTTCAACTGACAATATTCTTTGAAGTTTAAATATCAGCTTTATTGTACATTATTGTTGACCACGGTGACAGAACAAAGCGGGAAATCGAAGCCAGGAGTCCAAAACTAAACTTTATTCGGGATGTGAACAGTGTGTTATAAAGTGAATCTGAAAAAGAATTTCTTATTCTGTGAGTGACATAGCCTCTTTGCGATACTTCCCTGTGACCTCATGTTAAGTGGAGAGATCTTTGTCTTCATTCAACCACATTTTAAGTGACTAAAGTTTATTCGGGATGTGAACAGTGTGTTATAAGGTGAATCTGAAAAAGAATTTCTTATTCTGTGAGTGACATAGCCTCTTTGCGATACTTCCCTGCGAGCTCATGTTAAGTGGACAGATCTTTGTCTTCATTCAACCACATTTTAAGTGACCAAAGTTTATTCGGGATGTGAACAGTGTGTTATAAGGTGAATCTGAAAAAGAATTTCTTATTCTGTGAGTGACATAGCCTCTTTGCGATACTTCCCTGCGACCTCATGTTAAGTGGAGAGATCTTTGTCTTCATTCAACCACATTTTAAGTGACAGAAAGAAGGACTCTCTACCAGAAAACTTAGAAAACTATTTGGTTATTTACTGTAACAAAAATTAATATTTGATCGATCATTAAATGGTTGTTGACTTATATTCCATATTAATTAGTTAATTACACACAAGATTGATGAAAATGACAATATAAGATAATTAACTTCAGTTAGTGGCAAAAGTGTAAAAATATTATGGTTTTTGCTTCATAAAAATAAAATGTGAGGAAGTAGTGTATTTTACTATTAGAAGAAAATACATTTTCGTGCATATTTTTTAATTTTAAGAGCATATTTTAACTTTTTTGGTGCATAGTTGCATGCATATATTTATGGTTTTTAGTGCATATAAACCCGCCCTCTAATTATAAGCCATCAGCATATCGTCCACTAATTTTTTATAACTAGACGCTCTTTTGTTAGCAAGGAAGTAAAGCACAACTGAGGAGAATGTTTACTGTGCAACTTTCTTGTTGTCAGAAGTCCATGAAAATTTCCATTGGCCATTAGCTTTTTTATTTGGGGACCTATGAATATTCCCGCTTTGGTTTTGGACTCATTTAAATGTGGAAATTTATGAAAAAGGTACCTAAAGGCTTCTCCATTTTGATTCATACCTTTTACAAAATTGTTCATTAGTCCCAGTTTAATGTGCAATGTAGGTAATATTATTTACTCTCGTCAACCAGTGGTCTGCAAACAACGTTTTTGGTACCTGGTTCTAAGTTTTGTCTGAGAGGCCATTTCTTTACATAGTGCTTGTCCTTTGCACGACTATCCCACTCACATAAAAAGCAGGAGACCTAATATGATTGCCACCACTTTCAAATCTGCACATATGCACCACTTGTACTTATAATTTATACAGTTGGTTAGTAATTGAATGTTATCACATGTCTCTTTCATATGAACCGCATGACCAATAGGAATACTTGGCAATTTATTGCCATTGTGGAGTAAAACAACTTTAAGTCTGAGTGTAGAGGAGTCCATAAAAAGGCGCCACTCTTCTGGATTATGTTGCATGTTGATGGCGACCTTCAGTCCATCCACATCATTACAAAATACATTTTCTTGCTTAGAAAAAAATGTTATAGTGAACGCTGACGAACTCAAAAACTGGTTATTTTCATATTTTCTTCAAGGACATTCCACTCCTTAAGACGTAATACCAAAAACTCGGCCTTATTCTTAGGGAGATCTAAGTCTCTCACAAGGTCATTTAGTTGAGTTTGAGTCACTTTACGAGTTTCAGAACGTAGTGTATCAGGCACAAAGTCTGTATCTTGAGATGTTGACAGTACTGCTTCTTCAGAGGAGGGTAATGGCGTGATGCCAGAGTCCCGGGTGTATGAGGCTGGAGGAACAGATATCGGTAAGTCGTGGCTGTGTGACACAGGACGGATGGCTGAGGAGATATTTGGGTAAGCTACAGCGTGTTTCTTCTATTCATACCAATAACGAAAGGAACCATACAGAAGTAGCAGTCATTTACATGATTGCTTTGCTCCCTCCAGATCATTGGTATAGCGAAATTCATAGATCATCGTTTTCCATTTAACCATTCACATAGAGTTGTGTAACAATTGCGGCAACAAATTTGGGATGCAAACAGTTTGTCCTAATCACCTACTTTGCAGCCAAAATAGATTGTATTGCTTTTTCACCATGGGAGTTAACGGTACCTTTTGCGATTTAAAAGTAACTTCCCCGCAAATATATAGCAGAAGTTATTTGGGTTATTAACACACGCAGAATTTTGTAACTTTCTCGAAATGTCTATTATTATTAAGGCACTGAAACACCGTTTCATGCACTCACAAGCTAAACTCTGAACTCAGTTGCTAAAGGAATTGCAAGCTAAGGGTTGGACTCTACCGGCTAGTTATAAATGAACCCTCACACTTCTGTTACAGGCTGTTTCAAAAATATGTACTCAAACTAATTTCTACTAGTAAATCGAAGCCTAACGCAACAGCCTGAACTGTCTATTGTAGAAATGAGAACCAATCTACAAAAATGAAGGGCATTTTCGTTTTAGTGACCCAAAATTAGTAAGTAATGAGTAATTTTATCTTAAATACATTTTGGCTGTTGACCAGTGTAATTCACCTTGTCCTTTCTGCATTATTTGCAACCAAACTCTATCAATGGTGCCATTCCTACTTCACAGTCACGGTGATTATAAAGACAAGTCAGTTGAATTTTTCAGGCACAAAGAAAATGTAGGTCAAGATTCAAACGTAATACACAAATTTACAAAATCAACAAAGGTGGCACTGGAGACATTGTATGAGTTAGCGTTGCTAGTTGCAAATATCTCATATCTTTAAACGACCAATTTTTGTATGTATGTATATTTCGCGTATCTCGGAAACGGCTCTAACAATTTTGATCAAATTTTGTATTCAGACAAGGCTTTGCTTTTAAAGTTTATCTATACAGAATGTAACAAAAAGGTATGTCAAAAATTTGGGAAAGCGTTTCTTGCGGATAGAGGATAAAAAAATGTTATATGAACATAGGTCTGGAAATTGTTTGTTTCCTTTTTAAATCACTTTTTCTACAGTTGAACCACATACAAGAATACTCGATGAGAGAACTGTGGGGGAACAGGAAATCACAGCACATGTTCAAAATGCCCTCCATTAGCTCCAATGTATTCATCAACCCGCCATCGCATGGGCTCCCTAATGCGCTGAGTTAGCTCTGGAGAATTTCGTATTGTCTGGCAGCCTTCCACAATACGAGCATGAAGAGTCTCTAATCTGGAACTGGAGTTGCATAAACAGGAGATTTCAAATGTCCCCACAAATAAAAATCTAATGGGTTTAAGTTAGGCGAACGTGGAGGCCATGGAATTGGTCCACCTCTTCCTATCCATCTACCAGGAAACTTGCTATTCAGAACTTGGCAGGCAGAAAGACTAAAATGAAGAGGAGATCCATCGTGCATCAAGTACATGTCTCGTCGTATTGCTCATGGAGTACCTTGCAAAAGGACAGTACTGTACTGTAGCATAATGAGCACCTGATTTAACCGAATGTTTACTATTGTACAATTAAACAACTGCTCTGCTACAGGGTTATGATTAGGGCCCAGATTTTTAGGTTCTTAAAATTAACATTTTAGTTATTTTTATATCTTAAAAAAATTTTTTTTTAGTTCTTTAACCTCCTGAAATAATTTTTATGTTATTATTGTTTATTAATTTTATTATTGTCCTCTTTTTTATAGCAATGCTGATATGTCCTATAGATCCTTCGTGGCACTCAAAATGCTATTTTTGGCCAGAGGGCACCTGGAAAATATGTAAATAAAATTATAGTTTATACGCTATGTACATTATAACAGGTGTTAATCCTTACCTGTATTCCAGCATTCGAGAACAGGTCGTACAGGTTCTCCTGTATGGTATGTTTATCTGCACAGCACCTAGCCACTTAATGCGACTTTATCTGTGCAATATAGGTGTTAATATTTGTTTAAGCTTTTGTGTCTGTGGGCATGGTTTCTCCCGCTTCTGGCAGATTTGGCAAAATATTACTTTGCCATCTGTGGTGAAGTTCAGATCGTTAGCTATACATTGACGAATCAACCACTTTCGAGATGAGCTGACTTTAGGCATGACACTGGCTGCTTAAATTACCTGCTTAATCTAAGGAACAACTAACTTCTAACGATGTAGTAATTGTATGCATTAACAATACACGAACACAACGAATATCTACTGTTTTTAAACATATTGGCTTGAGTTTATGACGGTTCTCCTAATGACCCCTTTCCCCTAGACAACAATTCCCGCATTCCTTACTTGCAACAATACAGAGCTTGGACCCACCCAGCTAAATACAAGTCATTTGCCTCTTGCATTGTTGTCACTACTCCTCTAAGCATGCATAAGTGAAAAGACGTAGCAAAGGTGTAACAATCAAAGTCCATTCATAATTTCATAAACATTTCATTTTCCCATTTTAAAATAAAGTTTTTTTTATAGCAGATTTTTTCATTTTAAAATAAATAGGAGATTTAGCCTCTTTTAGGTTTTAAGGTCTTATTTAGCCATTTTTAGGTTTTATAAGTTTCAAGCATTTGGCTTCGATGATCATGAAACAGATAAGTAAATTAAACTACTGTAGTTAACTATCAAGGAATAAAATAATTAAAAAACTAAGAATCTGGGCCCTAGTTATGATCATAGGACAGCTATTAGACATCTCACCGTATAAGTAGAGTTGTAGAAGATGAGCTCTACCATGGAAATAAACAATTTTCGGGCCTGTGTTCATATACAATTTTTTATACTGCATATGCAAGAAATGTTTTCCCAAAGTTGACATACCTTTTTGTTACACCCTGTATAGGTGTTTTTTCTAGGAAAAAAAGTGATTTTACACACACAGACACACAGACACAGACACACACACACACAGACACACACACACACAGACACACACACAGACACACACACACACACAGACACACACACACACACACACAGACACACACACAGACACAGACACACACACACAGACACACACACACAGACACACACACAGACACACACACACGCACAGACACACGCACAGACACACACACACAGACACACACACAGACACACACACAGACACACACACAGACACACACACACGCACAGACACACACACAGACACACACACACAGACACACACACAGACACACACACAGACACACACAGACACACACACAGACACACACACACACAGACACACACACAGACACACAGACACACACACAGAGACACACACACAGACACACACAGACACACACACAGACACACACAGACACACACACAGACACACACAGACACACCAGACAGACACACACAGACAGACACACACAGACAGACACACACAGACACACACAGACAGACACACACACACAGACACACCCACACCCAACACCCACACCCACACACACACACACACACACACACACAAAAAACCTTTTTATTTCATCTTCTACAAATAATGCGTATAATTTTCTGCTTTTTAAAATAGAAATGCTATGTATTACATTCACACTGTTTTCTCTACTCATTTTAAGGTAACACATTCACATCTCTTTCTCTACTCACTCTTCTACAATTTTCCTGAAACAACGCTATTTTACACAAAAGAAACCATTTTTATTCCCTTTTCTGCAAATAAGTTACACAATTTTCTGTATGTTTGAAATAGAAATGCTACGCATTACATTCGCACTGTTTCTCTACTCATTCTAGATAACACATTCACATCTCTTCCTCTATTCAGTCTTCCATCAACAATTCATATCTTGTGTACATATACAATCACCAGTGATATACTATCACCGCGAAATTCGGCACGTACATATATGTAGCTTTTCATAGGGAAGGTTTTCAAGCTACCCATTTTACTATACCATATATTACTTTCATATGGTCTTCTCCACTCGCTTTTCTTTTACATAATATATTATACATTCTTCTCCACTTGCCCTTCAACAAACAATTCACACAATTTCTATGATTGGAATATAAATGTAAAGTATTCAATTCATATGATTTCTCTCTACTCATTCTTCTTTTGCTAGAAACAATCACTTCTCTCTCTCCTCAACCTTCAGCACACAATTCATACAACTTCCAATGTTTGAAATAGAAATCCAACATATTACATTCACATTATTTTCTCTACTCGCTCTTGAACATGCAATACATCCTAGGGGATGTTAATCCAACATAACGAGGAGGTTAATCTGACAAAGTAAGTAAGTTGGCGTTTTGCTTTTCAAGTTTATCTAAATAATTATCTTCTCCGAAAGAGCACAATTTTAGAAAGAACAAAATAAATCCGAGTGAAGCTCGGTTGTCCAGGTGCTTAAATCATCTTATACGCAGTTAATTCGCTAATTATTCCTGGTTCTTTGATTATACCAGTTAAAACGCTACAAAATAATTCCGCAAAAGTAATCAAAACAATTCCGAATTGTGACACAAGTGTAGGGCGTACAATTCATGATGGCACAAGATATTTTTGACTAAATAGTACAAAATATTAAAATGGACAAAAGATTTGCTACTCAAATCGTTGGCTCTGGAGGTGTGTCTGATTATGCTGAGTTACGAGTACTTATACAAGATGGTTCACCTGTGCCTTATTATTTTTGGGGACAGGCAGTACTTCATACTCTGAAAGCAACAAGGTCGGAATTACCGTACTTGTCGAACATTTGGTAGCCATGTAAATCTAGTCTGTCCTTGGGAAAATGGACCTTAGACTTCAGCAGCAGTCCATTCCAAAAGCATGTGCTGTTAAGGTCCATTTTCCCATGAAGAGCAGGCTAGATTTGCATGACTACCGAATGGTCGATACTGTAACTTTTTGGTTTGGGTGTGTAGTAAAGTAGACAGATGTAGTCGAGATAAAGAAACACTTTTATTTCCGTAAACAGTAACTTGTACACTCGTTGCAACAGCAAGAAAGTCTTTTCCGATTCTCCAACAGCACGACTCCCAATTCGTAACACAAAGAACCGTCCCTTCTCCGTCGGCACAACTCTTCACATCGTCTGTCCGTCTCCGTCGGCACGACTACTCAACCTTCACATACGTCTGACTGACTCTTCTCACACTTTACCGCTATTTATATCTCCCAGGCACTATTCTGGAAGCTTCAGGAACGTTCACTTATTGCGGCGAGATACAAAGCAGAGAAGATTCTCGAAGTGTCTATCCTTTTCTCTCTTTCGGCAAGCGCCCCAACAATGCGGCCATGCTCTGTCTCTTTTCCTTCGGCTCCTTTGCGGTAGTGCCGACAATAATGCGATGGGTGACACTGCTGTTGTCGGCAATTAGATGCGGCGAGCGCGGTGACACTGCTCCCTCCTCAGAGCTGGTCGTCCCGACCAGTACTATCACTGCGGCATCTCCCTTGCGCCCCGGTGGACTAACCCATCGAACCTCTTCTCCAGGAGGCACGATCCTAGGTATCGCTGTTGGATAGTGTCCCTTGGTCCGGGTAGGACGATGTATGCCATCCTGCTTCGAAATTCTGCAACAGTACCGCCGGTCTTGACGGTCCCTCGTCCAGTTGCCCTTCTCCCTGGTGTGTTGACGGGTTATCCTGCGCACTTGGAAACGGCTCACTGAGTACCATGTCCGCCAACCTCTCTGGCGCACCTTCGCAGCCACCTTGCTTCCGATGGGTCCGGCAACAAACCCCACCACATCCGCGCGAGTCGCGTCCACCGCTGCACTCGTGTTCACTCGTGCTCGGCACGGCCTCTCCTGTATCCTGCCGTCCAAGATGATGTCCACCATTCTTCCGTTCACGGCACTATGTGTCAGGTGATTGGATGGCTCCGACGGTCCCCCCATGTCACACACCAAGTCGGTTCTCGCGTGATGCTCGTTTGCTTGTGCGCTTCCCTGCTGATCGTCCTCCACGTCGTATCCTGGTTGGTTACGTACCCGACACACTCCTCCAGAGGACCCTCGACGACGTCCCTGAACTGCCCCTTTGTCTTCCCCGAGACGTACACTTTCGTTATCTGAAAAGGGCGCAACTGTCGCCTCGGCCACTAGGTGCTCCCTCCCCGGGTCCGCGCTATTCCGTCTGCCCCTGGCATCCAGTACTTTGACGCTCTCGTCAACTCTTACTACCAGGGCGCCAAGACGTTCCCCGTCGTCCTCCACGACGTCCACATGCTGGCAGAGGTCTTCCACCTTTTCGCCGAGTTCTTCCACGTCTTCCGTCACGCCGAGTTGTTCTACGACTTCCGTAACGCCAATCAGTTCGCCGAGTTGCTCCACGTCTTCCGTCAAGCCAATCAGTTCGCCGAGTTGTTCCACGTCTTCCGTCACGCCAATCAGTTCGCCGAGTTGTTCCACGTCTTCCCTCATATCATCTGAAACGGGCGCAACTGTCGCCTCGGCCACTAGGAGCTCCCTCCCCGGCTCCGCGCTATTCTGTCTGCCCCTGGCATCCAGTACTTTGACGATCTCGTCAACTCTTACTACCAGGGCGCCAAGACGTTCCCTGTCGTCCTCCACGACGTCCACATGCTGGCAGAGGTCTTCCACCTTTTCGCCGAGTTCTTCCACGTCTTCCGTCACGCCAGTCAGTTCGCCGAGTTTGTTCCATCTTCATCTCTTTCAGCTCGGCAGCGAGGTTGTCGTTTGACGTTTCCATTTTGGCAGCGAGGTTATCGTTTGCCGTCTTCATCTCTTTCAGCTCGGCAGCGAGGTTGTCGTATGACGTTTCCATTTTGGCAGCGAGGTTGTCGTATGACGTTTCAATTTTGGCAGCGAGGTTGTCGTTTGCCGTCTTCATTTCGGCCAATAATTCTTTCATCATTGCCATCATCCTGGTTTCCGAATCTCCCTCCATCTTGGTTCTAACGTTGCAACTTCTAACGACGATGTAACGAAACTAGAAGCAATTCGACGGATCCCACTTCTGACACCAGTGTGACTTTTGGTGTGTGGGTGTGAAGTAAAGTAGACAGATGTAGTCGAGATAAAGAAACACTTTTATTTCCGTAAACAGTTACTTGTACACTCGTTGCAACAGCAAGAAAGTCTTTTCCGATTCTCCAACAGCACGACTCCCAATTCGTAACACAAAGAACCGTCCCTTCTCCGTCGGCACAACTCTTCACATCGTCTGTCCGTCTCCGTCGGCACGACTACTCAACCTTCACATACATCTGACTGACTCTTCTCACACTTTACCGCTATTTATATCTCCCAGGCACTATTCTGGAAGCTTCAGGAACGTTCACTTATTGCGGCGAGATACAAAGCAGAGAAGATTCTCGAAGTGTCTATCCTTTTCTCTCTTTCGGCAAGCGCCCCAACAATGCGGCCATGCTCTGTCTCTTTCCTTCGGCTCCTTTGCGGTAGTGCCGACAATAATGCGATGGGTGACACTGCGGTTGTCGGCAATTAGATGCGGCGAGCGCGGTGACAGTACGCACGGTAATTTCGACCTTGTTGCTTTCAGAGTATGAAATATTACCTGTTTCCAAAACTAATGACGATCAGCTGAACCATCTAGTTATGTTCGGTATATTGACGTTAAAAAGGTGTTGTTGCTAATCAAACTCCAGGATATGAACAATTGCTAGAACATACAACGGGAAAGAATATTTTAAAAATCTGATGTGTTGCACTCACATGACTTTCTCTACTCTTTTAATAACCATTGTAACAAACTCTTATTCTTCTGTCTTCTTCGTGTTAGTTGAGATAAACATTTGCAGAAATTATTTTATTGTTCGTTTTCTTGCACGTGCAACGGGAATATGGGAATAGTCAAATCTTTTAAAGGTTTCAAATTCCGCTCTCTTTGCACGCTTAACGTATAAAAAATTAATGGCAATGTTCCATTTGACAGAAGTAAAAGTGCTCCAGAACTTACACAAATAACAACGAATGTTTCCGAAATGGTTCACTCTACAAAAAAAATGTATTTGGACATAAATTATGTGCTTTAGCGAGATCTACATTTTTTGTGCAGTAAGATTTAGTCTACCTCTTATGGTTTGTGAGTTATTCAAAAGTCATCCAGAGTAAATAGGCTACATAGGCTATAGCCAGAAAATTCAAGATATACATTTCATTTGTCATAAAAATATCTCAAACATATAGCATTTTAATCAAAGCCGTTAAGAGTCATTTTTAAGAAAATCAAAACGTTCGAAAAATTTTCCATGTAAAGAGTAGTTTAGGGTGGAGCAATTTTCTTCAAAATCTCGTGTCGCATCCTTGAAAGACATTAAACTTAAATACAAACTTTGGTTTCTAACCGACTTTTCGTTTTTGAGTTATGCTGTACAGACACACAGACACACACACGGACCTTTTTCTAAGAATGCTTTTTCCTTTTTTTTTTTTTTTTTTTTTTTTTTAAATTCAGGGGGCCTCAAAACATATTTTGGGTGAAATCTCAACATCGACTTTTTAGGTAGAATACAACACTTCTACGCAGTAGAGGAAGTATTGGATTCCACCCAAAAATTCAATGTCGAGATTTCACCAGAAATATATGTTTTGAGGCCCCCTGAATCCAAAAAAGGATTTTTAGAAAAAGGCCCGTGTGTGTGTCCGTCTGTCTGTGTCTGTGTGACTGCACAGCATAACTCATAAACGAAAAGTCGTTTAAAAACCAAAGTTGGTACAATTTATGGTTAATGTCTTTCAAGGACGCGACACGAAATTTCTGAAGAAAATTGATCCACCCTAAACTGCCCTTTACATGGAAGATTTTTCAAAATTTCGATTTTCTTGAAAATGGCTCTAACGGTTTTGATTAAAATGCCATATATCTGAGATATTATACCTCGAATTTTCTGGCTATAGCCCACGTAGTCCTTTTTAGTCTGGATGACTTTTGCATAAATGGTAAACCGCAAGAGATAGACCAAATCTTACTACACAAAAAATGTAGATCTTGCTAAAACACACAAACTACATCTAAATAGCTACTTTTGTAGAGTGAACCATTTCGGGGATATTCGTTGTTATTTGTGTGAGTTTTGGAGAACTAACACTTGTCAAATGGAACGTCGTTATTCATTTTTTATGTTAACCGTGCAAAGAGAACGGAATTTGAAAGCTTTAAAAGATTTGACTATCGCTCAAAGTCTACTGTATTCCCACATTCTCCTTGTACCTACAAGAAGATAAACAACAAGATAATTTCTGCAAATGTTTATCTGAACTAACATGAAGAAGTTAAGGGAATAAGAGTTTGTAAGAATGGTCAATACAAGAGTAGAGAAAGCCATGTGAGTGCAACACATCAGATTTTTTATGTTGTACATTTATGGCAAAGTTCGCCTCTTTGTAGTACCGTATTTTATCGCGTAACTCCCCCCTCCCCCTTCGACCTTTTTTCTCAAAAAATTTGCTTGAAAACACTGGGGAGGGAGTTATACGGGTGGTGCTTCTAGGAATTCAGAAATGAAGGGAAACCATGTATTATTGTGTAAAAGTTATATGGGTATACAGTAATTTGTGAATGAACTGGATACATGCCACGGTTTCATTGGGCCTACAATGTATTGTTTCATTGTTTCTTTTCTCTGACTATTCTGCAGTCTCACTTTCGTCACTATCATCACGATTTTCATTTACATCTGGCTCAGATAACACATCTTCATGTTCACTATTCCACAACATGTCGTCAGAACCATTAATGACACAAGAAATACCAGTTATTTTTTTAAAACTCTTCTTAACAATATGACTACTTGTAACAAGCTGACTTACAAACACGTGTGCTACTTCACATTTCAATTTTACTATAGTTGTGACAATGGTAATACAAGTATTTTTGTGGCAAGCACTGTGTCCATTGTTGTCCGTGACAGGCACCGCTGCGTCGATTGTTGTCCATTATCAAGGCCGCTCCAATAAGAACGAACCAGGAGAGGGAATTATGCGATGTTTAATAGTAAATAATTTTTAGTGATGAAAAATCATAGGAGAGGGAAATATGCGAGGGGGGTTGGGGCGGGCTTATGCGACAAAATATGGTAATTAATTAATTTTACATTTTATAATCTGTTTTCGCAATGGTTATGTATAATTTGAGTAGAGGATAACCAGGGCTAGGCTTACGGGTGCAAGCTAGAAGAGAAAGTTGTCCTTGAGGGTAAGCGGAGAAAAGGGGCTGAATACCTCTGATCTGTACTTCATACTAAGTATAAATTCCTCCCAAATGGAGACTTCACAGGCTATTTTCACAAATTTCAAAATATACATTTTATTTGTTTCGTAAATATGTATCTTAAATAGAATGACATTTTGACCACCTCCGTAGCTCAATGCGGAGGACCCGGGTTCGATTCCCGGTACCGTCGTGGGGATTTTCTCACTCTGGGAGGTGTGGTCCGGGGTGCATATCCGGCGAAATCTTAACACGGAATTTGTGGGTGAAATAGCTATAATACTTCCTCTAGTTACTCTGCACACCCACATTGTAGAGAAAGTGAAAATGCACATCTCGTTAAAGCACACCATGTTTATTTTTCCTTGCATTAACCATTTTCACGATTATGGTTCGAATCTAGTGGTACTTGCACTTTTTTGAACTGGTTAGTCGCTATGCAAAGAGGATGGAACTCAAAGCCATCATAGCGACATGCGTTTTAAAAATCAGACTCCTATTACCCGACCAAGGCCAGTGTTTCGGAGTGCGCCACTTGTACACGTTACGGCTTGCCGCCCTTCTGCACAGCTTGGCAAAAGGTAAATGATGACAGTCTCATGTTGATCTTTCCTCTCTGTATAACTGTATTATATGTGTATGTATGCTTATACCATAAAAAATCCAATATATTCACAAAGACTTTAAAATAAATACATTTGAGCATCTCTCTCTCTCTCTCTCTCTCTCTCTCTCTCTCTCTCTCTCTCCCTCACTTGCTGTGTCGGTAAAGTTCATTTTCTTCTGCGCAACAGATTTGCGACGAGTAAGGGGCGGAAATGAACCGTCAATAACAATGTGTATACGCCATCTCGCCGTTAGCTTTAACAAAGTCGCTTGACTAGTTTATTGTGCATTTGGAGTGCAAGTTGTACTAGGCTTCTATAAATATTTTCGGCAGTTGGTAAGTAGTGTTGCAGTATATTGTATGATATCCTGCAACAGTAATTTATTATTTTTCTTGAAGTCCAAAAATGCAAATTTGCTAATAACCTTTCTGAACCCCGTTCTACACTTGTCTTTCTGATGACATACGTGAAATTGAATTCTATTATATAGTTGTTGTGAAGCTGGGTTCCTATTTGAATAAAGGCAAAGTAAAGTGCGGCTTGTTAGTAGCGGCAAACCCGGCTGCGGCAGCTTCAAACTCTTACAGGTAAAAGGCCATGCAGCGGTGAAGAACCAATTCGAAAGCCCTGTATAATAAAATTAGAATTCAGGCATGGTCTGTCTAAATGTTTTGCATCTCTCACTGTGCCTCAAAATGCCTAATGCTACAAAATTATTTTGTTACAGACTGTAGAGCAAGTGTCTATTGTTGTGACGCCATTCCGGAAATCTTTTGATCACACCTCCTATATTTTTTTGCTGTTCCACGATATTCAAACTTTCATCCAGTTAACACCAGAAAAGCAGAAATATTTAAATATTTATCAAGTTGCTTTTGTGCCAATTTCATGTCTTTATTGTTAGGTATGTTATAATATGTAATAAAATACATACCTTCATTTCTTTTCCCGTGGCAAAGCGTAATATGAGGTCGCAGTACTTTTCACTATTGAAGAAGCATAACAGCCTTTCTAATAGAAAATTACCCCACCTATCAATATTTACTTGCATTTTCTCTGCCACCTGATCAGAAAAGTTTCCATCTTGAGCAAAGAAAATAAGGAAAAGTGTCAATAGAGGTAGAAGGGGATATTCAGGTCTGTCTACTGTCAGTCTTGAGGAGAGGGGTGTGTGCCACCAGAGAGTATATAAACTGCATGCATGGTTGATTACAGCACTGAATTTTAAAATTTCTCAAGTACTTGGTTTTACTTATGTAATGCTGCAGAATTTCATAATCCCTTTCTTTATGTCATACATTTATTATGATTTTCAGAAAAACATCCACTCAGCATACCATAGAAGAGATAAGCAAGCCAATGCGGTTTGAGTGGACCGAAGTACCTTGGCCAGACACGTTTGGCAGCATTTCATACGAATCGCCAGTGATTTGTATTGCAAAGCCATGCAGTTTTATAGCTTCTGCCAGGTCTTGTGAAATCTCCCACACAGCTGAACAGGTTTGTCAACACTTGTCAGACATTGTAAAGTTGAGTTAGATTAGATTAGATTGCGTTCAGCGAGTTCACAAGTAGCCATGGAGGCTGGTGAACATTGAACATGTCAATTGTGATGTACAAAACATTATCAATAAGTATACAGAATGAGCACATAAAATTCATTATATACAGGAACACAAAAGAAACAAATGAACAACAGCAAAGGGGATAATGGAAACAATCAAAGCTTACCTGAAATTTGTCAGATAAGAATTGAATTTTGTGTTAAATTTACACTAGGCATTTACAGCCATATTCTACTGTTTAGTTGTAATATAATAATAATTCAGTTATAATATAATTAGCAATGAATGGCATCTTTTTTTTTTAGTTGGTTCTATACATATACATTTGAGTAGCTTTACACAGGCATCAGAGGTGATTAACAATGATTTGTCACTAAAGAAGTTAGAGATTACTTACAGAGTTACATAAGCTTTCACAGGATGATTTGTCATTTAGATTACCTTATACAGAATAAAATGAGTTAAAAATTACTTACAAAGCTACATAAGCATTAACTCGAATAAGTTGTCATTTAAATAATCTTATACAGAATAAAATGAGTTAGAAACTACTTACAAAGCTACATAACCGTTAACAGGAATAATTTGCCATTTAAATAATCTTGTATAGAATACAATGAGTTAGAAACTACTTATTTTATTGTTTAGGGCAGTTAACACTTCATGTGTAAGTTTAAAAGTTGCATTATTTGTTGAAATGCCCTTTCTGTATCCGAACTGATCTTTCACTAGTATCTTGTTATATTCGAGGTATTTATACAGCCTGTAGAACATTACTTTTTCCAAAACTTTTGAAAAAACTGGTAAGAGAGAAATTGACCTATAGTTAGAATATATAATAGAATATAGAAGCTTTGTTGTGTTTACCTTTTTTAAAAATGGGTTTTACAATCGAGAATTTCATCCTGTCAGGGAAAATTCCGGTCTTTAGTGACTCATTGCACAAATAACTCAGGGGAGTGCTAATTTGGGATGAACATGATTTTAGGATTTTTGTTGTTATTTCGTCATATCCATGGGAATTCTTTATTTTAAAGGAGTTAATAATTTTATTTATTTCTGCAGGTGTCGTCAGATTAGCTTGAAATTCTGGCAGTGCTTCTGTGAAACTTGATCTTAGAAATTCTAGTGCTGCTTCTTTACTTCCATAGTTAATATTTAGATTGTTTGTTACTCTATAAAGAATTTGTTAAAGATTTCTGCAACTTCATGGGGTTTGTTAATTTCTTGATTGTTCATGTTTAATGTTATTGAGTCATTTTGTAATGAAAATTTACCTGCTTCTCTTTTTATTATATTCCAGGTGGTTTTTGTTTTGTTGTCAGAGTGTTGGATTAGCTTATTGTAATACAATACTCTTGCTGCTTTTATTACCCTTTTTAGAATTTTGCAAGATTTTTTGAAGTAGTGTTTTAATTCTAAATTGTTACTAGTTCTTACTTGTTGATATAGTTCTCGTTTATGTCTGCATGAGGTCCTTATGCCTAAAGTGATCCAAACATTGTCACTTTTCAAGTTAGTTTGCTGATTTTGACAGGAAAGCACGATTCAAAGTTAGTTTTGAAACATTTGTGAAAACCATTATGTTTATTGTAGGTTCCATTCGTTTGGTAAGTTTGATTCCAAGATTCAAGTTGAAGTTTTTTGCTAAACTCATTCAGAGTACTTTCATTTACCTCTCTATATTTCTGATATGTATATTTATGTTTGAGATTTAAAATGATCTTTTTAATGCATATAATTTGTTCATCATGATCTGATAGACCATTGGTTATTGGTGACACAGTGCAAGACTTAATTCTATGTGAATTTACAAATACATTATCTATAGCAGTGGAAGAATTATTTTGGATTCTTGTTGGAAAGTTAACTGTATGTGTCATGTGGTATGTTGCAAATAAACAGCTAAGTTGTTCCCTTTGAAGACTAGATTTTAAATCGTCAACATTTATATCTCCACATATTATTAGTTCCCCCTTTGGTTTCAATAAAAAATTTAGGGAATGTTCAAGACGCTTTCTGAAAATTTCAAAATTGCCTGAGGGAGATCGATATAGTGCTACTACGATTACATTAATTTGATTGAAATGAACTGCACAAATTTCCAGCATTAAACTTGGATAAATCTAAAACTTTATATGACAAATCATTCCTAACATATATACAAACTCCACCTTTGTGTAAATTTTTCCTAGAAAACTCTGCTTCTAAAGAGCACCCATGCAATGGAATTGGGTGAAATTCCTGTTGTGTCAGGTGATGTTCAGAAATGCATAATATATGTGGTAGTTGTTTTTGAGTATTTAGACTAACAATAAGTTCATCCACTTTGTTTCTTTAGCTCCTTATATTTTGATGGAATACTGACAAACAGTTCTTATTACTATTCTTATTATCATCATTATTTTTATTATTTTCGTTAAGATTATTATTACTATTGATGGTTTGAGGAGCATTATTTGTTAAGTTATTAATGGATTTAAAGATATTGGGTCCGAAGGTTACAATTTCCTTTAACCCTTAACTGGCGTTGCGGAGTCCCTGGGACTCTGGCAAAAATAAATGATTTAATAACGTCAGTGTTTTTCCACCAGATGGCGTGTGCTATTCAGTACCTTCCCACGGTAGGGAGAACTGTTATGCGCTCAGTCGCCAACTGTCTGTCAACAATGCCAGTATGCAAAGAGTGAACCTGAGAGTCTGTTGGACTCCGCGACGCGCTTAGTGTAACACTTCCGACACCGCGACTATGTCCGCGAATCCTAAAAGAATTAGACTTACGGATCCTACCTTTTATGAAACTGTTCAAAGATGGATTGAGGAATGTGACTCAGAGTTTTCAAGCCAAGATAGATTCCAAATCAAGACCAGTGAGTTCCACACTGTACGGCTTTACAAGTAATGAAACATTGATTTCCAGAGTGCCAAAGAAAAACAAAGCTGTTATACTGATTTCATCGATGCATCACTCCAATGACGATGTTGATGGTCTGCCTGAGATTAATGCATTTTATAATAACACAAAATCTGGAGTAGATGCTGTAGATGAAAAAACCAGTAAATATTCATCCAGTAGAAGAACACAACGCTGGCCTATGGCTCTGTTTTACAGACTCGTGGATATGTCTTCAATAAATGCATACATCATCCATCAGTCATGTGGCAACTCAGAAAAGCTACAAAGAATAAATTTTTTGAAATTATTGGCCAAACAACTGTATGAACTGCTTCTTCAGGAAAGAGCTCAGAAAACAAACTTATCAAGAGAGCTAAAAAGCGGCATCTTCAGAATTTTGAAGATAGCGCCTGCGGCACCAGCTGATGCACAAGACGAACTTCCTAGAAATCAGAGGAAATATTGTTCTACATGTAACCCAAAATTGAAGAGAAAGACTGCTTATTTATGTGTTCAATGCAGAAGACCAATTTGTATGCAGTGTTCTAAAAAAATCTGTGTTGAATGTACTGAAAATGTGGAGTCCTAAACATTGTGTTGTTTTTTCTTGAAGCATTGTCAGTTTTTTATTATTGTATTTTAGAAGTTCATGTGTTTTTATTTTTTGTATTTTAGATGGTACCAAACATATTTTCGGTAAGAAAAGAGCTCATTTATCAGTTTTTGTTTCTCAATATAAAAATCAAAGAAACACAGCTAATTTTTGTGTGATCTTGGCTTCCGGTGAAGGCCGCGTCATCTTGGTCGAAATCGCCGACGTTTCGCTCATCTTGCATCATCTTGTCATGTCTTGGTCTCATATTCTTTTTGTGTTTGGTTTGTATTTCATTCTGTTATAAATAAAAGTTTATTTATTCACATGCTTTTAGTTAATTATACATCCAAAAATAAATAAATGTATATGTAACATTGGAATAACAACAACTTTTATTTCAGAGTCCCAGGGACTCCGCAACGCATTGAATGTAAAAATTTCTGGCCACGCCAGTTAAGGGTTAAGGTTCTCTGACTATACTTATTTTGGGGCATACTTAACCTAAAAAAGACTTACAACTTGTGACAACATGAATTTTTCCCACAATTCTGTCACAGGATCCAAGTGAGACACTTGGAATGATACCAATTAATCTAGTGTCATATAATATTTTCATTTATCTAATATCACTTCCTTGAAGTTGATGAACCAGTTTCATATTGGTTGAGAAAAATTCTGACATATAAACTTCAATCTATAATGTGCCTTTCAGGTAAAAATTAGTTTGTACAAATTTTTCTACAAAGTGAACCTAAATTGGCTCATGTGAACTCTAGGCTGTATAAATATGTCATCAAGTTATGATTTATTATTTATTTATGCCAACAAACTTACTGTTGGTGTTTTTAAACACACAAGCCGTGTGTGGGCAAAGTTTGAGAGGTAGAACTGGAACTTAAAAATTCAATGCCACAACTGATGTGAGGCTGCCTTTGTGTAGTTTACCAGGAGAAATACGAACTGGTTTGAGAATTTAATGCCATTCTGGCAGTTTGTCACAATAGCTCAATGGTTAGAGCAGCCGTCTGGTAAGCGGAAGGTCTGTGATTCAAATCCCAGTTGTGGCATTGAATTTTTAAGTTCCAGTTCTACCTCTCAAAGTTATGATTTGTTTAAATTCATTTATTCCAAATGTATTACTCTTCAACTCACATTTTCCCCCAATTTAATCTAAAGACCCATTTAATTGCTTTATTAAAACTTTTGAATTATTTTATGATTAAATGGCCACAAATTATTTGCTACAGATGATTTATACATTTTTTTGCTTTCTATACTAGGTATAGTAAAGTAGAGGAAGTATTGTATTCCACCCAAAAATTCAACCCCCTGAATCGCAAAAAAAAAAAGCATTTTTAGAAAGATTTGTTTGTGGGTGTGTGTGTGTTAGCCCATGTACACGTGTGTGTGTGTGTGTGTGTGTGTGTGTGTGTGTGTGTGTGCACGTGTCTGTCTGTGTGTGTGTCTGACAGTCTGTGGACAGCATAACTCAAAAACGAAAAGTCGCTTAAAAACCAAAGTTGGTATTTAGGTACAATGTTTTTCAAGGATGCGACACAAAGATTTTGAAGAAACTTGCTCCACCCTGAACTACCCTTTACTTGGAAAATTTTTTGAATATTTTTATTTTCTTGAAAATAGCTGTAAAGATTTTTATTAAAATTTTTAGATACTTTTATGGCAAATGAAATGTATATCTTGAATTTTCTGGCTATAGCCCCTATAGTGCTATTTACTCTAAATGACTTCTGCATAACTGGTGAACCATAAGAAATAGACCAAATTTTACTGTACAAAAATTGTAGATCTTTCTAAAACACACAATTTATGTCTAAATAAATTTTTTTGAAGAGTGAACCATTTCAGAAATATTCCTTGCTATCTGTGTGAGTTTTGGAGAACTTATACTTCTGTCAAATGGAACATCCTTATTAATTTGTTGTATGTTAGCTATGCAAAGAGAGTGGAATCTCAAAGCTTAAAAAGATTTGACCATTACTCAAAGCCTACTGTATTCCCATATTCTCCTTGTACCTACAAGAAGATCAAGAATAACACAATTTCTGCAAATGTTTATCTCAACTAACACAAATTAGATATAGGAATAAGAGTTTGTAAGAGAATGTCATGTGAATGCAACACATCAGATTTTTGTACTGAATATTTCTAAAATGTTCCTTTATGGTATGCTTTTTGTGATTTAATCCCATCAGCAGCTTCCTTGTATACTGGTTATTGATTTACATTCTAAGGATAATAGCCACTAGGTGACCTTGTTTCTCATAGTATTACCACCTACTGGGGGTAAAACAGATTTGACATAATCAAGTGCCTGCACTTCAAAATTAATTTACAATTTTTTTAAATAAATAAAGATTTAAGTTTTTAAAATAAATATTCACTCCCAAATATTTAAATTTGTAGGTCCATTTAATTGCTTTAATGATTTACTTTCTGGGTTTATTTAAAGATTAATTGATAAAAAAGTATCTGCTATAGTTAATATACCAACTTTTTTTTTTACTTTCTCTGCCAAACATTTGGTATAGAAGGTATTGTATGCCACCCAAACATTTTGTATCAATATTTCACCAGAAATACATATTTGACGCCCAGAATCCAAAAAAAAATGCAGTGTAACCCCCACTAATCCAAATTGGGGATGTGGTTTGTTTGGATTTGGAAATGTTTGGATTATCCAACAAACAAACAAAAAAAATCTGATGTGTTGCACTCACATGACTTTCTCTACTCTTGTACAAGCCATTTTTACAAACTCTTATTCCTATATCTTCTTCGTATTAGTTGAGATAAACATTTGTACAAATTATCTTACTGCTTATTTCCTTGTAGGTGGAAGGGGAATATGAGAATACAAATAGTCTTTGAGCAATAGTCAATTCTTTTAAATCTTTGAGACCCTGTTCTCCTTCCACGCTTAACATATAAAAAAATTAACAACGTTGTTCCATTTCACAAAAGTTTTTTAAGTTTTCTGAAACTGAAACAAATATCAAGGAATATCTCTGAAATGGTTCACTCTACAAACACATGTATTCTGACATAAATTGTGTGTTTTAGCGAGATCTACATTTTTTGTATAGTAAGATTTTGTCTATCTCTTACAGTTTACGAGTTATTCAAAAGCCATCCAGAGTAAACAGGACTACATAGGTTATAGCCAGAAAATTCAAAATATACATTTCATTTGTCATCCAAATATCTCAAACATAAGGCATTTTAATCAAAATCGTCAGAGCCAGTTTCAGAAAAATCAAAATTTTCGAAAGATTTTCCATGTAAAGGGTAGTTCAGGGTGGGGCTATTTCATTATAAGTCTTCATGTCACATCCTTGAAAGACATTAAACTTAAATACCAACTTTGGTTTTTAACCGACTTTTTGCTTTTGAGTTATGTTGTCCACAGACTGAGAGACACACAGACACATACACATGGACCTTTTTCTAAAAATGCCTTTTTTTGGATTCAGGGGGTCTCAAAACATATTTTCAGGGAAATCTCAACATCAAATTTTTGGGTGGAATGCAATACTTCCCCTACTTACCAGTAGAGAAAGTAAAAATTGTGGAAGAAACTGTGGCAGAGAGTTTTATTTGAAGAAACCCCATGCACACCAGCATCAAACAATGATGATATCATTCAACTTATTCAAGAAATCACTGGGTGCAAAAATTCAGGGGAAAATTACCTTCTTAAATGGACATCAGTTGACAAAAATGGTCATCAATAGAGCCTGGATTTTTATGTAATTACATATTTTAAATCCTGCATAATATTTCAATGAGAAGTAAAAATGTTGGCAAATTACATCATTTTGGACACCCTTACAAATTTTTATTTTAAATTTTTTGACATATTTTGCACATTTCTACATATTTTAACGATGTTACATAAAATGTACATATTTTGTGGGCTTCGTTACAATTTTATTATTTTTTAAAAAATATTGTAGTCACATTATAAACTACTGTTTTCACAAGTTTTGCTGAAAGCAACAGAAATCAATCTGCGAAATAGGATGGAAATTAATTAAGAAGGCAATAATCACCACCTCGCCTTGTTCTGATTGTTGTCCTTTATATCAAAGCAGGTGCCGCTTGACAATGTTGACCTCCAGTGCCACGTTTCTCGTAGCACTTTGGGCATTTACAAGGACTGGAGAAATTGATTGTTACTATTGTTACCATTGTCGCGGTAGTCGGCATCTTGTAATTGTAATATAATAGCTGCAACGAAAAAAAGTGAGCCGCTGGACAACCATCAATATAGCGAGGCGATAATACTGCAGTTGGCTTCTTGCAAGTCTTAGTAAAATGGCACCAGTTGCGTCCTCGCTATCCTGCAAGTTGGGTGAAATTAAATAGCGCCTTTACAACTGTCTGTCAAGCATGCGGTAACAGAATTGGCTGTTCCACGAAATCTCAATTGGAACAACATATCAAAAGTGCTCTTCACATACGCAACAAACCCCTACAGTTTTCTAGAAAGCAAGTTCTGTTGAAACAAATGTGACAGGAGCCGTTCAGCGGGTGCAGTGGTAGAAGGTAATATTCCGTGGCATAAACTTCAAATTCCTCAATTTTGCTCCTTTCTAGAAAAATATTGCAAAAGAGTTATTCCTGAGGAATCTACTATGAGGAAAAAGTATCTTCATGTGTCTTATGGGGAAGCAGTTGCTCATATACGGAATGACATTGGAGACGCCTGGATTTGGTTTTCTGTCGATGAAACTTCAGATGACATAGGTCAGTACATAAATCAAATTGATTAGCAGGAAAACTAGAAGCCGAATGTCCAGCAAAACCATTTCTAATCTGATGCAAGGTGTTAGATCAAACAAATCATTCTACAATTGCAAGATTCGTGAATGATGGGTGAAGATTCTGTGGCCAGAGGGTGTGTGTGTGAGGAAAAGGTTTTAATTATGTATTCAGATGCCACAGCGTACTACATGATTAAAGCTGCTACTGCTCTTAAGGTTTTCTACCCAAATGTACTTCACTTCACCTGCTTGGCCCATGTATTGTAACGTGTTGCTGAAGTTATTTTCCCTGTGTGAATAAGTTGATATCAGCAACAAAAAAGGTCTTCGTGAAAGCACCGCACAGAATTCAGTGCTATAAAAACCATCTCCAACATGGCCCTCTGCCTCCTGAGCCAGTACTTAAAAGATGGGGTACACGGTTAGAAGCTGTGAGCTTATATTGTGAACATTTTGAAGGAGTCCAGTCATTGGTGAACATGTTCTCTTCAGAAGTAGCCTGTTCCATACATGAATCTCAGGTCATCTTTAAAGATCGAAAGTGGCAAGCTCCTGTGCTTACATCAAAAGTAACTTCGGCTGGTTGCCTAGCACCATCAAACAGTTGGAAACATCAGGTTCCTTATTATTTATTTATGCCAACAAACTTACTGTTGGTGTTTTTAAACATACAAGCCGTGTGTGGGCAAAGTTTGAGAGGTAGAACTGGAACTTAAAAATTCAATGCCACAACTGGGATTTGAACCACAGACCTTCCGCTTACGGGGCGGCTGCTCTAACCACTGAGCTATTGTGACAAACTGCCAGAATGGCATTAAATTCTCAAACCAGTTCGTATTTCTCCTGGTAAACCACAAAGGCAGTCTCACATCAGAGACAAATTACCCCAATGGTGACTTACTATTGTAAGTACTTTATGTCCCAGGATTAAATAACCTTCAGATGGTAATTATTATTTATTTATGCCAACAAACTTACTGTTGGTGTTTTTAAACACACAAATACGAACTGGTTTGAGAATTTAATGCCATTCTGGCAGTTTGTCACAATAGCTCAGTGGTTACAACAGCTGCCCGGTAAGCGGAAGGTCTGTGGTTCAAATCCCAGTTGTGGCATTGAATTTTTAAGTTCCAGTTCTACCTCTCAAAATCAGGTTCCTTTCTTCGCTAATCTATGGACTTAATGAAAAGTGCATCACAGAAGCTTAGTGTAGTTGCAGGAAAGAAGGTAGGTGAAAACTTCAAAGCTGTGCTAAACAGCAATCCAGGGTACTGTACGCTTGTGTCCGTGTCTAAAGTGCTAAATGGTAACAGTGTCAATTTGCCAAAACATTTCTCTGCAAATCAGATTACTATGCTAAAATATGCTCCTGTTACTTTGTGTGACGTGGAGAGAAGCTTCTCTGCTTATAAGAACATTTTATCCGATAGGAGACACAATGACTCCTGAAAATATGAAGTATATGGTTATTCACTGTGCGTTGAAAGAAGCAAAAGACTCAAAATGAAAATGCCTGGTTGTTCATTGTATGTCAAGAGATAGAAAACTGAAAATGCATCCTCATTATGAAGTTAAATTATTTTGAATTTGTTGTGTCACTCACTGAAAATTGGTTCAGCATTTCAACATTGCTTCACCGTCAAAAATTTTAGTAAAATAATTATGTGAAATAAGTCATTTTAATAAATATAATCCAAAACACATATTTTTTATTTTGTAATTACCTACTTGAAAATAAATTTTAGGTATAGTCGGCGCAGCTTATTGAAATACCCCATAAAGCAACCTTGACATTTTTCCCCCATTATGGTGCAGTCTGACTATACTTGGTGATATCCCATTAGTTGGGTTGCATAAGTGCCGCCAACTGTTTGTAACATATATCCGTGGTAAAGCTATGGCCATAGTTGGTGTTATTGCATCTGTTATGTTGTCAGTTTATGAATGTGTTGCAGAGAGGCCAACCGATAGATTCTAAAACAAGATTCTGTTTAGATGCCGTATTAGTAAATTAATCAATCCGTGGATGTAATGTTCCTTTTTGCGTGATTTTGTTTTGAATTGTTTTAGAACAGTATATGCAATTATAGTTAGTATTGTTATTTATGTATTCGCTATGCTACACAGTAGTACATCTCGTACATATTGCGATATTTAGCGCTCGGAAGTAATTTTATCCAAAAGTGTTATTGCAGAACAAGATTAGCCGAAGGTGAGTACGTTCATCATGTGTTGTGTGGTAACGATGTTCAAGCATTATTATCGTTTGAAAGCAAGTTACTTTAACATTGTAATATTTGAGGTTAGAAATGGCTTTATTATGTACGTCAGCAAGACTGCTTTTTGTGATACTTCCGTCAGCTGCTCAGTGCAATGTCAGCCATTTTGAACTCCTGGGGACTGCCGATAAACTGCGCTGACTATAAATTCTGCATGAAACAAAACATTTTCCTTATAATTAATTCTATATTTAGTAAATTTTAACTCATTTTAATTAACTTAATACTTACAGACCCTATCAAATTACAAAATTCTGGGTAATTTGCAGTCTGCATTTAGATTTGAGGTGGTAATCTTAGCATTTAGGTTATTACATAACTTTACATATTTTGTTGAAGAGACTTAGCAGAAAGGTGCCTTTCACTGTTAAAACATCTTAACAGGAATGAAGTGGGGATGTTCCAGAGCAACTCTTGACACAACATACAATGTATATATAAACCCACTATTTACTTACTGCAACAAAGTCCTTGTAACAGCAAATACAAAAAAAATCCAAATCTTTCAAAACCAAAGTCTGAGACTAATTACAGGTGCTATCAAAACAACACCAATACCAGCTATGGAAATACTAACCAACCAATACCCCATTGAATATGAAATAGAAAAAGCAGCTCTTATTCAACACGAAAAGTTGATCAGACTTCCATTCAATACATGGAACAGGAGAAATTTTACACATACACTAAAGACTCAGGAGAGCTTTCTTTCCAAAATTCAAGACATCAAGAAGAATATATACCTTCCTAATTCAAAGGAAAACTTCATATCTAAAGTGAATCTGACACAAACATTAGACATCACATATTATTTACACCTGACAGAAGAAGTTAAGAAAAGTGATACTCCAACTAGTGTTCTAAAATTATTGGCATTAGAGACAATCCATACTAGATTTCCAGAACACAAATGGCTGCATATTTATACTGATGGATCATTGATATCAAACCAAGATGGAGCAGGGGCTGGAGTTACATGTCACCTCTTTTCCTATTACAAATCTTTAAGTTATGGAACTACTAACTTTGATGGAGAAATTGAAGCAATTCGAATGACCCTACAAAATGTTTGGTACAGAATTTCACATTTTCATCAAGCAGTTCTCCTCTCAAATTCCAGGGCAGCAATTATAGCAGTTACTTCCAAGTTGTCACCAAAAAACCAAACAATTATAGAATGTTGGAAAATCCTTACCCATCTAACAGCACTTTAAACACCTAGTCTTCCAATGGATACCCACTCACTGTGGACTGTGTGGTAATGAGAAAGCTGATTTTCTTGCAAAAAAGGGTACCAGCGGTGTACAAAAATCTATAGTTAATCTACCATTTTATGCAGCTAAAAGATTGGTCAACTCTGAATTCAAAAAAAAATTATTGCAAAATATTACTATGAAAAATCAAAGAATAAAAGATGGGAACTACCAAATATTCAAACAGTAATTCCTGAGTATCCTCGAAAAACAGCAGTTGCAACCTTCAGGCTGATTTTGGGACATGATTGTCTGGCAAAACATTTAAACAGAATTGGGATATATTCTTCACCACTCTGTCCTCTATGTGATCTGCAAGAGGAAATGGATCGAGACCACCTTCAAATATGCCCAGCCACTTCTAGTGCCCCATCCATCAGTGAAAAATATTGGAGGCGAGAGGATTAATAATTTCATTGTCAGAAATCCAGCATTAGCTAACAACAACAACAACATATTTTGTTGATAGTATGTATTTCATTACATATTTTGGTGTTTTTGTTACATAAACATGTACATATTTCGCACCTTGATATTACATAAAAATCCGGGCTCTAGTCATCAAGACATCAGTGATGAAACCATTGTCCAGAATGAATCCAATAACAACTCTGAAGATTAAGATAACAAAGGAGAGGACTAAGGATATTGTGTCATAGTCTGATACTGCAGAGCCCTTGAATTGGCATTATACTACCTAGAACAGCATATTGCTGCCACACCAAACGACATGATATTCATCTGACACTGGCTTAATGTCACATCCTCAAGCAGGTTTAGTTCTTTATGGAGAAGATTACCAATTTTGCAGGTCAAGAGAAAATTACTGCTTCATAAACATGTAGTAGCTACCAGTATGGTACCTAAGTAAATGTGAAAATGTTTAACAGTGACTAAATGGGCACACTCCTATAGCAGAGCTCAGCAAAATATTTTTGTGCAATAAACATTTTGTTCCAATGTGGGTGGTGGTTTCAGTAATGAGTTTGTCAGTTCCATAATAAAAATGCTTTCTCTGCACTACAAATAGCTCTTTTAATGTTTTTTTAAATTATTGATTTTGTCCGGATTACCCAGAATTTTAGATTAGCAGGGTTCTACTGTATTTATAAAAAAGGTTCATATGCATGTGCGAGCAGTATAATTCAAAATGAGAAGTCGATAAGCATCAAACTTGGCAGTGAAGTTCAGTATCTTCCAAAGCTATGTCACAATTTTCTAGAAAATCCCCATTCCAAACTCCTTTTTACATGAATCATTTTTGGAAAATATTGATGTTTCAAAAATGATTTTGATTAAAATATATATTTAAGACATTTACATGACAAGTAAAATGCCCGAATTTTCTGGGAATAGCCTTGAACTCTACTTCATTTGGAAGAATTTTTTTAATGGTTAAATCTATTGACAAACATCTGGCCTGGCACTTATCTTTTCTTGCTGATGTTTTTATGAGCTATTTTAAAATACAAATTACTAAAGCATTCTCTTTGAAACTTAATATAGATAATACGTAGACAATAGGTTATGATTATTCCTCATAAACACAGATGATGTATTAAAAGCTTTTAAATTTATAGCAGAAAGTTACAAAAGTTACATTAGAAATTGAAAAAGATGGCTATCTCCTTTCCTAGACTTAAAGATAATAAAAGATGATTATAAATGTAATTTTGGCATTATAGAAAATCAATTCATACTGATAATTACATTAAAAGATAAAGGGTTTTAACCCTTTTATGATGCTTTAGTTTCACTTGCAAGTTTTCTCTTAGAACGTGCTTAGAAGATGTTTATCTCCATCAGCTGCATGTCCACTGGGTCCCCTGCTTTAGTATCAGTGTTACTGGCATATATCTGTTTAGTAATAGTAATAGTAATCTTTATTTCCATTTACATACTTGTTACTACATTGAGTTGCTGATTGCCCTTGGGCCCATTAGGCTTAAACACTGGGGTTGTCAAGCTAATGGGTCCCCATTTACATCTTATCTAAAATACATCTTCATTTTTGTCATATTTACTTATCTTCCTTAACCATTTGGCTCTTACTTTACCCAAAAAGTTCCCAATTTCAATTAAATTTTCCCTAGTTTTTACACTTATTAACTTCATTTCTTGAATTTCATTTGGTAGCCTTGTGCAATGTTTTTTACCTATCCTCCCCCTAAGCAACCTAGTTTCTTCACATTCTAAAATTAAGTGCCATTTTTTATCCCTTGTTGGCATAATGGGCATTTCTCTAGGTTCCTCCCTCTTCGCAACCGTTTCAGTTTCACCACCCATGTTCTGGCCCATGCAAAGCCTACTCTTGCTGCTTTATCACAAATGTCTATATATTTTTCCCTGTTCCAGCTCACTTTCATCTCTCTATAAACTTGTCTTTCTAGTAGAGGACTTCACATGTTAGCCAACGGAGTTTCAAAATTTATTACTTGGTGTGGATTTGATATTCTTTCCCATGCTGTAAGTTCTGCTGGAAACTGGCCTCCAAAATTTGTTCATGTTTTGTATGCTTAATCAACTTAGCCTTTACTCTTAATTGATATCTAGAGTCCTCTCATCAGTAAGGCCCAGATTTGTAAGCACAATAAAATAGTAAAATAAGCAAGCAAATAAGTATGAAAAATTATGCAAAAATGAATACATGCAAATATGACGATAAATAATTTCACAGAACCCTAACTTTATTGAAGGCTGTTGTAATACATATGGAAGGTCATCCTGAGATTTTCCTGTGTAAACCTCCAGTGTGTATCAGTGAAAAATGATTTACCACATGTTTGCATGACTTTACAGGTGCATGAAAAAAGCACCATAGTTCTTCTTCAGTGAATTTCTCCCCAATATGTTGGAACGTTATTTCGTACCTCCTTCTTCTTTTATGATATGCGAAAGTGGGGAAGTTGATGGGAACAAATAAGATCAGAAGAATTTACCGGTGAATGAAGCGATGAGACTCTTGAAGCTTTTCATCGAAGTTCTCGATGAACCTCAGGGCGTAGTACGGGCCTGCGTCTTACAAAGAAGATTAAATTTCCTTTTATCTTTTAAATATACTTATTTATTGTTCCTTCAAGTCACAAACAACAATACAACTTCTCAGGATTGGCGTCCTTTTTCACAAGCCCTGCGGGGTTCACACAACCCGAACACGGACTGCGTAATTTTGCTTGGAACGTTTATTCGTAATCTTCTTCTATTTGTCGATGCAGCCTTACTAATTGTATATCAGTTCTCTGCATTTTCACTCCTGTTGACTATTAAAACGCAATGTTCTTCCAATAAGCACTATGTCGATCACTTTTACAATTGTTCGCGGACTATGCGATTTTCGCATGACGCCAATCCCAACAATACGTGAACAAGAACAAGCTAAGACAATTGAAGATCTCTATCATTGCCCACTAGGACAATGATTCACAATTCTAGGGGGCTTTTTCTGCCACCACTATGAACACAAATTTTAACTATTTTCGGAGGCTTCTTCTAAAAATATCGCCTCAATGTGTTTCTTCACCACAAAGTTTTTTAGAAATTTCACAGTCTTTTGTAACCAGAATATTTCTGTAGCACCTGATTGAGTATGTCAAACACAATTTTTCAAACACAGTGTGTTTCTGATGATAATATAACTGATATGTTGTCACTCTGAGAGAGCAAATGTACCAAGAAATTATTTTGAGCCTCCAACTGGTTTAGAAGTTTGGGTATTTTGGAGAAATAATTATGGGTGTACTGTATCTTTTCTAGGGTGCCACTTATAGCAAAACTATTGTACTGTGGCAACACTGTTGTTGTTGTAGTGTTTAACGCCCGCTTTTACTACTACGGCACCGCAGGCGGTGACACTGATGATACATGAAGATGGAGCACCGGTGGAATGAGATGGCGGGGGAAACCGGAGTACCCGGAGAAAACCCGCCCTGACGCCGCTTCGTCCACCACGAATACCACATGCGGGTCCCCGGGATGTGGCAACACTGATTGCCTCTTCTGCAGTTATGGAATTCAAAACAGTTTTCACTTCACTGAAATGTTCTGCATAGAATGACACAGCCCCTCACCACTGTTCTCCTTTTTCTCCTTCTCAAGCATTTCTTTCTTAAACATTTAGCCAAGAAAACAGCAAATCACAGTTAAATCACGGATAACTGTGGAATATGCACTTTTAAATTTACAGTTTTGTATAAAATATGTTGTTTTAATAAAAAAAAATCATGGAATGGCAAAAATGTTTTCCTGCAAAATAAACATGAATAAGCACAAACAAACAGTTTAAACTGCTCTTCTATATTCCATCCAGCCTTAGATCCAGACCTTGTACCCCTTCGCAATAACCTGGTGTTCATATCAACTGCGACTATACAAAGTGTATATAGGGAAAACCAAAAGAAATTTAGAAATAAGATCCAAGGAACACTTTAGAAGCGTAAAAAATGAATAGTTGGAAAAATCAGCAGTTGCCACTCACTTTTGAACAGAAAACCACAACATAAAGCCAGAACCGAAGCTCCTCTAACACGTAACAGGAAAATAAGAGCTGTCCACATGGGAACAAATCTTCATTTTGAAAAACAGAAACAGAGTATTCAATTTTGACATCCCCGAGAAAGATATCTTCAGCAAGTCCTTTGAACCACCACCAGAGGAGACCTCAGAGAAAACATTGCCATCCACACCAGGGAGAACCAGTTGATGTCTGGTTGATAATGGAGGAAAGTCAAGCCTCCGAAACATGTTCCGGTAAATTATAAGTAAATGTTGGTAGTATTATTAATTAACTCACCTTTGTAGTATAAATTTAAAAAATTCTAATGTTTTACTCATGTTATCATATGGTAAATAATGACCAATTGTGATTTGTCTTCTCCAGCTAAGTCCATATCTCTGCTTAAAGCTAAAGGTCGAACTTAAGCATTGGTCTGAGTGGCTTAGTTGGTTAGATGCTGGCCTATTAATCCCAAGATTACAGGTTCAAATCTGGCCCAGACCAATGGTTTATTATTATTAATTATTAATTATTATTATTATTATTATTATTATTATTATTATTATTATTATTATTATTATTATTATTATTATTATTATTATTATTATTATTATTATTATTATTATTATTATTATTATTATTATTATTATTATTATTATTATTATTATTAATCACCATCATCACCATCACCATCACTATCACTATTACTATTATTGTTATTGTTATTATTATTGTTGTTATTATTATTATTATTATTATTATTATTATTATTATTATTATTATTATTATTATTGTTGTTGTTGTTGTTGTTGTAGTTGTTATCATTGTTGTTGTTATTGTTATTGTTATTATTGTTATTGTTACTATTATTAGTATTATTACTATTATTATTTGGGGTAGTAAGGGGTAGTGATGCGCCTCCTATAGCCTCTCCTACCCAATTCCCATCCTCATCCTGCCCGTGGTGCACCCTGCTTTTAACAGATGAGGCTCTGGGGACCGAATCACAGCGGTATAACTGTTTCATCTAAAATGGAGAAAATGTCATTTACATATGTGCTGGCCTATCACAGCACAACAGCGTCCCTCAGAGGCACATGAGGGGAAGGTCGGTGGATCTAAATATCATCTATTTAGTCCTCCCGGCTAGGTCCGATGGACCCGTTGACCAACGATAGGTGTGGTCCCCCTTGCAAAATGGGGGTTTAAGTCGGGTGATGTAACTGCCACATTGTAAAACTGGTGCCCGTTAAGAAAACAGTTACATGAAAGCCACATACATGAATATGAGTCCTAAAGATAAACATTCCGGAGTTAAAACTGTCCCCCAATCGGATCTCCGGGTGGGGACATCTTTAGGCAAATTTCATCACAACAATTCCAATACTTTAAGAATTCTACAATGGAATGCAGGAGGCATGTCCCAGCCTAAAAAACAAGAGCTAATGAAAATATTAAAAGACCCAAGATATAGATGTCTTCACAGTACAAGAAGCCAATATATCACAAGAACAGGAAATATACTTTGAAATGGATCAGTACACTACACATATACTTCCAAAGGCTCGTCAAATAGCAAGTGGTATTCTTACAGGAATTAAAAGAAATATGAAAGCTACTATCCAAATCCAAAAAACAATGGAAGAACAAGATAAATCAGAAATAGTTAAAATTGAAGTATGGAAAAGTAACTACCACTATAGAATTTACAGTATCTACAATCCTCCAGACAATACACTAGATCTAAATTTTATTCCCATAGAACCCAAAAGTATTTTAATAGGTGATTTTAATGCACACTCCCCTAGGTGGGGCTACAGAGATATAAATTCAGCAGGAAGAGTCATAGAAGACCTATTAAACTCGTCAACAATGGAATTAATATTTAATCCAAATGATCCACCCACTTACCTTCATTATAATGGTTCGGGTACAAATCCTGACCTTTTGATGGTGTCATCTGACATAATTGACAATACAAAAAGAGAAATAATAGAAGACCCAGGTTCAGGCCACAGAATCACCATAAACTCCATAAGAGGTCTAATAAATAAAAGTAACAAACCAAAAGTTAAAACTTCTTGGAATTTTAAAAAAGCAGATTGGTCCAGTTTCCAAAATGAGATAGAAGGGAAGTGTAATATACTGTTAGAATCAGAGTTCAAGTCAACAGATGAAATGAATAAAAAAATTTGTGAAATATTATTGACAGCAGCCAAAACACATATTCCCAAAGGAAAGTTAAAGAAATATAGCTACTTTTGGTCTCCATCTTTATCTAAGTTAAAACACGAAAGAAATATAGCAAGAGTCAAAGCCGAAAGAACCAAGTGTCCAGAAGATGTACAAAACTGGAGAAGAAAAGCAGCCATTTTTAAGAAAGAATTAATTACAGCAAAAAGGGCCAGTTTCACAAATTTTGTAGAACATATGGACTATAGGAAAGATGGAAATAAAATATACAAATTCCTTAATAAAACAAAATTATCAAAAAATACAACTGAACCATTAAAATATAATAACAAAAGCTTAACTACAGATAGGGAAATAGCAGAATCCCTTAACAAGTTTTATGTTCAGTCACAAAGAATACCCCAAGCGTATAAAAAACAAGATAAGGCTATCCAAAAAACTATCAGAGAAACTAGTAAGCCAAAAGGTATACGAAATGATATTTTTATTCAGGATTTTAATGAAACAGAACTAGATTTAGCAATAGAACAATTACAGAACAAAAAATCTCCTGGACCTGACAAGATCCACCCAGAGTTTATTAAACACCTTGGCAGGAAAGGAAAAGAAATCCTACTTAAACTGTATAACACGTGTTGGAGAATGACTGTACCTTCCAACTGGAAAAAAGCCATTATCATCCCGATTTTAAAGAAAAACAAACCCTCAAACAATATTAATAGTTTCAGACCAATATCTTTGACCAGTGTTATTGCAAAAGTGATGGAAAGAATGGTGGCATCTAGACTTAACTGGTTTCTGGAATATTACAACTTAATTAATAGTTCACAGACCGGCGTCAGACAGAATCATAGTACAAGTGAAAATGTACTCCTACTAAGCCAAGACATCAAGGAAGCTTTCAATAG